>JAUTXW010003048.1:0-518649 GCA_030620095.1 Kuschelorhynchus macadamiae
GTATATTTTCTGTCTGCACAGACTGAAGGGCCCTCTGCAAGAAAATTTTACATCAAATGGCTAATAAAGAGTTACATCTTATTATGTAGAAAAATTGGCTCAGTACGTTTTACTCCTAACATCGGTTATATGTACAGTGACCGTCTAAAGTCCGTCCCCCCCTACTAATTTTTGAGCCAACTCAGTATATCGCAACGAAATTTGGAGGGCTTAAATAGGAAATGAAAACCTATTTTTTTATGAAAAAATGATAGCTAAAAGTTATAAAATGGCGGCTACGCGCCATTTTGAATTAATATTTTAAATACAACACCTCGAATATTATTCCATTTTCAAAATCTGCTCATTATTCTTAACATTTTTCTCCAATACACTTTATTCCTAAATGTAATTGCTTTCGAACTAATAACGTTTGAATTGTACATTTTGGTCATTTCAAATTCAATCAAAAATACAATCAAGTTTGCGTTGGAAACAAAATCGTTGTCGCGGTAACATATTGATAACTAACTGTCAAATAGTCCGTTGAGCATCTTAATTATTTTATGAAAAGTGTGACCATGGCTCGCAGTTTACACGATAAATTTGAAGCAGTTTTGATTTTTGGAGAAGCTGGAAGAAATTTTCATCTAGCAGTCCGTATGTTTAACGATAGATTTCCCGAAAACCCTATTTCGCGGTCATATTTGCGCAAACTTTTAAATAAGCTCCAAGCAACTGCTACGATGAAAGATGCTCCAAGATCAGGAAGACCACCTCTTTGAGAAGAAAAAAAAATTGAAATTGTTGCTGAAATGGTAATTAATCCTACTCAGTCGACGTCTGCAGTTGCTGAATCCTGCGAAGTAAGTTCGAAAAGTGTCCAAAGAGTCCTAAAAAATGAAAAATTTCATCCCTAT
Organism: Kuschelorhynchus macadamiae; assembly: GCA_030620095.1. Taxonomy (NCBI): domain Eukaryota; kingdom Metazoa; phylum Arthropoda; class Insecta; order Coleoptera; family Curculionidae; genus Kuschelorhynchus; species Kuschelorhynchus macadamiae. The sequence continues at coordinate 900 of JAUTXW010003048.1, forward strand.
AAAATGAAAATCCTGCATGCTCTCACGGAGGATGATCCAGACCGGAGGGTTGAATTTTGTGAGTGGTTAACAAGAAAAATTGAAGGAGAACGATCCTTCCTAAAAACGTGTATGTTTCTCAGATGAATGCACGTTTTTCCTTAATGGAAAAGTCAACAAACAGAACGTACGATACTGGAGCGATATTAATCCGCATATTTTTAGAAAAGGTCATACCCAGTTTCCTGAAAAAGTTAATGTTTGGGCGGGGATTTTGGGCAACTTACAAGAGATCTTTACAGAAATCTTTTAGAAAATGAAATTGAACCTCGAATAAGACAAAATGTATTAAACAATCAGGAAGAGTTTGAAAATCGTGAAATCATATTTCAGCAGGACGGCGCACCTCCTCATTTCTATCGCATGGCTAGAGAGTTTCTGGATACAAACTTTCCTGGGCGATGGATAGGTCGCAGGGGAAGTACAGAATGGCCACCAAGATCTCCGGATCTTACCCCTCTAGATTTTTTTCCTTTGGGGATATCTGAACTTAAAATCTACGCCACTGAATGTCAAACAATAGAAGAGTTGGAACGCAGAATAAGAGAAGCATGTGAAGAAATAGATGAACAGCGTGAGAGAAGCTATTCATAATAGGGCACTTTATTGTCAAGATTTAGGAGGGGGCCACATCGAACACTTGATAAGATAATTATTGTTGGGGTTAAATAAGTGTTATTCAAAAATAAATAAAATATTTTTTTACCTGCTAATTTGTTTTCCTTGTGAATTTACAGAACAAATTCGTAACCTTCAAGATTTTCCGGTAAGTAGTACTGTTTATCCTTAAAATACTGTCTTTACGCCTCTAATTAGTCGAATTCATTAAAAAGATATGACTACAAATTAATTAAAAAATTTAGTTAGCAGAATTTTTTATCGAAAGTGACTAAAACCATTACTTCATTTTAAACCGGATTTTCAATTTTCAAACGTCATTATTTCGAAAACAATTACATTTAGGAATAAAGTGTATTAGAGAAAAATGTTAAGAATAATGAGCAGATTTTGAAAATGGAATAATATGTGGGGTGTTGTATTTAAAATATTAATTCAATATGGTTGCGTAGCCGCCATTTTATAACTTTTAGCTATCATTTTTTCATAAAAAAATAGCTTTTCATCTCCTATTTAAGCCCTCCAAATTTCGTTGCGATATACGAGTTGGCTCAAAAATTAGTAGGGGGGGAATATGACTTTAGACGGTCACTGTATGTAATAAAATTTGCAAGATACAACTTAAAACCGCACCTCAGTATCTCGTCTCGTTTTAAAAAGTATTCAAACTTAAATTTTACCAAAAAATGTAGGTGAACTTTTTTAAGTGCTCAGCAGTTTATATCCTTGTGTGATTGATCTATTTGTTACTTCTACCTACTTACGAATATTACGATTTTTATTACCTGAATAATTTGTGTGTAAAATGGAAAATGTATTTTTTTAAATAAAATGTTATTCACCTAAAAAATATTGAGACCTTCTAACTTATCAGAGATAAAAAAATGCAATGTGAAAAAGTAATGTCTCTTAAATAACGTTAATAACTATTTTCGTTACAGTCAGAATAAATCATAATTTGTAACGTATTTTAAGCTATTCCCTTTTCCACTCATTTTACTTTTAGCTCAACATATTTTTTATTTTTAAAAATTAATTTATCTCGTCACTGATAACCGATATATTAAAATATATTTCAAAATATTCTGTAGTTTCTATAAATAAACTCAATGGCTTTGCGCTTGCTTCCCCTATGTTAATTTTAATTCTCTGTTCAATTTTTTTGCGAATTGAAAAGTCAGTTTAATGATTTCAATCAAAACAATTTACGTAAAATTTCGGTTTTATATCGAGTATTTGAAATATTATTGTAATAAATTTTATGAAATAATATTTATATTTCTTTCAAAATGATTTATAGGATAAACGAATCATCAAATACATTTTGTTTAAGTATATTAATTTAAATATGACACATACATATCAATTAAACGCATAGGATATTTTCTCACAGAATATTTTAATTTTACCTATTCCATCCCACATATTCTCTTATTAATATTAAAAATATAAGTTCATAAGTTGGGTGCCTTATTGTCGTTTTGAGGTCAATTGATTACATATGTATTTAAAAATTCCGTAAATTTCCTTTACCCTATATATGTATTTGGTTAAAATTTTTTGGTTGGAACTTCCCCCGTTATGAATCTTTCCTTCCCTATCAAAAATAGCAATTTATCTGTCAAGTTTATTGATGTGATTTTTAGTCCATATATATATATATATATATATATATATATATATATATATATATATATAACGTTATAAATAGCCTTTTGGTATCATCGCAATCTAGACTTGTCCATTAACACTATTGTTGAAACAATTGTACTTTTAACTAAAGTTGGTAATAGTCGAATGCGGTCTAGATATCGTGCGGGTCCAAAGGTCACCAACATTATGAATCAAATCAGTTCCAGTCATAGGCAATTTCGATTATAAAACAAAAACAGCGAATACCAAAATGTTGTGTGATTCTTTTATCGAGCTGTTAAATCTCGATGGACTATTTAATTTTAATATATTACGCAATATTATTAAGATAGCCACTTAATATTATTTTATATATTAAATGCCGAGGGACTAAATAAGAAAATATCGGACACCATTAAAGGCGATGAGCAAAGTTCTTTACGCATTTTATTTTATGAGATAATAAGAAAATTCGCTAAATATGTATTTGGTTAAAATTTTTTGGTTGGCAAAAACAAAAATACACTAAGTGGCAAGCGCCTTAATAAAGTCGGAAGGCGGTTCGAATCAGTGGTACAATCAGGATATGTTCTGTTTATACAGCCACTTAATGAAAGTGAGATTTTTTTATCAATCACCAAAAATTACGAGCCCCGCTTTACATAAAAATCTAACCACTTATACAGTGTGCAAAGAAAACTTGTTTTTTTTTTGTATTGTGATAACAAAAAAATTTTATTTTGCAAAAATATTATACCCTTTTGTTAAAAACACGAGATAATTAGTTATTACTTCCCTCGTGAGATTTTTTTAGATCTTTACATTTAAGGGTCCGTATATATATATATATATATATATATATATATATATATATATAAATATATATATACACATAATCTGTCATTAATATATGTATATATAGCCTGTATTTTTTGTTATCCCCGAGTTTCTGGTAAAGCGATTTTACCGATTTTTTATTTTAAACACGCTTTAAAATTGGAACAAGTATTCTATAATTATTTATTTATTGCCTACAAAATTACAAATGTACTAAAAAAGTAAGCAAAAAATGGTGTCAAATCTAATACAAAAATTGTCAAATTAAAATTCACTGGCTAATATCCAGGAGCCAGTGGCAAAAGTTCTGAGAATCGGTATAAGGAATGTACAGAAACTTGTGCATGAAAAAAAAACATAATTTACTTCCGAAGAAGATTAAGAAATGTACACGAAAAAATCCAAAGGCAAAAATGGATATTCCTAATGCAATTTATGATTTATACACGTCAAAGACTAATATAATCCTTCAGAAACTTTTTAATATCATAGACTAAAAAATATCATTATAACTTAAAAAGTCTTCATCTTCTGAGTCGTCCTCAAATGGCGTAATGATCATTGGTGCTATTTCGACATCTAGAACTCCTTCTCGATTCTACCAATCCCATATTAATTTCTCCGTATGTTCCACAGATTTCTTCCAGTACTCCGGCGTAATATAATTTAATGAATCTTGCCAAACAATTTGCACTTTATCTGATGTAAAACCATCGTTCACGTGTTTTTCGTAATATGATTTTGCCCAAACCCATATTAATTCTATTGCTGGCAATGGTATGGCGGCAGTCGTAAAACCTCATGTCCATTTTCCCCTAATATTTCATCTACGGCATATATTGTTGTTTTATTAGCCAGTCATAAATATCACTTTTCTTCCAGGATGAAGTAGGTTGTTTATTTAAGATTCTTGAATGATAAGATGCATTGTCCAGAATGATTAAAGATGGAACATCTAAATTTGGAATCACTTGTTCTTTTAACCACTTTTCAAACAGTTCACAGTTCATTATCATGGTAGTCCATACTTTTGGATGTTGAAGAAAATAGTAAACTTGCACCTGGGAGAAATCCTGTTGAAGAACCTGCATGCAAAATGATGAACCGTTTTCCCGTCCCACATCTCTTTTTTTCTCTTGACACTTTTTACAGACTGCCAAGATTTCGAACCACTTCCATTAGAAAATATCCAAGTCTCGTCTAAAACTACCACTTTTCTAAATTTTGAATTAATATTTTCTGTGTATTTCTTTAAAAACTGGATAAGCTGACTTGCTATATGTGGCAACTCGCATAAAAATCTTCGATTACAGTTATTTTTATATCGAAAATCCAACATTTTTATTAATTTTGACAACGATTTTAGTCCAATTTCCAATATGCCTCGATTTTTTAAAGCTTCTTTTAAAACTTGAAGGGTTATATTAGTTTTTGATGTGTATAAATCGTAAATTGCATTACGAACATCCATTTTTACATTGTCACTTAAGTCTTCTGTCTTTGGCTTTTTTCGTGTACATTTCTTAATCTTCGATAGTAAACTACGCTTTTTTTCATGCATATATTTCTGCACAGTTCTTATATCGATTCCAAGAGCTTTTGCTACTGTCTCCTGGATATTGGCCGGTGATATTCATTTCCGCAATATTTTATTAGATTTAATACCATTTTTTTCGCTTGTGGATGCAAAAAACCCGAAAATTGTTTTCAATTACTCATTTTGTCACTGACTTGTCAATCTGATTTTGAATTGACATCGCTCAAATATTTTTGCATATGCTGGTATTTATATGTTTATCTTCTTTTTTCATATGAAAATATCATAGGTCTATCTAATTCATCTTCCGGATTTTATGCGGAGTATATGATTACACGTAATAAAAGAAAAACAAACTTAAAAAGTTTGTCGTTGATAAATCGTATGAATCGCACGATAACACTGCTTTTGACTATAGCAATAAACTAACTAGAATGATAGGAGATTATAATACGAGGTAAGTCAAAATTATAATATAAATAATGGGATGAATATAGAACGAAAGGTTTCACGGTTGTGGTCAATTAAAAAATCATGGTTCTTCGGATGAGACCATGCCAAAATGGAATCACTTTCGGACGTTTCGCCTTTGATTGCACCGGACATCTTCAGATATCTTTAATTCACGAGATCGAAATACTGAATGAGCTCGGAGAGACCCAGGCCGGCTATTTGTACTTGGTCTGTGTTTACCGAACTGTGATACGGTCGGTGTAACGATCGGTTTCCACGTAGGATGTTGACTGAAGCCCGTATCTCTAATAAAATTGTTATAATGCTTATAAATTTCAATAGATTCTCTAATTTTCCGTTTATAGAATCCCAAAATCGATGCAAGAACTTTGGTTTCATTTACCTTTATGACATATCCAGTAGAATGTTGGTGCTCATGTACAGCAGATTGTACAATTTGTTTCTTTCTGATACATCGTTCATGTTCTTTGAGCCTAATTGATATGGATCGTTCAGTTTCTCCAATATAGACATCACCACAGGAACAATGAATTGCATATACTCCTTCCGTTTGGAAAGGAATAATGCCCTTTGGCGATCGCAAACATTGCCCAAGCCAGTGTTCCGATGTTGTGAAGTAAAGATCCCTGAAGATGCCTCGTGCAATCAAAGGCGAAACGTCGTAAAGTGATGCCATTTTTGACATGGTCTAATCCTAAGAACCATGAGAAGGAAACCAAGACTTTTGGCGATCTCAAGAACAGCAAGAAGAAGCTACTTTGCCAACTAGCCTTTCTCCTTAAATCCGATATGAAGACAGTACCAAAATCTTTACAGATGAAACACCACATAACATCAAAAAGTGCAAGGAGCATCTACAAACCAGTTAGTATGGCATTGGTAAGAGAAAGGATAAAAGCTACTCGACATGATTTGGATATAAACGCTCGTAAGTTATTAAATATTCATTTAAAATTAGCTTTTATACTGGAATATCAAATATTTAGAACTCTCGATGACATTACCATCGCGCAAGCTGAAAGGATACATCAAGCAGTTACCATTCAAAGAAAAAGTTCGAAGGACTGCTGGACAACCAAAGACCAATAAAACCTCTACAGGCACCGTAATAAAGTTACCTTCTAAAATCCTTACTAGAGCAGAACAATCCGTCCTTTCTAAAGGCCAAAACTTCACCATTACACCAAAAGATATAGCGTTGAAGCGACAATTAGAAGACTTCCAGCAGAAGAAGTGGACGAAATGACGAATATCATCAAAAATTCTAACACGCCTAAGTCGAATCTATCAGCTCCGGAAAGAACGGCGATAAAAACATTAAACAATAATACAGACATTTTTGTCCTTTCAGCTGACAAGGGAAATGCCGCTGTCGTCATGGACAAAACAGATAACACCTACAGAGTAATTCAAGGAGACGCGACCAGCAAAATTGAGAGACGGACAATCAACCTAATAATGAAAAACGCATCTAACCGATCAACAGAGGAGAAGATATTTAGACCACGCAGCTCAGGAATCCCGCGGTTTTACGAACTACTTAAAATACATAAGGTTAATGTACCACTTCGACCCATCGTCAGAGCAATGGGATCTCCTACTTACAAAATTGCAAAATATCTCTCAAATATTCTAAGTAATTTTACAGGAAAAACACATTCGTCTATTAGAAATTCTACGCATTTTGTAGAAAAATTAAAATTAATCCAATTAGATAGATCCCAAAGATATCTTAGTCAGTTTCAATGTAGAATCGCTATATACGAATGTGCCTACAAATGATTCAGTTTCCATAATATCAGACCTATTTCACCATCATAATATTGACAACTCACTTTTAGATCTGATTGAAGCATGTTTTACATCAACATATTTTGTTTTTCAAGGATTTTTTTATAAACGAATCTCAGGAGCAGCTATGGGTTCTCCGCTGTCACCAGTGGTAGCCAATATCTGCATGGAAGGTTTTGAGAAGGAAGCCTTAGAGTCGTTTTCATTAAAGCCAAAATGATGGTTCAAATCTAAATCTACAACTTGCTAATATAAAATTTACAATGGCAATTGAATCAGAAGGCACAGTTCCCTTTCTAGCTGTACTTGTACAAAGGAAAGGGGATGGTTCCTTAGGACATTCCGTATGTAAAAAACCAACGCATACGAACAGGTACCTAAATGCAAATTCCCATTATCATCCAGCACAAAAGCAATCAGTTATTAATTCATTGGTTTACAGAGCCCTCGCGATTTGTGACCAACATTCTTTATAATCGGAAATAGAGAAACTGACTCAAGCTTTAAGAGGGAATGGATATTACACTGAGTATATTAGACGCTCAATTAGAAAGTATAATAATTTTACTCCACAAAATGATATCAATAAGGAATTACCAGTAGGAAGTGTAGTTCTTTCATTTATACATGGAACCACAGATAACATTGCAAGGTTACTTCGCCGGTCCAACATACGTACAATCACCAAAGGACATTATTACTTTCCAAACGGAAGGAGTATATGCAATTCCTTGTTCCTGTGGTGATGTCTATATTGGTGAAATTGGACGATCCATATCGACGAGGCTTAAGGAACATGAACGACGCGACGTATGAAAAAGAAACAAATTATACAATCTGCTGTATTTGAACACCAGCATTCCACTGAACATGTCATAAAATTTCTTGCATCGGTTTCGGAATTCTATAAACGGAAAATTAGAGAATCTTTTGAAATGTATAAGCATTCTAACAATTTTAATAGAGATACGGGCTTCAGTCTATATCATCCGTGGAAACCGATCGTTACACCGAGTCTAGGTCTCTCCGAGCTCATTCAGTATTCCGATCTCGTGAAGCACAGATCCCTGAAGATGCCTCGTGCAATCGAAGGCGAAACGTCGGAAAGTGATTCCATTTTGACACGATCCAATCCCAATCCATTCTATTTCTTAAATGGGATGAATTTTCAAATATTTTAGGGTATTAAAGAATTACAAATTTAGATGAGAAATTACTTCTTTCTGTTATGCGGGTTTTTAAATAATTTTTGAAAAAAAAAATAGTATTTAATACTTTTGATACAGCTGAAAACAAAATTTGTCTTTTTCAAGCACTAGTGCGGAAAGTAATTTACTAATACTAATACACAATACACACACATAAACATGCGTGCGAAAAAGGCTTACTTTCCACACGCCCATAAAAAAATCTATTTAAAATATCCTCTATAGATAAACATTAAAAAAAATTTAAAATTATCGGGGATAATACCACCAGCGCTTAAAAATTTCCGATAATTTTTCACGAATGCGTGTTTTCTTATAAAAGGACGAGAGAAATTTGTAGAGAAAACACGCATGAGTGGAAAATTATCTGGTTAATTTTAAAGCATGAATGGTATTTAGAAGGAATATTCCACGAATCAGATACAGGGAAACTAAGCTTTATTAAAAAAATCGAAGAAATTGTCCATATTGCTCAGTTTTAATAACAAACATAGGTCTCATTAAATTATAATTTTACAATTCACACACACGTATCATGTTTGTTGTGAATTGTAAAATTATAATTTAATGAGACCGACTTGGAGTCTTTTTCTATGTTTGTTAAGCTTTATTAACTGAATATTAAATACATACCTATTTCAAGTTCAGAAATTTGAATTTTGTAACAAATTGAACACACATTGAATAATAATATACTAACAAAATTATTTGTCTAAATATTGAAAAGTACTTAATATAAATCTAAATATTCAATTTTAATTATTGATTGTATAATAAAAGGTACAGTTCTGATAATTATTAACCACATTGTTATTTTGCGACGACGTAGAATATGCCGTCAGACCACTACTTATACTTGTGCTGGGTGATGCTGCTACAGTGGCTGGATGCACGTGCAGTTGAGGTGGTTCTTTTCCAGGTTCCCTCATTTTTTCAATAATTTTTTTGTGATGATCTGGATCCATTTGCAAATAACTTGATAGGGATTTCGCATTCGAATGACCTGTAATTTTTATCAAGTTTTGCTCCGACACTCCGCTTTTGGCCAGCTTGGACACGGCAGTAGCTCTGAGGGAATGGTTGGTAAATTTTTTTGTGGTATTGAGACCTGATTTCTGTGCTTGTTTTTTTGTCCAAGTTGAAATCTCGTTTTCTCCTACTGGGCTGTTTTTGAACCATTTTCCGGAAATTTTCCAATGGGGGTTTGGCGTCAAAAATAATCGAGTGTTGGAGATACTTTTCCTTTTATCTTGTAATTTTTTATAAATTCTTACTGGGCAAAAGCTGGGACTTCTCTCGTTTCTCACCAACCAATTCGACTCGGCAAGTTTTCGGCCACCACCTTGACATGTTTTAGAAAAAACAGGGTTGTATTGAATTCTTCCTGTTTTTTCGGCTCTTGCACCTTCTCCTCCTCTCTAGGCTACTTCATAGGACAACAGAAAAAAACACTTCTCTTGTAAACCCTCTGGAGTTGATTCATCACAAGCTTCGATTAGATTTTTTAATTCATTGTATGTTGGAAAACGGCCGATTCTCTGCGTTTGCCTTCAATACCTTGCAAATGTCTCCTTTTGGCATTTTTTGCGTCTCGGGCCGATTTGAATTCCATCTGCTCGAAGGGATTTATTTTAATTTTGTATTCATTGAAATACTTTTCCATCAATAATTTCGCCGTCACATTCCAAATAATTTTTACCGTGCCTTCTTTATATTCCTCTCCGTTCATTTTTCGCATATTGTAGGCTCAGCTTTTCAAAATCATTGCTAGTTGGGATACTGGAGTATCTTGGTCAAACGTATAGCTTTTTTCATCGCAGAATGACAAACTGTCTCCAGAGGTTTCATATTGTCAAGATTTCATTTTTTGGTTAGGTATGTAACCACACCTAACCAAGTAAGTGGAAACACCATGTTTCCTAGACGACGTGGTATTTAGCCTATAATTTTTCGAAAACACCACCAGTCTTACGGGAAAATTTGTACATGAGTGGAATATTCATTTTACATCTACAACAGGAGAAAATTTAGATATTTTTATACCCAGAAGTTATTAAAATCCGGCCCTCTCAACTATTTTTGTTTGTTTGTTGCCAAGCTCTTGTATGCACAATTGGATAGACGCAGGTACTTTTATTGCACTCATTAAGTCAGAACCATTTTTCGTGAAATGTACTATTGACAATCATTTTTAAAGCCCCTTCCGTGGCGCTTATTTGCCATGATTAAACAGCAGAAATTAACATTAATACTGCAACAGCTGCTGCGAGAAAAACCACCAAGGGCGGCTTTATCGCTCCCCCGATCTCGTCGACCATCAATTTCATTAATACCGAAGCGGTAATTATGTGGTTCGTAGTGCGACAATCAACGCGGAAACTGCGTCACAAATTGGACAGGAAAATTGCTTGTTTGTGTCGCAATTGTTTTACTTTTAGTCAATTTATGGCACGGGGGAGCGGCTCTGCCAGCTCGGGAAAATTATGCTTCGAAACCAGACCCCTCTCGTTAATGCTCCGTATATTTTCAGAGTTAATTTTCATATTTTAGTGACTCTCGTTAATTTATTTGTCGAAAATAAATTAACTTTTCGCCATAAAGATACAGATACAGCGCAATTTTCGCTTCGATTTTCTCTATTTCGGAAACAAGTCAAGCGATATTGGTGAGATGAGCTTGTGACATCGGTATTTCGGAGGACTAGGAAAATCACACAAAACTGATTTATGACATTCCCTAAAGAACATGGCTTTGCGAATTGTTTGGATGCATTTAGATAATTACAAATTCACCTTTTCCCTCGTACTGGTTCCACTACATACAATAAACAGTCTATAAATATATATATATATATATATATATATATATATATATATATATATATATATATGTACAAAGAGGTTTTATTTCGGGTCTAGTGGTCCGTGAGAAAAAAAAAAGAAGAAACTCTTTTTATCTTAAGTGCTCAATATTTCGTCAATGTTTATTAGCTTCATCAGGAGCAACTACATAAATTATAAAGAATAGGTCGAATTAAAATTATAACATTATAATGACAATCAAAAGAATAAAATTTTGCCTAGATATACATAGTCAATACATACTTAAAAATTACTTACAAGATGGTAGAATCAATAATTTTTAAATTTTAACGTTTCTACGTTACTACGTTACAACAGCTCAAATAATGTGGCGTTTTAATGATAATATTCATGTCCCAGCAGTTGAATTGCAAAAAAGGAGAACAAAACATATTAGCTACACAAGCCTTATCTAGATGTTAATAAATTGTACGAGGTGAAGTATTCTACTGTGTGCATTTAAAAATTATTGTTACATAAAGTTTAAAAGATTGCAATAAATATTGCTCAGCTGATTTATAATTGATGCAATTTTTGTTCTTTTTTATGTGGTACATTTCTAAGAATAACCTTTTTTTGTAATTCGATTCTATCTCTAAAATTTTAACATTGGAAAAGTCAAAATTGTGGCCTGTTTTTTGATTGTGTTCAGCCAATGCACAAGAGATTTGCCCTAAACGGCAATCACTTTTGTGCTATCTATATATATATATATATATATATATATATATATATATATATATATATATATATATATATATATATATATATATATATATATATATATATATATATATATATATATATATATATATATATATATATATATATATATATATATATATATATATATATATATATATATATATATATATATATATATATATATATATATATATATATATATATATATATATATATATATATATATATATATATATATATATATATATATATATATATATATATATATATATATATATATATATATATATATATATATATATATATATATATATATATATATATATATATATATACAACTCTCAACAACGGACAGTAGCCGTGCCACAGAAACTGTCCGTTGTATAGAGGTGCCCGTTGTGGGGAGTAAACAAACTAAACACCAATGTAATTTTATTTAAAAAAATAATTTATTTTTAAGTAAAAAAATAATAGGTTTACTACAAATTATTAATACAATTGTTACTACGTATACACCAAAATCTTTTACGTACATATATGCACACAGTAAAAATGTACTACCTAATATAAAATATTATACAGTTTGATACAGTTCTACTTTATAAAAAGTTGTTTGTCTTAAACTAGTTAATTTATTTTTAATAATTTGAGATTCTATTTTTGACGCAACTTCTGAGACTTTCCCTAAAACAGAATCTCCAGATAACATACACAAGTTTTCAATATCCCTTAACATTGTATATGCTCCCTTAATGTTCTTAATCTTTTTCATCATCACTGTCAGATGAAATCTGACCATTCTCACTATTTTGAAATTCACTGCATTTACGTACGCTTATGTTAGAATTTTCCGTGAATAAACTTTCATCAGTTTCTGAATATGAAGTTAAGTCGGAAGAGAATACATTGATGTTTCTACATAATTCCGATAATGGCACATCATCTTCACTATCGTAGTCAACGTTTTCCTCGAGAATTTCGTCGAATCCAGCTTTGTGGAAGCAGTTATTGATGGTCTTCGATTCGAGTTTTTTCCATGTAGCAACAATCCAAATCAAGGCAATTACAACATTTATAGATTTCTCCACTTGTTCGGTAGATTCAGAATACTCCATAGATGACAAAAGTTGCTTGGCTAAAAACTTTCTGTAGTGGTTTTTAAAATTTTGAATCACGCGCTGGTCCAATGGCTGGCAATGTGATGAAAATTATTTTAACATTTTTAACTCCAGTTTTGGGTGAGATGCAGCATTATCCAAAAATAAAAGTACATTTCGGTTTTGCCTTTGCATTTTTCGGTCAAATTTTATCAACCAATCCGACATTATATCCCTTGTCATCCAAGCTATCTTGTTATAGTACCATTCAAGTGGCAATTTTTCTGCGCTTAATCCTTTAAAATAACGGTGTTTTTTTAATTTTTCCAATCACCAGTGCATTTTCTTTTTCTCCATTCATAGCGGAGCAAAGTAAAATAGTGCGTCTATCCTTGGACGCTTTCCCGCCAGCACATGTTTCGCCTTTAACAAAAAAAAAAAACGTTTTATTTGGCAAGGCGCGGAAAAAGAGTCCCGTTTCATTGGCGTTATAAATGTTTCTCGGTGCGTAGTTTTTGATAATAGCACATAATTTCGTCCGCCAATCAGTTACCTGAATGAAGTCTACAGCCGCTGCTTCGCCACAGATGGATTTAAAAGAGATACTATGACGTTGACAGAACTTCTCCAACCATCTATTTGATCCTTTAAAACCATCAACTTCTAGGTTCTTCGCAATTTCTTGTGCTTTCTCCTTTATTATTGTACCGGATATTGGAATGTTTTTGGAGCGTATTTTACAAAACCAGTCGTAGACAATTTGGTCTATGGTAGCATCCTCAGTTTTCGCAAATTTCTTTTTCTCTTTCATGATCCCGGTCTCGGCGAATTGCTTGTTAAGATCGCTCTTGTTTCTCAAAATATCACTAATTTGAGATTTTCCTACACAGAATTTTTCGGCCAATACTCTAACACTAAGTTTGTTTTTTTCCGCGTACTGGATTATTTCAACTTTTCCTTGAAGACTCAAAAACTTTTTTTTTGTCTGAAGACATATTGATCGCACCAGAGTAACATCAAAACTAAGATATTCTATTGATGAAGACTACATTTTATAAAAATAGGGTGATCTATTTATTATGCAATTCACCGCAATTTACCTACAAGCCAGACAGCATAAGACAGCCTGTTGTTAAACTAGTGCTATTAACAATAGGTAGGCGCTGCGCCGCTTATTAGCATAGATCTAAATATTGCCCATAATGTGCAATAAAAATACCGGCAGTAAGTGTGGGTTTTTCAAAAACATCTATCCGTTCTGAGGAGGCAAATTTTACTGTTTTTATTAAAAATGTTCCAAATTTTACTGTCCGTGTCCGTTGTTGATAGTGTCCGTTGTCAAGAGGGTTTAATACACAGGAATACATATACTGACGGTTGGTGACTTCAAAATTGTCCATTCAGCAGAAGTGTCTATTGTTTGGAGGTGTCCGTCAAGGGAATTTTCACATATATATATATATATATACATATATATATATATATATATATATATATATATATATATATATATATATATATATATAATTACTGTCGTTCTGAAAAGTACAGTTTCGCTGACATTTCGTCAAATTCACATTTGGCATTTTCGAAGCTTTCGCTCTCGCGTCCGAATAGAGACTGAAGTGTTAGCGACTGCGACGTTCCTTTTATACCCCCACTCGGGGCCGAGGGTTATATCTGAGCGGCCGCTGGTCGTTATTTGTGTTTTCCGAATGTTGCTGTTGTGGTTGCGCTAATTGTGCTTGATTTTTTGTGATTTTAGATTTTCGATAATTGTCTTCCATATTGTTTGTAGTTTTAATGATTGGTCCCTTTTATTTAAATCACCTTGTTTTTCAATTTCCATGGCTTCTTGGATTATTCTGGTCTTATAATGATCTATATTGGCACTCCCCCTACACCCATCCAGGTTGTTTGATTGTTTCTGATTTTTGTCCTTATTTAACGATACCACATTAAGTCGATTATTTGTCACCCGTCTGTCAGTGATAAATGCTCGGTCGTAGTACAGTTTAAAGGCATTATTTTCAATCACTGAACTTGGTTGGTATTTATAATAGCGCACAAAGGTATTCAGGAGCCAATATGTATTGGCAAGCTTTTTGGAAGTGCAAATGAAGCAAGAAAATATCGCAATAATTTTTTTCCAGAATTTTTTTATATGTGAAGGAGGTAGAATATTTTTTTACGACTTACCTAAATTTTGTATACTAAATCAATTCTCCTATCCTTCTTAGCAGCACATTCATTTAAAACATCCTCATAAAATGAATGAGTTGCCCTAATCTTCTCCAGAAATTTTGAATTAAAATATTGCCAAGATAAGTAAGTCTTTCTTGAGATATTGTATCTCTTAAATAAGTTTTTACACATTTGAAGCAAAAAAAACTTATTTCCAGTGAAGCACTTGTCGGCGGTATTGTCAAAATAAGGGAAAACAATTTATATGCTTCGGTAAAAATATATTAATTTTTATTAATTTTTTTCATTTGCTCTTGCAGCGATATATTCCAATTACTCTCATTGGCAAAAATAAGACCAAGCTCATATTTAAGTCGTTGACTTTTTGAAAATATTTCCCCATATAAGGGTAGCAAATTTTCAAATGGGCCAGTCGGAAAATTTAAACTATATTCGGAAAATTTAGCAGAACCTGCCAAACATGAAAATGTAAGTTTTTCACAGTCTTGAAATCTTAGTGTCATTTCCATTAAAATATGATCCAATATTTCATAAAAAAGGTTCTATACTTAGCCCTAATTTCTTCAGGTGAAAGCTTAGTAAGCTCACCTTTGTAATGATTTATTTCTGTAATAGAATTTTCTTTATCAAACACGGTATTAAAAAAAATTTCGTTTCTCTTTTTACAGAGCGCTTCACGACAGCGTTTTATATTGGATATGCAAAAACAAATGTCAAGCGATTTTTTTTTGAAGAATGTCAAATAGTATGTCCTTGATTGAGAAAATATCATTAAACACTAATGCCAGAAACGTGAATTCAAAATCGTTGATCTCACCTAAAAATCCTTTCGCATCAGATCAGATTTGCCACAGTTTGTAATAAATTCAAAGACGTCTTTTAATTTATTCCAGTCTTGAACAATCACATTTACTAACTTTGAATTTGAAGTTGTAACGACACCATAAATAAATATAACACAAAACAGTCAAGTTAACTGCAAAGGAACTCACCGGTTGCAACGAAATCCGCGAAAATAAAAATAGACAACCACCGCAAACTGAACGACACGTGGGTGTAGTGTACTGGGCCTGCAATTCACCGAGAGCGTTATATGGCGTTCGGCTCACGTCATCGGATCATCGGATACACGGTGTCATGGCAACATAGTAGGAAAATCGTAAACTAAACATAGCACCTCCAGCAAAGTCCAAGTGGTTTGCGCCACTGTTATAGTTGTTATAATAAAGTTCGATTGAAAGTTTTAAAAAGACATGCCGCCAACGGTCAAGTAAAATATTTATTCGAGATGTACCGTTTATTTTTTACCAATTAGGTGAATAAATGAATGTAAAAACTAAAATTTCAAGAGATGGGAATAGTTATCCATCTTTCAGTCAACTATTGGAGGCTTACTTATCTATGTGTGGCTTATTTAAGTTTAATTGTGTTGTCGGCCGTGCAGTGCGATTTGAGCCCACTGTTCTTGTTTGTCGGGGTCTGAAAGTGACTTTAGGACGATGTTGTCACTTGTGAGATTGAGTGGAGAGTACGAGTTGTCACTTAAGATTACTATGCGATGAAGGCTTAATATGGTGAAGAAATCTCTCCATTTTTGCAGCTGTCAGAAGTGCGAATTGGGTCATTTATTATTTTTCAGAACAAATTTATTTTTTTTTATTTTAATACCCTGTATCTCAAAGACTACGGTCTTGCGATTACATGTTTATCTGAACCTTTAGTACTAAAATAAACCAAGAAATTACATTCTACATTTTAGGCAATCAAAATAAAATATAGTCGAATGCGGTCTTATCATGCTGGTCCAAAGGTCACCAACATTATGAATCAAATCAGAAAACACAGTGAATACCAAAATGTTGTGTGATTCTTTTATCGAGCTATTAAATCTCGATGGGCTATTTACAAATATACAGGGAGAAAGAAAATAGTTTTTTTTGATTATATTACGCAATATTATTAAGATAGCCTAGGGGACTAAATAATAAAATTCGCTAATTCACAGTTTAAAAACAAACTGATAAAATACTTTTATTCAATATACTGTGTGTTAAACTTGAATGATCTACCTCTTTAATGCTTGAAAAAAACCAAACCTCTATTTCAAAAATGAGGGCCTTGCGAAAAATAAGGCGTCCTTCATTTTTAGCTATCAATTATAAAACATCCTGTATAGGAAAACCTTAAGCTCTAATTTGATAAACAAGATCCATTCAAATATATTTTATGTGGGACAAAGGATAGTTAAATTCTGAAAGCTTTCATTAAGGTCACATGCGCCTTCTTTATAACCCTATAGTTTTATTGTAGAATCCTTTAAGCCCAATATAATTAAAATGAATCGTTAAAGAGCCAATAAAGAGCGAATGATGTCTAAAGCGTTTATTGGGTATTCCAAGGTATTTATGAAGTCTTTATTCCCATTCTGCCATTTTATTCTGGAAATATGCCAGACGCCATGTCGTCTGAGGAATAAGAAAAATATATGTGAAATTGTAAATTGAAAAAATTAGGTATAATCGTAAAATTTGGAGGGTGTGCGGATTTATTGTCCTATCTCAACCCCTTTTCACAATAAACTTACCTCGATTACCAAATTTTTTGTTTAAATAATCAAGTTTTTAGCAATAGTTTCCGTAACATGCAATTATTTACAATAATATGGTTGCTAACAAAAAATTAAATGCTTTTGCTGTCTTCTGTTTGGTTTTAAAGAATAATGGAAAAGTGATTTAGTGGTTCACTGTATAGTTTAGGTAGTTGATGATGGCAGGTTACAGGACAAGTTTTTAAAAAAAACTACTTTTTTATTTCCGACATTTTGCTTTATTTAAAAGCTTCCTCAGGGCTCTAGAATAAATACAAATATACACTTTATAAACAAATTTGATATGAATAATATTTTTTTTTACGTCTGACATAATTTTAAACACAAATTGTTGACTTTGTGTTTGGAATTACGATAGACGTAAAAAAAAATTGAAAAAAATTAATTTTTTTTGAAAAAGAAACACTTATTCACATTGATTATTTTTATCATCAATCATATATATTACATATTTTTATTCTTTTGTAATGATTTCCTTTCAGCTGTGTTAATAAGTTTAATTTTCGAGAATAAAGCTTTTTACTTCCCTCGTAAAAGGGAAGTATTGTCGTGAAATAAACACTGTCCGAGATTTTTTCAAATCTTCACATCTCAGGGTCCCTAAATAGGACACAAAAAAAACATGTTTTCTCAATTCCGTCGGTCTGCCTGTCTATCTGTCTCTCTGTCTGTCTGTTCGCGGCATAGCTAGAACATATGGGGATGACCTGGTCACATTTTGGTAAAAATCTAATATGTCTAAACAAAATGGCTGCCTAGTGAAATGTAAAAAAATTATTTTTAAAAAACTACTCATCCAGTTTATCGTAAATTTTGAATAAACATCTAGTATTATGTTATAATCACCTCGTAATATTTTGGTAAGAATCCAAGATGGCAGAATAAAATGGCGGCTTAATAAAATGTTTAAAAATTTAGCCTGAAAAAACTGCGTAATTTTTTAATTTGAAATTGTGTGCCATAACTAATTGTGGTATAGGGATCAACTAGTAAAATAGTGGTAATAAGTCAAGATGGCCAAGCAAAATGGCGGTCAAATAAAATGTTTGTATTCATGAAAAAAAATCACCCACTCATGTTCTACACATCTTTACGTTTTAGCGTCTTTAGATTCCAAAAAAATAAGTTTTATCAACTTCGTCGATATGTCTGTCGCTCCGTCTGTCATTTCGCGGCATAGCTTAAAGACTACTTATCCAATTGACTTCAACTTTTGGTCAAAAATTAAGGGTCATATGGGGATGCCCTGGTAACATTATGCCAAAAGTGAAATGTTAAAAAAATTTATTATTAAAAAACTACTGATCCATTTTATCTCAAATTTTGCAAAATTCTCAAGTATTATGTTGGAATCAACTGGTAACATTTTGGTACGAATCCAGGATCGTGGAACAAAATGGCGGCTTAATAATAATTAATTAAACTGCTTAATGGTTTAATTTCAAATAGGGATAGTAACATAGTGCTACTAATTCAAAATAGCCAAACAAAAAGGCAGCCAAATAAAATTATTTTAATCGTCCCAGCATCTTGCCAAAAAATACGTCTGTCCGTCTGTCGGTCTGTCTGTCAGTTCGCGATGTAGCTTAAACGTTACTTACCCTAGTGACTAACAAGAATGAAGGGTCATATGGGGATGACCTGGTAATATTTTAGTAAAATCTAATATGGCGGAACGATGTTAAACAATTTTTGTTAAAGTGGTGTATTATTTGGAGTTAAGACCCAGTAAAAAAAACTAGTATTTTTTAAATTGTCCACGTTTTGCAACTTAATGGTTGCATCTTCAGGATACATATATAGATTCTACTTCTTGCACGAAACCCATATTATCAGTCTTTACCTACTCCGTTGGTACATACATTTCTCACATATTAAATTTCTAAATGGTTTCGTTAACAATCCTCTTGTTATTATGTTAGAGTGGCGTATTATTTGGGATTAGAATTTTTTAAATTGTCGACGTTTCGCAACTTTATTGTTGCATCCTCAGGACATATATAGATTCTATATCCTGAATGAAATTCATATTAACAGTCTTTACATACAACGTTGGTCCGCAGATATTTTCCAGATATTAAGTTTCTAAATGGTTTTCGTTAAGGAATCTCTTGTTTTTGTCTTAGAGTAGTGTATTATTTGGGGTTAGATTCCAGTAAAAAAACAAAAGACTTATTTTAAATTGTCGACGTTTTGCAATTGTATTGTTGCATCCTCAGGACACATAAACTGCTGTGCATAATAACTGCAATTCTAAAATTTTTGGGTAAAATTCAAATTGCTGTAACTTTTCAGAGATGAGAGATATTGGGCTACGGTTTTCAGCGTATTATGGAGATATGTTTTGAAAAAAAGCCCAGTATTATGTATTTTTTCAAAGTGCGTTTCATTTTATTATACAGGGTGTGAGATGACACCGTCTTATTTTTTTAAATGTTTGTTAAGAGCGAGAACTTGTTACAGCAATAAGTTTTCTTTTTTCGACCAAAATGATCTTTGGCAAGATGCAAAAAAACAATTTCTAGCGATTTGTCGTATCTTCACTTGTTTTCAATATACAGGGTTTTTTCGAAAAAAACGACATCGTTACATTATTAACACTTCAACACGACACCCTGTACATTAGTCGGACATTGGTCACTTGATTTATTTGGGTATTTATGCCTGTAATCATATTCATAGGAGCAATGTATACATGGTGTAACATTAAAAGAGAAATAACAAAATTGGAAATTAATATTTTGGTTAACTCCCTCCTTGAATCTCTTGTCAAATCTTCGCCAGTTTTGTGAGAATTTTTGAAAATAATTAATCCTTTTGTCGAAACGGTTTCTTAGGTTTTGTCTTAAATGCATTTATTATTGAATATACAGGGCGTTATTTAATAACTAATTAAGAAACGGCTACATTCTGATATTCCAGTAAATTTTTCACAATTTTTGGTTTGTTCAGCCAAAAACTAAAAAGATATGATACATGTTATGTTTCGATATTGATATACTGAGTGTTTTATATTAAGAAACCATACATTCCAATTTTCTGCCAAGCTATTGCCGTGCTATAAAATGGAATAATTAAAATAGCCCACTAATCACCGAATTAAGTCGAAGCCAATTTGGCATAATAAGACAATTTTAAATGCATTGGCACTATTGCCAGATTTATACACTTTTTTTTTGAAAATAATAAGTAGACCTTTCACTTTTTTTAATACCTACTTCAAATACCCTTTGTATTTTATGAAATAAAACAAGCTTATTTAAACACATTATAAATAAGTCTCTATAACGGTTCTAGCTCGGTGGGGCCTTGCATTGTCATCAGCTAAAATAAAATCGATTCCAAAATTATTTGCAAATGGTAGAATGATATTTATTAAACATTCATTTCTATAAATTTCGACGTTGACAGTCCCACGAGTGATAAATAACTCTGTCTTGCCGTTTCTCATCATACCCCCAAATATGGTTAGGGAGTGTACGAAATTCAACCAAAATATTAATTTCCAATTTTGTTATTTCTCTTTTACTTATGTTACACCATGTATACATTGCTCCTATGAATATGATTACAGGCATAAATACCCATAATAAATCAAGTGACCAATGTCCGACTAATGTACAGGGTGTCGTGTTGAAGTGTTAATAATGTAACGATGTCGTTTTTTTCGAAAAAACCCTGTATATTGAAAACAAGTGAAGATACGACAAATCGCTAGAAATTGTTTTTTTGCATCTTGCCAAAGATCATTTTGGTCGAAAAAAGAAAACTTAAGAGTTGCTGTAACAAGTTCTCGCTCTTAACAAACATTTAAAAAAATAAGACGGTGTCATCTCACACCCTGTATAATAAAATGAAACGCACTTTGAAAAAATACATAATACTGGGCTTTTTTTCAAAACATATCTCCATAATACGCTGAAAACCGTAGCCCAATATCTCTCATCTCTGAAAAGTTACAGCAATTTGAATTTTACACAAAAATTTTAGAATTGCAGTTATTATGCACAGCAGTTTATATAGATTCTATGTCCTGCATGAAACCCATATTATCAGTCTTTACCTATTACGTTGGCTTGCAGATATTTCCTAGATATTGAGTTTCTATATGGTTTTCGTTAATGACCCTCTTGTTTTTATGTTAGAGTGATCTATTATTTGGGGTTAGGATCCAGTAAAATTGTCGACGTTTCGCAACTTTATTGTAGCATTCTCAGGACACATACATAGATTTACATCGTGCATGAAACCCATATTATCAGTCTTTACCTACTCTGTTGTAATATTTGGGGATAGGAAATATCTGCGGACCAACGGAGTAGGTAAAGACTGATAATTTGTGATTCAATTTAAGATTGCCAAACAAAATGGTGACCAAACAATTATTTAAAAAACCAGCATAAAGAAATCTTGTTCAATTGACTTTAAATTCTGCAGAAAAGTTAAACATGAAATATGAATTCAATTCAGCATGACGTAGCAATACAGCGGTATGTGTAAATGTTAAAACTACTTATTGAATTTATTTTAAGTTATATCCAAAAGTCAAATGTGGCATAGATTGCATTGATTGAAAGAAAATGGTAAAATATTGGTAGGAATTCAATATGATGGAACACATATGTACTGTGAATATGTACTGAAATAAATTGGGCCACACTCACTATTACTAACTAATAAAAAACAATCATAACGAGGGAAGTTACGGGTAAAGGAAATATTCCAATTTTTTGAATTTGAGTTTAAAATACGTAAGTGATGAATTGCTTTTTATCGCTGCTTTTAACAATAAATCTATTTAGTTTACTAACAGGTTGTAAGAACGTAAAGACAAAAATACCTTTACGATTATTGTACGACATCGTTTAGGGAGCTATAGATGTTTGGCTTTACAGGGCAATAACTTGGCCGTTATTTAAAAGGTTGTTAGCCCGGATATAATTTTTATCCGCCCTAAAATGAGAATATAAACGACTAAAAATAGCTCATCCGCAACACCCTTGTTTATCGTCTGTTTGACGAAGGTCGCTAATGTTACTTTTAATACATATTGTGTCACAAGGTATTTGAAAATAAGGGACCCAGTGAATTTTAGATTTTGTTGCCTTTTCCTGAACACAAGTGGTTTTTGATTAAGAATAAGAATGACAAATATGTTTAAACAAAAAAACGTGTTTACCGCAATTTAAAAATTTGACTTTATGAAGTTCCATCTAATTACTAATTAGTATATCACAAGAAACAGGCACGTAGCCAGGGAGGATCCTGCAGGTCTGGATCCCCCCCCCCCCGAAGCTATGAAAATATTTTGAAATAGGAATGCTTTTTCCTCAGATTTGCCTGTTTAACCCCCCCCCCCCCCGAAATGAATTCCTGCTTTGGATCCCCTCGAACCGAATTTCTGGCTACGTGCCTGACAAGAAAACATTTATTTTTAAATAGTATGACGTCACTTTTCAGTTTTTGTAGAGGAAAATATTACATGATATAAATTATGTAAATATACTTAAAAATAACAATAATAATAATTATAATAGTTACATAAAAATAATTTTTATTTACATGTTTCATCAATTCCGTCGATCCGTTTGTCAGTCTCACTGTCTGTGTGTCAGTTCGCAGCATAGCTTAAAAACTACTTACCCGCTTGTCTTCAAATTTTGACATAAAATTAAAGGTCAAATTATGGGGAAAATGTGGTAATATTTTGATAAAAATCCGATACACCGCAACAATGTTAGAGTAGTGTATTATTTGTGGTTAAGACCCAGTAAAAAAAAAAGTCTTTTTTTAAATTATCGACGCTTCGTAACTTCCGTTTGCTCCCTTAGGGCACATACAGGGTGTCCCACGATCGATTTCTCAGAAAGTAGGCTTTAGAAAAATTTGAAATTTTGGCAGCTAACTAAAGTCGATGGGAGCAATTCGCGCAAAATTTTCAAGATGGCGGCACTTCCGGTTATACCGGAAGTAGACGTCAACTTTCTTATTTAAATGGAACACCCTGTCTATAATCGAATTTTTGAATTCCTCGAAAAATTCTAGGTATATTTCATGTATAATATCCTATACCTAAGTTCAACTGTTTTTGAGATATTTTGAATTTTATGTAAAAAATGACGTTTGCAGGTGTAGACATAACTATAAATATCTGCTTATCGAAGTCTCTATTATTTATTTGCGGTTGGCTTTCTTGTCTAAAAGGGTACACTTTAGTGGCCTGTGCTGATATTTTTACAATAAATAAGTATAGAGTGATCAATAACTGACATTATAAATATACTTTAAAAAATCGTTAGAAGTTACTTTTTTCAAATAAAAACCTCCAATTTTTATAATTTTATGTTATTTAACACTTAAAATAAGGGTAACTTTGTTTAAAGTTGTCTATTCCAAAAATTTGTAGTTTTTGAGTTATTGACTATTTAATATTATTTATTTTATTTATTATAGTTTTCTAGTTAGTGGCCATGACGGGGAGGCCTGACGAGAACAAAACCAATTAGTTACTATAGAAACGTAATATTTGTTGTCGTTTGACAATTTCCTACTAAAGTATTATTTTTTTATTATAGTAATTATAATAATTATTAAAGTAATAATATTGTTTATTATCTATGGGGAATCTAAGAGAGTTTTAACAAGAACATGCCAGATATTTGCTGATAGATATCCAGATAAACAGAAACCGTCACCGAACAGCGTTAAACAAATGTTGGAAAAATATAAAAATGTTGAAACAGTGAGAACAAAAATTAATTAAAGAAAGCCTATTCCCATTATAGTCTAGTCTACACAAGAGCACTAAAAGAAAAAAAAGAAAGCCTATTCCCATTAAGAGCACAACTTATTTTTTCAATAAATGTTGAAAATGTCAACCTTGTACTTCCAAACATTTTTCGCATCTCCGAATAAATCCCTCGTGGGTGGCCGCTCTAATTGAAGCTGGAGATAAACTTTCGAACGCATCCCTTACCCTTGCCATAGAGTCCTCTTTAGTTGTTACTGGATTAAAATAAACGATTCCTTTTATCGTTCCCCATATAAAACAGCCTAAGACTGTCAGATCGGGGAAACGAGGAGGCCACAGGAAAGGGCCATTGTTGGCAATCCACTTGTCGTAAAACGTAGCTTGTAAAAAGTTAATAACTTCAACGGTTCTATGTAATGGGGCGCCATCGTGTTTGTAGAAAATTTGACTATGTTCTACCAAAGGTAAATTACTTGAATATTCGTTGTCCAACTCTTCAAGAATATTCAGATATCTTTCTCCTACAAAAGTTTATAGACATTGTTTTACGAAAAGAAATGCTTTCATAATATTCATCGATTTATTGATTTAAGAAGAAACAAAATACATCAAAATTCAATTAATTTAATCTGAAGAGTGCTCAATAAAAAAAAAGATTTGATATTTTATGACTTTCTAAAGTACCCTGTATAAATTCCTTACTGCACAAAATACATTAAATTGCCAGGATTCTTGAATGTTCCGCGATCTTACTGCATAAGGATTTGAATCAGTCCAAAAATGGGAATTGTGTCTATTGAAAAGGCCATTTTTAGTAAATTTTGTTTCACCCGTCCAAATTATATTGTCCAAAAATCTAGGCTTATCTTGCACCATTGTTAAAATAAACTCGCAAAACTGTACTCTTTTTGACAAATCAGTGTGTTTTAGATGTTGAACCAATGATATTAAATAAGGTTGGAAGTTATGTTTTAACAGAATCTTATGCACTGACTTCCTCGAGATTCCTGATTGTCTTGCCACGTTTCTTATGGATGTCATTGGATATGCTGCAAAATATCCCAAAATTGCAATCTCCACATTTTCATTATCAACAATGGGCTTCCTCTTATTAATTTTTGCCTTGACGTTTCCAAAATTTTTATAGTTTTGCAACATTTGTTTTACGCTGTTCGGTGACAGTTTCTGTTTATCTGGATATCTATCAGCAAATATCTGGCATGTTCTTGTTAAAACCCTGTTAGATTCCCCGTAGATAATAAACAAATTCAAATAATCCTCGTGTGTGTTATTTAATCGCCCAGGCATCATTATTAGTTTAATAATTATTTTAATTACTATAATAAATAAATAATATTTTAGTAGGTAATTGTCAAATCACAATAAATATTACGTTTCTATAGTAACCAATTGGTTTTGTTCTGGCCAGGCCCCCCTATCATGGCCAACTAACAAAAAAACTTAGAAGCCGTCTGGCATTATTAGAATAAAAAATGTTAAATCGTCAATAACTGAAAAACTACAAATTTTTGGAATAGACAACTTTATACAAAGTCACTGTTATTTTCAGTGTTAAATAAGATAAAATTATAAATATTGGAGGTTTCTATTTGAAAAAAGTAACTTTTAACGATTTTTTAAAGTATATATATATAATGTCAGTTTTTGTTCACCCTATATTTATTTATTGTAAAAATGTTGTGTATGTATAAAGTGGATCATTTTGGACAAGGAAGTCACCCGCAAATAAATAATAGAGACTTCGATAAGCGGATATTTTTAGTTATGTCTAGACCTGCAAACGTCATTTTTTACATAAAATTCAAAATATCTCAAAAACAGTTCAACTTAGGTATAGGATATTATACATGAAATATACCAAGAATTTTTCGAGGAATCCAAAAATTCGATAATATACAGGGTGTTCTATTTAAAAAAAGAAAGTTGACGTCTACTTCCGGTATGACCGGAAGTACCGCCATCTTGAAAATATTTTGCGCAAATTGCCCCCATCGACTTTAGTTAGCTGCCAAAATTTCAAATTTTTGCAAAGCCTACTTTCTGAGAAATCGATCACAGCAGTTCGTCGTGGGATATAGATTCTATATCATAGATGAAACCCAGTATTTATTTAGTATCAGTATTTAACTACTCTGTTGGTCCGCAGATATTTCCCAGATTCTAAATGGTTTTAGTTAACTATCCTCTTGTTTTTAGAGTGGAGTAATATTTCGGGTTAGGATCCACTAGAAAAAACAAAAGCCTTTTTTTGAATTGCCGACGTTTCGTAATTTTATTATTGCTTCCTTAGGACACATAGATACATTATATATCCTGCGTAAACCCCATATTACCAGTTTTTACCTACTACGTTGGTCCGCAGATATTAAGTTTCTAAATGGTTTTAATTAACGATCCTCTTGTTGTTGTTAGAGTAGAGTATTAGTTCGGGCTAGGATCCAGTAGAAAAAACAAAAGCCTTTTTTTGAATTGCCGACGTTTCGCAATTTTATTATTGCTTTCCTTGGCACATATATACATTATATATCCTGCGTAAACCCCATATTACCAGTTTTGACCTACTACGTTGGTCCACAGATATTTCCCAGATATTAAGTTTCTAAATGGTTTTCGTTAACGATTCTCTTGTTGTTATGCTAGAGTGGTGTTTTATTTGGAGTTAGGACCAAGGGAGTAGGTAAAGAATGATAATATGTGTTTCATGCAGGATATAAAATCTATATACAGGGTTTTAGTAAATAAGTGCGACAAACTTCAGGGGGTGATTCTGCATGAAAAAATAATGACAATTTGCTATATAAAAGTATTTTCTGTAAAAAAAATTAAGACCATTACCCGTATGCCCGCCAATGATGAATATAAAATTCTTAATTGTATGTAAAAAAATGCCCAATAACTTTAACCCTTTTAAAACTCACCAAATTTCAATGGCATATCTCGACAATTTAAAAAGACTTGTTTTTTTTACTGGATCCGAACCCTAAATAATACGCCACTATAACATAACAAATAGAGGATCGTTAACGAAAACCATTTAGAAACTTAAAATTTGGAAATATCTGCGGACTAACGGAGTAGGTATTTGTCCTGAGGATGCCACAATAAAATTACTTAAGGTCGAAAATTTAAAATAGTACATATTTTTTTTACTGGATCCTAATGGCAAATGGGATTTTTGGAAGGTATGAATTCAACATGACAACAAAAAATAACAACATGGCGTTATGTGTCATTGTAAAAACTACTTATTGAATTTATTTTAAATTATGCCCAAAAGTTACATGTGGCAAAGGCAGAAAGAAATTGGTAAAATATAACGAGGGAAGTTCCGAATAATGGAAATTTACCGATTTTTTTAATCTATGAGCAGACCACGAAGGCCGAAGGGATAGTATGTGTAAAACAGAGACAGATCGCCCACAATTCGACGATGCTCTGGTGAGGCAATCAGACGAATAACTCTTCTCTGAACACAGTCAAGGTTATTAATGACCGAAGGTCAGTTATAACAAAGCTTCGGCTCTTGTAGAGATTAGGTATTTTTAATATTCTCACTTTTTTTGGATTCACTGTAGAGCTTACCGCAAAATAAACACATTTCAGCAAAAAAAATTGCGGATGAAGCATCTTTTTTCAAAAAAAAAAACAAATAGTTGTAACTTTGTAAAGCACTATACAGGGTGTCCGGGAAAATGTGGGAGATCTCTCGGACTTAGATAGAACATTAAAAAATAAGATGACAAGTTCCCATAAATTTTTTTCCTAGCGGCCCTCCCTACTGAGATACGGCCCCCTAAAGGACCCCACTGGAAATCGGTTTTTCTAGAATAACTTTTAAACGACTCAATATAATTTAACGAAAATTTAATATGATAAACAGTAGTAAGGACCTCTCAAAATGCTTTCCTTAAAACATAATTAGCTTGTTTAGTTTACCAGGGACGGACTAGATTGTACATTTTAACGCTCAAATTTTTAACACCCTGTATGATAAGGAGTTAAAAAAAATAAATTTGGATACCTTGAACATTAAGCTAAAGAAAAGGTGCTCTTGTTCATTGTCGATAAAATGAACCGTTTTCGAGAAAAAAAAATAATAAAAGAATACAACTTTGGGAGTATTAAATATGTTTTGATCCTGAACAACCTAATACGCTAAATAGAAAAAAGTCAATTAAAAACTTCATAAGTGGGTTCAACATGTGCTCCGTGATTTGTGATGCACTCGCGGGCACGACGAATAGAGGACTGCTGTACTCGCCACAACAACCCAGCATTGTTCCTTATCATATCGCAATGAAACGTGATTCTCTGTAAAAGTTCCTCCCTAGTAGCAACCGGAGAGGAATACACCAAGGTTTTGAGATGACCCCACAGGTAGAAATCCATTGGCGTTAGGTCGGGAGACCGTGGAGGCCAGGCAATGGGACCTCCTCTGCCTATCCAACGGTTTCCATAGACGTTATTTAGGTGGTCCCGTACAGCAACGCTAAAATGGGGTGGGGCTCCATCATGCATAAAATGCATCCTTTGGCGGGTTTCAAGTGGCAAATGCTCTATTGAATCTAGAAAAGCGTTCTGAAGGAACTCTAAATAAAGTTCACCATTCAATCGTGCCGGTAATACGCATGGTCCAATGAAAAAATTGCCGATTATTCCTGCCCAAACATTAATGGATTGAAACTGATGTTGATGATGATGAACGACAGTGGCATGAGGGTTTTCATCAGCCCATACATGCGAGTTATGTAAATTTACAATACCATCTTTGGTAAATCCTGCTTCATCGGTAAAAAGAATAATGCTAATGAAGTTTGGGTTTGTTCGTTGTTGATCTAACAACCAGTTTGCGAACTGGATTCTTCGAGGAAAATCTTCAGGAAGTAGTTGATGCACTTTTTGCAGATGATAAGGGTATAACAACTGTTCTTTAAGTACTTCAGCAACTGTACTTTTTGACACATGAAGCTGCGCGGCTAATATTCGAGTGTTTATTGAGGGAGTATCAGCTACAGTATCCAAAATATCTTCCTCCAATTGCACCGTACGTACTGTTCTCCTCACACCAGCATCAGTACTCCTTTTCCCAAAACTTCCTAAAAATAATTAATGAATGTCAATAATGTTACCTTATTAATTGAGAATTGCCCACCAGTTTCTCTTAGACGTTGGTCAATTCGCTGAAATGTTTTCTCATTTGGAATATTGCGATTAGGATATCTTTCTCCATACAACCTTCTTGCTTCATAAGCATTGCAAGATGCAAGTCCGTACATAAGATGCATATCTGCATACTCACTAAATGTGTATCCCATTATCGAATTAAATTTACCAAGGTATTCAAAATTTAATAAATTAATATCGAAGTAGGTACAAAAAGATCAACGTGTCAAGAAGATTTCAAATGCACACGTCAATGCGAGATTATTTATTTCGTACCATAGTAACGTTTGTAAAAAAGTGCATTCTTTAATACTGATAAATAAACAATAATAAAACATTAATACTTTTATTATTTTTTTTCTCGAAAACGGTTCATTTTATCGACAATGAACAAGAGTACCTTTTCTTTAGCTTAATGTTCAAGGTATCCAAATTTATTTTTTTTAACTCCTTATCATACAGGGTGTTAAAAATTTGAGCGTTAAAATGTACAATCTAGTCCGTCCCTGGTAAACTAAACAAGCTAATTATGTTTTAAGGGAGTATTTTGAGAGGTCCTTACTACTGTCTATCATATTAAATTTTCGTTAAATTATATTGAGTCGTTTAAAAGTTATTCTAGAAAAACCGATTTCCAGTGGGGTTCTTTAGGGGGCCGTATCTCCCTAGGGAGGGCCGCTAGGAAAAAAATTTATGGGAACTTGTCATCTTATTTTTTAATGTTCTATCTGAGTCCGAGAGATCTCCCACATTTTCCCGGACACCCGGTATAGTTATAAACGTCTACGTTTACTTTAATTATGTTAAAATTGCACGCAGGATAAATAATTAGAGTATATTATTATATAATATACTCTTTTTTAATTTAAGTTCATAACTGACTAATGTTAAAAGTGTATCAACAAAATATGTTAATGTTATTCAACTAAAAAATTCTTAAACAGACCTTTGACAATTTTGACATTTCTTGTCTTGGTCATTCGGCCATTTCCCCCGTATTCAATAAGCAATGTTGCCACATTTAATTTCATTTTGTCAGAGACAAATTTATTACTCTTTATTAGGGTTGCTAATAATATTTTGTTCATACTTGAAACAGTGTCATTAGGAGCACAAGGTGAAACAGTAAAGGGTTAGCATCATGTTAGGCGCCGAAGACATCATCATTAAAGCCATAACATAAAAACACGTACAGTACAAAAGCTACCAGACAGTACAGCTCAATCACTGGGAACGTAGAGTTAGGTTTAAGATGTTTATAAATATAATAATAAATCAAGAACTGTAAGGTAATTTGGCAACACTGCAAGGTTCCTTTTATTTCTAGTACCATATAAAAGAGTTTTTGAACTGCAATGTTTTGAAAATTGTAGGAAATTTGGTAAATTTTTATTTTTTGTTTAGGGTCAAAAGTCTTTCATCCGCAAATTTTATTTTTATAATTCGTACTAGGAGACATAGGCATTCCTAAAAGTAACCTGGAAACCTGGTAGCTAACCAAAACGAAATACACTAAGCCTGCTACACACTCTGAGATATGTATCAAAGACGGTTAATTAATAAGTTAATAAATAATAAATTAATTTTGAAATATTACGTGCGGAAAATTTTTCCACACTAGTGCGAAAATATTTTTCGGCACTAGTGCGGAAAAGCCAATTTTCCGCATGGAAATCGGTGCGGAAATCATTATTTATACTATAAGGGATGTTAGTAACCTTTACCAGTCGAGGACGAGTTTGCGTCCGAGCGATAGCGAGGGCTGGCGAAAAAGTTCAGAAACTGATACATCCCATATAGTATATAACATTTTTCCCCCTCCCTATATTGTATGTTTACAAGAAAATGCTGGATATATTTTTGAATTTTCATTATCATTACATTAAATAGCATTTTCATTAAATTATGAAGGCAGCCGTGATCCGTTGCCAGAGCAACATAAGCAGTTTTTATTTTATCAACAACGTCAAGTTAACAATTCTTAGCGAAAAGTTTGAAGAAGTCGAATTGTTTGATTTCTGTGTGGACAAAATGGATGTTTCAGACATAGAAGAATCAAAGAATATTGCTTGTTTATCTCTACTATCGGAAAAGTCGAAAAAAGGGTATAAAGCAGCATATAAATCCTTTAAGAATTGGTGCCAAAGCAAGACGGCTACTGCAGTCTCAGAAACCTTGTTTTTGGCGTATTTTCACGAAAAAAGTGCTGTACTGAAGTCTCCATCAAGCTTATGGCGTGAGTATTCGATGTTGAAGTCCACCATTTTTATAGAGGAAAATATAGATGTTTCTAAGTATCCAAAACTTTGAGCATTTTTAAAAAGAAAAAATGATGGTTATAGACCCAAAAAATCGAATGTGTTTAACAGGGAAGATGTGAATAAGTTCATACTTGAAGCCCCCGTTGAGATATACTTATTGATGAAGGTCGTAATGGTAATGGGAGTTGCTAGAGCGTGCCGTTGTAATTAAATCTGTGAAATGAAAATGGACAATGTTAAAATAAACCAAGAAGTCATAATTGTGACCACTCCTGACTCCAAAAATGGAATGTCACGTACATTTACAGTGACAAAAAGTGACGACATTAACGTTTGTCATTTCAAAATAATTCAAAAGTACGTTGATACAAGATCCCACATGACGACTATGAATCCGCGATTCTTTATGCGATATCAAAATGGAAAGTGCTTAAACCAGCCTGTCAGGGAAAATATGTTTTCGTCAATTCCAAGTTGCGTAATTTCTAAAGTTTGAGAATTTCAAAATGTATACTGGACACTCTTTTAGAAGAACATCGGCAACTTTATTAGCAAATACTGGAGTTGATGTATTAGCTATCAAGCGACATGGTGAATGGAAATCCGCTACTATTACGGAAAGTTACGTAGCTGAGAGCCTCAATAATAAGGAAATAACGAATAAAATGTTATACAATAAAACCCAGCCAGAAGTCTCTTGCAGTGCTTCAATAGTGACAGAAATATTGGTTAGAAATGAAGGATCTGTGGAGTCAGAAAATGTAATGCACATCGAGAAGAAACGAGAAAACCTGTTTCCAAATTTTAATTTTTTTAATAATGTGAATAATTGTAATAATTGAACCACTAATATTCATTTCAATTAATATCCCGGATTTTTGTAATATGTTGATGAAATAAATAATTAAAGGTACTTATAATAAATTTAGATTATTATTTCCCTAGGGATGTTAGTTGACTTATATCCTGTCGTTAGTGTCAACCAATACCTTGTTGAGTAACTTTCACTTACGTCTTTCAAAGCAGTGTCAAAATAGGTTGCTTACAATACTGGGAGGGGGAAATTGATTTTTCCGCACGACTGTAGAAAAATTAGTTACCTACAGAAATTACTATAGTCGATAACAATCAAAAAGTGTGGCTCAAGTTTCGTTTACCTGAAATTGGTTATAAGGAAAGTATCTAGTTTTACATATTCTAGGAGCTTTTCTAAATAACGGAAAATAAGAATTTTGCTGCGGAAATGCGTCATTTCCGTTCTGCACAGTTTAGTATACCTGAAATCAGTTACATGAAAACTTTGCATTACTCTTTCCCAAGCACGAAAATGTTAAAATGTGTCTTCGGAAATTTGTCATTTTCATTTTCTGCGGAAATTTTGTATAGTTTAGAATATCTAAACTCAGTTACACAAAAAAAAAACTTTGATTTACATTCTAAATTCTTCTACATTTTTTAAGTAACGAAAACGAAGGCATGATTGCGGATGGAGGCAAAATAATCGATGGCATTATTGCGGAATGCTCGTATATATTTGTTCGATTGCCTTCAAGAAAGGATCATCCTTCTTTGTTTATCCTTGAAGTTCTCAAAGATATGCAGACAGATACTTATATGAACTTCGTGACTCAGACAAATTATTGAGATTATCTAAAAAAAATTTCGGGCTGTCACGTATACGGGTATAAAATGTCGCTGACAATACGATGCGTTCAGCCGTTATTTTTACATTCCGCAATCGTGCCCTCACTTCATTTTTGAAAAACTGAATACTAATGTTTCCGTGCCGCGCCCTGGAAAAGCGCTCAAAATTTCCGTGAAAAATGTAAATGACAGATTTCCGCAGACAAATTTTTACATTTTTATCTTGAGTAAAAAGTTTATAATATAAATCAAAGCTTCTTTTTTATGTAACTGATTTCAGGTAAACTAAACTATACAAAATTTTGTCGGAAAATTAAAACGACAAATTTCCGCAGTAACATTTTGGCATTTTGGTGCTTGGGAAAGCATTTGGGATGAGATGCCAACCAAAGTTTTCATGTAACTGATTTCAGGTATACTAAACTGTGTATGAAAATGAAAATAACGCGTTTCTGCAATAAATTTTTTTCATTTCCGTTGTTAAGAAACACTTCTAGAAAAGATTTCTTTTCCCTTTAAAGTATTTTTACCCCACCCAGCACCAAATTCGCTCCAAGATCCCGCAAGCTTCTAAATTAAAAAAAAAAAAAAGGGGTGTACAATGGAAATGACGCATTTCCGCAGGAAAATTTTTCATTTCCGTTGTTAAGAAGAGCTTCTAGAAGGCAATCAAATATTTTTTTTCCAAATAACCCATTTCAGGTAAACAAAACTTCCCCCAAAAGTGTCGATATCAAATTGGTTTCGGTAAAAACATCGATTACAATATACTGGATATTAAGTGAAAGTATCGATACTCTAAAAGTTGTTACGTTGCATCCCTAGTCCTGTCACAACTGTTTGAAAATATTTATCCAATGCGCTAATAATAAACTGGAAATTTATCCAAACTTCCATTACACGTGTCCACAATTACTCGAGGCGTCTTCAAGCGGCAGCATCGCCGGAGCCTGGTGTAATAAATCTAAGAATATTTAATTGCTTAACCCCATCTTGTCACGTTGTTAAGGGAATGTGATATAGTTGGACACCGTCACACGTGTCCTATTTGAATTCTTGGAACGCTTTTACTTGTGTTGTTAGAAAGCAACTTTGAGTGAGGAACTTGCTTCAGAGTTTATTTCATGAAATGACATGTTTCACCTTCGAGACAATTTATCGTTTAGTTCCACTGAAAAGCATTTTAGTTAAATATGTTCAAGGTACTCAGTTTTCTTTTTAGGTCGGATTTCAGGAAACAACTCTGCGAGTGAAAAGTAATTTAAAATAATCACACGTTCCAAAAAATACTAAAAACTTTTCTGAAATTTAATTGTAACTAAAAATAGAATTTCTAAATTATTTAACTTTATATTAAAATCCTTTTCATGTTGCTTCAGGTTTGCGTGTTTTCTGTTTTCAGTTGAATTTAATTTGAGATTGACGTTCAGGGTCAGATTTAGATATTTATAATCCAAATGACTAGCTAAAGAACGATTTTATAGTTATCGATTAAGCAAACAAGGGTGGCTTTGAGAGTTATTTAATTAAATTTCCAGAACTAATTTGTCTGCTGAAGAGCTTCTTGCAAGCAAAATAATATTGCTAAATTTAGTTAGCGTTATAAATAAAGACACTGTGGCGGTATAAAATAAGAACTATCCCGATCATTATTTCGAAAATTTCCCTCACATTCAAAAAAGAGAAATGTAATATTCACCGAATTACACCGACAATTCCACAATAGGTAACAAATAGTGAAAATTCAACTCTAACTAACAAATCTAGGGACCCTGAAATGTAAAGATCTGAAAAAATCTCGTAAGGTCTTCCCTTCCCTTTGAGTTTTTTGAAAAGAAAGTTAAAGTTTGTAATAAAATATTGTACATTCTACAAAAAGTCTACATTTTTGCAATAAACAATAAGTTAAACTTTTTGAAATAGAAAAAAGAAACAATGAAAAAGCAGCATACTTTTACTTCTTGCCTGTTAATAAAACCTTGAAAAGTCGATGCGTTTTAGAGTTACTCTGATATCCTTTTACAATGACTCTTTAGATGACCATTTAGATGAAATATTTCTGCTGACTTATCAGTCATAGAATCAGAAAATCTTTCTGCTGAAGACCTTCTGGGTGATATTAACATCTCATTTGTAAGAGTAGAGTGCAGTTGTAATTGACAGTGTCACAGGCTACAGTTTATTTCGAAAATAACATAATTTAGCTAATTTAAATAATAATAATAATAATATTAACAATAATACTTGCCAAAACATACCAAAGACGACAATATAACAATACAATACAAAGATCTTAAGAAAAGTCATAAACAAAAGCTGATAAATTGAAGAATTGACGAGTTAGGTATAGGGAATTTATACATAGTTGAAGAGCTACGTTTATCGGCATTTCAAATCAGTAATCATATACTGGGGGTCCCCTTTAAAAATTTTCATATTAGGCCACTTTTGTAAGTTACAAACAAACTTATACTTCTGAACCACTGGTATTAATATGGCGAGAAATAGAAATATTTACGGGCGTTGCCCAATCGTATATATATACATATATATTCAAATATAAATAAATAATCAACATGCATTTTTCGAGGTATGTAACCTTATTTTATTAATTTTGTAATAATTATTTGTAAATAGTATAAAATTTTAAATTCGTTTTAGAAAAACTGTAAAGGTCTTTTTATAATTAGACCACTAAATGTTTTTTAAATTAATTGTAGATAGGAAAAGAAAGCCTTATATACCACAAAAAAAATAAAGGAATAAGCAATTTCTGAGAAAGCCTACTACGATAGGCGAAACGTCAAATTAATCCCGTTGTTTGATTTTACAAATAAACCTATACCCAAGAAAGAAGTCCAATTTATATATATATATATATATATATATATATATATATATATATATATATATATACATTTATATCCATTTATAACCTCCTATTTAGTCCTAGGATAAACCAAAAAATTACGTCTTGCATTCTACCCATTAATTACTAAAGAAATATACATAATTCAAAATTCTCCTTTACTGCGTAAATTTAACTTCGCCATGAAAAATGTCCATGAACTTAACCGTTCTCAACATCAAAGTTTACTAAAGACTAAAGGAAAAACACGCAAGCACAAAAGGGCTTTTATTAATATTTACAATCAGTTAAAAAATACTATTTATAGGCAAATTCGCAGACCTTAAGTTACGTTGCTCACGAATGTTTTCCCTTTACCCGGGCAAGGTTAGATAAGAAAACGTGAAACTTGATTTTTACGACACTTTTTTCGTTGGAAAACCTCTCGTAAAATTTTCGAATTTACGACACATCGTAAAAACGTTATGTAGAGCACGGTGTTGTACGAGATCGCTTTGAACTAAACGTTGTATACGATTCTTTCAATAGTAAACTATGCATCGGTAAATTTATGGTTGGCACGTTATGTGAAAATAAATTCTACTATTACCGACATTCTTTTTTTCTTTGGGCATAGGAATAAGAGAAAACCTACCGAAAAGTTGAAGTAACATTTTCCAGTATCTTTCTGTATTCTGTTATGGAAAGAAATGCGACTTACAAACGCCTGAGATCTGTTCGGTAAAGACTCTTTTCGAACATTCTTTCCAATTGTTGTTTTAATAATAATAATAAAAATAATAATAAATAAATTTATTACTTTCCAAAAGCAAATTACAAACCTTACATGGCTTACATGTACATTTTCTTAAAATTAAATATTTGCAAAGGAAAATAATGGACCATGCAGTGACAGCTCGTGGTCAACTTTTCAGAGGGGTCAATACATATAAACCACAAAGAGTCATCTGAAAAAATCAGACATACGAATCAATAAAATGCCTCTGTTACTTCGCAACCACATGTCAAGGCAAATAAATCGTACATATTTCTACAAAAAAAAACGATTTACTTCTTTGTTTTTGTCTTTAATTTATTTGCTGAATTTTAAATTTCGGCAAAGGTCGACTACTGGTCTTAATTTCGAGTCGTTTCTCAAAGTTCACCTCGCAAAAATAATTGAAAATGGATTATAAAGTCTTAATATTCTAAAACACTGTGGCTACCTTTCTTTTAAACATTAATTTAAGCCATAAAATCAACAAACAAAATGTAAAGTCTTCAAAGTAAAATCTATAAAAATCGTAACCACAACCTATCACACGATTCACATTAAACACATCAACTGACAAAAATATTTAAGTTTTCTCGGCGTGGCTGTTGACCCAAACTTTGCCATCGTAAGCCGTGTATTACCTATGCGCCCCTATGCGAATTTGATCGGGAACACTCGGGAAAAACTCGCCTCTGTTTATAACCTTTCCAAGATTCCAAATGAATCGAAACTTCTCCGGAGATGGCGCGGCGATGCGAGGCATCGATAGTGTGTCGCGAAATTAAGAGAACGGTCAACCAGTTTATACGCTTAGAAAAATAGAAGTAATTTCCAAATAAAAAAAAAAATTGAAAAAATATAAAGTACTTATGTATTACTTTATTTATTTGTTTCTGTTTGAAAACATTTATTGGGGGGTCATTGATCATTTGACCTAATGGAGGAGCCGCTACTGAGGACATGTTACTGCTTAGGCCTTAATAGAAATCAATTTAATAAAGCTTCATTAGCGTCTGTTGGCATATGATATATACTGAAGTAAGAATCCTTAAGTCTAATATTAAAATTATCCTGAAATCTTTATATCTAAAGAACAAAAATGGAGAGGAAGAATAAGAAGGAAAGAGAAAGTAAAGGAGAGAGAGAAAGAACGTGTGTAAAGTCAATAATTATTGGCTAGCGAACAGCGACCTCCTTACGCGGGTCTTGAAAGCAGCACATGTCTGGGTAAATGGACTTGCTCCCAAAGAATTTAAACACAAGAAGCTACATTGTATAAAAATAATCTCTTGAACAGTTCGTTTCTGTGCCTTGAGATAGTTAGTGTTTCAACGTTTCGTAGGTTTAATCGATGAATATCTTTCCCAAATTGAATTTTGTTGTATAAGTATGTTGGGCTTTTTATTTTTATGATTTCATAACAAAACAAGCAAAATGGAGTTTGCGCCTGTCGAACATATTCAACCAGCCCAATTATTTTAATTTGTATGAGATCCGATTTCTTCTTCGAATTCCAAAAATTAAACGTAAACATGAGTTCTGAATTTTTGTATTCGCCTACTGTCGTTTTAATCTAGTCAGGTCCCATACACGCTATCGCAGTGATTGAAATGTGATAACACCAAAGAATCACACAGATATCCTGAGGCAAACAGTGTCGTTGATTATAAATTAATTTTAAGGCAGCATACGATTTTTATAATTTACTGGACACATGCTCATGAAAACGAAGATCAGAGTCAATAAGGATCCCCAGCGATTTTGACACATTGTTTATCACTAAAAGTGTATGATTTATTTTTAAGCTATGTATCGTGAACAGATAAGTGGTACTTATAAAAATTTAGATACCGATTAAATTGACTTGCGTATATAGTGAATAACAGAGGTCTCAGAATGCACGTCCACCATCACCTGTTCAACATTGGAAATCAAATTTCCCACAACCACTTGCTGCTTACGAT
Source organism: Kuschelorhynchus macadamiae (assembly GCA_030620095.1). NCBI lineage: Eukaryota > Metazoa > Arthropoda > Insecta > Coleoptera > Curculionidae > Kuschelorhynchus > Kuschelorhynchus macadamiae. The sequence goes on from JAUTXW010003048.1 coordinate 39,939, forward strand.
TATGTAAACACGATGAAAAAAAATGTATATTCTTATTTGAAAAGCCGACGTAGTGTAATATTAATAAAAGTAAATCATGATTTAAAAGGTCAAATGCTTTTTTATAGTCTAGTAGAATTAGAACACTTAATTTATTGTCATCCTAAGCTCGTAATAAATCATCAACAACATCTGTTGTTGATGATTTGTCGCGCAACTGTGACCTTTTTGTTGTTTGGGTGGAAGAATATGATACGTGTTTACAAATTAAAGAGTTTGTATTTCGACAATTTTCTCTAAGATTTTAGAAAAAGTAAGAATCCTTATCACATACAGGGTTTTCAAGCGTTATTACCTGCAGATTTTTCCCAGCGAGTGGATTATTGTACTTGGCTTTTGCAATAACAGATAGCATCTCCGGCATTTCTATCCCGAATTTTGTTTACAGATGAAGCCTGTTTTTCCCAAAATTCAATTATGAACTTTCATACCAGTCATATCTGGGCTGAAGAAAATCCTCACGCGGTGATATAAAATAATTGTCAACCACAGTTTTCTGTGAATGTTTGCGTTGGTACTGTAGGTGATTAAATCATTGGAGCTTATTTTTTACCCGCGAGATTAAACGCTCAAGATTATAGTCACTTTTTGGAATTTGTGTTACCTGAACTATTAGAAAATGTCCCACTGGCAGAAAGAGAAGCAATGTTGTTCATGCATGATGGGGCACCATCTCATTTTAGCATATTAGCACGTCAATTTCTGAATGCAACTTTTGGAGAAAATTGGATCGGTCGTGCGGGTCCACAATCGTAGCCACCCAGGTCACCGGATTTAAATCCTTTAGATTTTTTTCTTTGTGGGTATTTAAAGTCCCTCGTTTATAAAACTCCGGTCAACACTGAAGAAGAATTAATTCAACGAATAAGTAACCCTTGTAATCAGATAAGACATATGCCGGGAATATTTCAACGTGTTCAGCAATCGATGTTAAGACGAGCTAATGCTTGCATTGAAATTGAAGGAGGAAATTTGTTATTGTAAGTTTCGTGTTACCTATTGTTAAATGTTTCTTTAGTTAAAAAAATAGTGTAATATTTATTTAAGTGTGATTTTAATAAAGCGTTTTTCTTGTTTTGTTCTTTTTAATTTCCGACGGTACCCCTATGTATGCTACTGGAAAAAGGAGATAGAAAATTGTTAAGTTCTTTGAACCATTTACTTTGTATCGTTTTCATACAAGAAAGCAATGACATGCAATAAAGTGGATCTTATTTTTTTTCTCAAAAACGAAGCAAGATTAATAAATTTAATTAAAAATCAGTTTTAATTAAACTTTTAGACTATCTCTGGAATCATTTGTTTACCTTCAACATATAATAATATAGTTAATTCCTCGTCCAAGTTTAATTTTGCTTGCCTTCTTTGTCTGCGCAGTAATTTTCTTTGTGTATGTTTTTTTACTAAATACAAAATAGTTTTTCTAGAGGGAACTCGCGCTCCAGGATATAACATCCTGTATTGTTGTACTGTTATTGTCGCGTTATTCTCATTTCCGAAATACAATTGTATAATTTAAATTTTTCTTCTTCAGTAAAATGCATTTTATTTGATGTAAAGTCAATACTGACGTAAAGTTAATAAAATGTTTTTTTTTTACAAATAGCTGTTTTGCTTTTTATTCATGTGTAAAGCGATTTTAGCATCTTCGAATTGCATCACGGTGAATATGTCATATGTGCCAACTGCCAACAAATGTTCCGAGTATAGACATATTACATATTTTTGAAAAGAGGAGAATGAGAGTCAAAAAATGTCAAAATATACAGGATGTTTCATTTAAAATGACTCGATTTCTTGATTTTCCGATCGCCACTTGTTTTTAAATTTACCACCATGTAAGGGGCGTGCAGTCCATGGAAGCAAGGGAAGTAGTGCTTCCCCAAAAAAAATTACTAAACATCTTCTAAAATGTCATTTTTGAAATAGGAAACCATTAGCTTAGTTTATATTGAAAATGTTAAAATATTATCTTAATTATCAAGCCCATAACAAATGCGGCCTTGACTCCGACCGAGCCACAATAGAAAATGGATTAGAACCTATGCGAGCCGCTAGCTTCTCTGCAGCCTAGTCCTGTATGCTCAATTTCCTGTGAGTCGAGCCAAAGGTTATTGAACTTTCCACCGGCTGTTTGCAATTTTTGCATTTCATCGCGTGCTTTAAGTAGGAGCGGAAGCTATCGTTGGAGTCGTGCATGGTGCGATATGGAAGACAATAATACGGACGTGGATATGCAAATACGGTCAACTTCAGCTGTCGGTAATAACGCTGAAAATGTTGGGAGAATTCAGTAAGAAGAGTGTGTGTGAATGTGTGGTGTGTGTCTTAATAATAAAGGGATTTTCAACATTAAACTTCGCTGATAAGCATGAAATAATTTCCAAAGGAAGAGCAAAACCGCCTATGAAAAATTTAACCACAAAAATGAAAAACTGCATTTTAATCCGGAGAAACAATACGAACAATTTAAATGGCTAAGAGGATGTGAAAAAATAAGTAAATTATTTTGTTGGCAATGTTTACTTTTTGAAAATGAAAAAGGTCTCTAAAATAAAACTGGGTTTTCCGATTTAAATAATTTCCATAAAGCTGTAAAAAGACACATTATGTCCAAAGCGCATTTGCAAGTCGTCATAAAACAAAAAGTCTTCGGCAAAACCAGAATTGAACACGCCCTTAATAAACAGTTGGCAATTAGTCACCGCCAACACAATGAACTAGTCGATGAAAATAGGCAAATATTAAGAAGACTTATCGATGTTTGTTTTCTCGGACAGCACGAATTGGGATTTAGAGGTCATGACGAAACAAGGGTTTCTTCAAATACTTTTTCAAGATTTACTTAGTTTAATGGCTAAATATGTATAATAATAAAAAATCATTTAGAGCAGTCTAGCGTTTTCCGCGGAACGTCGAATCGAATCCAGAATGATTTAATTTCCGCTGTTGCAACCATTATTCTAAAAGGAATTAAGCAGGAGATTGGCGAGGCGCGGTTCATTGCTATTGTTCTGGACGAAACAACTGATATCACTTATTTTAGTTAGACGAAATAACTGATATCACTAATTTTAGCAAATTATCTGTAGTAATAAGCTACGTTAAAACAGACGGAAGTATTCAAGAGCGATTTTTAGGTTTTAAGAATGTGTCCGAAAATCGTACAGCAGATGCATTATATACCGTACTTTATAACGTTACTAAAGAAATTATTGGAGAGAAAAAATTAGTTGCTCAAAGCTATGATGGAGCTGCAGTGATGGCAGGACAATTAGGGGGTCTGCAAGCTAAAGTTCGAGAAACTTTCCCAAGTGCTGTGTTTGTTCATTGTTTTGCTCATAAATTAAATTAAATTTTATCCCAGTCCATCAATCACATTAAAGAATGTAAAGTATTTTTCGTTACTTTAAGTGGCATGCTGCTTTTTTTCCAAGTCAACAAAACGTACACAAGCTTTGGACTCCATTGTCCACAAACGATTGCCCAAAGTAGCTCCTACTAGGTGGAACTATAATGGAAGACTTGTGTTAATAGTATCTGAAAATCGTGAATCACTGAGTGAACTATTTGAGAATATAATAGAAAATAATGAAACGTGGGACTCAGAAACAATAAATAGTTCGAGGGGTTTTTGGACTGTTTGAAACGAGATTTTAATTTTAATTTTTTGTTGAACATATTTTCAGAAATATTTCCATTCTCGGACAATGTTTTTAATATATTACAAATTAAAACAAATCATATTGCTTTTTGCCTAAAAAAAGTGGATGATTTTAAGTCCTTGTTGAGCCAAAAAAGAGATGATTTTGACCCATTTTGGGAGAAAACGATGACGTTAAATGTAGAGCCACTTGCCAAGCGTCTTCGAACAGGCAAGGTGGGAGACGTTCAAACATCATACAGACGCCTCTTTTATGAAATAATCGATCGAATTCAGCAACAAATAAACTATAGATTTAACGGTTTAAATGATTTTAAATTCCTCGAGCTCTGCAATTTTGATGCATTTAAAGGAAAAACTTTTCTAGAAGATGCGTCTAAATCTCTTCTTCATTATGACCAGTTCTTCGACTGAGTGTCACTGCGATCTGAACTAAAAGTGATTTACGAAAATGACATTAGCGCAAAAAATAACGCTAAGGAAGTAATGCAACTTTTAAAAGACAAGGAGCTGGAAGATGCCTGCACCGAAGTGTCGAAATTGTGTGAATTAGTATTGACAATACCTGCCACAAGTTCATCAGTAGAACACAATTTTTCAACACAAACGTATAAAAAATTATGTGAGAAATTCAATGGGACAGGAGAGACTTTCGCATACATTGCTGTTGTCCATTGAAAATAAATTTCTCCAAAATATGTCGGAGCATCAACGTTTTTATGATGACGTCACTGACGAATTTGACGAAGAAATGATCGAAGAATCGAATTACATTACAAATAGGTAAGTTTCTAAAAATTGCTTCCCTTTCTTAAAATTTCACCGCACGCCCCTGCCACGTACATATTTAGGAATTAGGAAAAATCCTACAACTTTCATATAAACATTTATTTTTATAGCTTTAAAAAAGGGCTCTCAGGGGGTGGCACATTATAAAAAACCTTGTACATTATTTATATAAATGTTATATCAACGATTACTTGTGAGAATATTATTATATTATTATTCAACACCTCTGTATTGGCGTTTATTTTTTGATGTACTCTGTAGAAGACTTTCTAATAATAACATTACTACAACACTTGAATTAATATTCTTAGTCCACCTTTCTAAACTCCTAAACTCATTATTTTGTCGATATCATGGAAATAGTGATATTCCTTAATACTCAATATTTTCAAGTTTGGCTTCCTCTAGCGACGAAGCTATCATAGGATTGAGTTGGGACAATAACCAGGAATATGAGGACTACATCATAATAATAAATATCAAAAATTCAGTCAAATCGACTGGGATCTAATTTTTATAAAGCAGAGTGCAAAAGTTTATCTCTAACCGTACGTTTTTGCCTTTTTCAAGTCCTCTAAAAAGAAAACATCTGATTCACATGCATTGTTTACAGGAAAAACCAACTGAGGCTTTCTGCTCGAGTTACTAATATGAAATCAGCTCGGCAGAAGATTGCAGCTGAAACAAACAAGTCTACTTTCCCACAATTTTTACTTTCTCGTGTACATTAAGAATCGGTTGCCCCTATTCTGTTTCCGCATGGAATGCTGCGGACTTTATAAATAATAGGATGCCATTATATTAGGGCCTTGAGAATATTCAAGCTGTTTCGGAGTGGAGTAAACAAATTTAAAGCACGAAAGTATGGCGTTGTCCCAAGAAAACTTTTAGATGGAAGCGAAGTTTGATTTTATCTGAAAGTAAATGTCTAAGCGACGAAGCTGGATATACAAATTTCTAACTTAATATTTAGGAACTTTTGTGGTTTTAGTATTTGAGTTTTATTATATCACTGTCTAAAATTTTGGAGTTTTATTTCTTGACTGCTTTATGTGACGACTTCCTTGTGTTTGACCTGTGTGTTTGTGTTAGGCATGTTTTTTTACTTTGGTACCGGAGCGTGCGGTGGAAGCAATTTTTAGAAACTTACCTATTTGTAATGTAATTCGATTCTTCGATCATTTTTTGCGAACTCGTCAATGACATCATCATAAAAATGTCGATGCTCCGACATATTTTGGAGAAGTTTATTTTCAATGGACAACAGCGATGTATGCGAAAGTCTCTCGTGCCCCGGTGAATGTTTCACGAAATTTTTTATACGTTTAGGTGTTAAAAAATTGCGTTCTACTGATGAACTTGTGACAGGTATTGTCAAACAACAATAAGTCACACAATTTCAACACTTCGGTATAGGCATCTTCCAGCCCCTTTTCTTTTAAAGATTGCATTAGTTCCTTAGCCTTATTTTTTGCGCTAATGTCATGAGTTTCGTAAATCACTTCTAGTTCAGATCGCAGTAACACTCGGTCGAAGAACTGGCCATAATGAAGAAGAAAAGATTTAAACGCATCTTCTGGAAAAGTTTTTCTTTTAAATGCATCAAAATTGCCGAGCTCGAGGAATTTAAAATCATTTAAACCGTTAAATCTATAGTTTATTTGTTGCTGAATTTGATCGATTATTTCATAAAAGAGGTGTCTGTATGATGTTTGAACATCTCCCACCTTGTCTGTTCGAAGTCGCTTGGCTTGTGGCTTTAAATTTAACGTCATCGTTTTCTCCCAAAATAGGTCAAAGTCATCTCTTTTTTGGCTTAACGTGGACTTAAAATCATTCACTTTTTTTAGGCAAAAAGCAATATCATTTGTTTTAGTTTGTAATATATTAAAAACATTGTCCGAGAATGGAAATATTTCTGAAAATATGTTCAAGAAATAATTAAAATTAAAAACTCGTTTCAAACAGTCCAAAAACCCCCTCGAACTATTTATTGCTTCTGAGTCCCACGCTTCATTATTTTCTATTATATTCTCAAATAGTTCAATTAGTGATTCACGATTTTCAGATACTATTAACACAAGTCTTTCATTATAGTTCCACCTAGTAGGAGCTACTTTGGGCAATCGTTTGTGGACAATGGAGTCCAAAGCTTGTGTTCGTTTTGTTGACTTGGAAAAAAGCAGTCATGCCACTTAAAGTAACGAAAAATACTTTACACTGTTTAATGTGATTGATGGACTGGGATAAAACTAAATTTAATTTATGAGCAAAACAATGGACAAACACAGCACTTGGGAAAGTTTCCCGAACTTTAGCTTGCAGACCCCATAATTGTCCTGCCATCACTGCAGCTCCATCACAGCTTTGAGCAACTAATTTTTTCTCTCCATTAATTTCTTTAGTAACATTATAAATTACGGTATATAATACATCTGCTGTACGAGTTTCGGACACATTCTTAAAACCTAAAAATCGCTTTTGAATACTTCCGTCTGTTTTAACGTAGCGTATTACTATAGATAATTGGCTAAAATAAGTGGTATCAGTTGTTTCGTCCAGAACAATAGCAATGAACCGCGCCTTGCTAATCTCCTGCTTAGTTCTTAGAATAATGGTTGCACCAGCGAAAACTAAATCATTCTGGATTCGATTCGACGTTCCGCGAAAAAAGCTAGACTGCTAAAATGATTTTTTAAGCAATTATCATATTTAGCCATTAAACTAAGTAAATCTTGAAAATTTCCTCTATTTGAAGAAACCCTTGTTTCCTCATGACCTCTAAATTCCAATTCGTGCTGCCCGAGAAAACAAACAACATCGATAAGTCTTCTTAATATTTGCCTATTTTTATCGACTAGTTCATTGTGTTGGCGGTGACTAATTTCCAACTGTTTATTATGGGCGAGTTCAATTCTGGTTTTGCCGAAGACTTTTTCTTTTATGACGGTCTGCAAATGCGCTTTGGACATAATGTGTCTTTTTACAGCTTTATGGAAATTTTTTAAATTGGAAAAGCCAGTTTTATTCCAGAGACCTTTTTCATTTTCAAAAAGTAAACATGGCCAACAAAATAATTTACTTATATTTTCACACCCTATTAGCCATTTAAATTGTTCGTATTGTTTTTCCGGATAAAAATGTCTAATACAGTTTTTCATTTTTGTGGTTAAATTTTTCATAGGCGGTTTTGCTGTTCCTTTGGAAATTATTTGAAGCTTATCAGCGAAGTTTAATGTTGAAAATCCGTTTATTATTAAGACACACACCACACATTCACACACACTCTTCTTACTAAATTCTCCAACATTTTCAACGTTATTACCGACAGCCGAAGTTGACGGTATTTGCCTATCCACGTCCAAATTATTGTCTTCCATATCGCACCATGTACGACGCGACGTACGTATTACACAGCACACGGATAGTCGTTCAAACAAAGAACCTACTCCAACGATAGCTTCCGCCACAACTTAAAACACGCGACTGAAATGCAAAAATTGCAAACAGCCGGTGGAAAGTTTAATAACCTCTGCCTCGACTCACAGGAAATCATGCATACAGGACTTGGCTGCAGAAAAGCTAGCGGCCCGCATAGGTTCTATTCGATATTCTATTGTGGCTAGGTCGGAGTCAAGGACGCATTTACTATGAGCTTGATAATTAAGACAATATTTAAGCATTTTAATATAAACTAAATTAGTGGTTTCCTATTTCAAAAATTACATTTTAGAAGATGTTTTGTAATTTTTTTGAGGAAGCACTGCTTCCCTTGCTTCCATGGACTGCACGCCCCTGCTTTGGTATGTTTTGATTTTCATGTAGTTTTATGTGCAAGATGCAACATAAAAGTAAGTAAATATTCTACATGCTAATTAGTGTAGATCATCGATATATAACCAAAAAGAGATATACCTATTTATATTTTATAAGAATCGCACATCACATTTGCCACTCTACGTGTTTTCCTAATCTATTTAGTTTTATAATCCAACATGATTTTCTGCCAAACTGTGTTGTCAGCAATATAAATTCTTGTAAAGAATATTTTCATATTTAAGTCTATACTAATAAAACAGTTTTGCATTTGTAGTTGCATTTCCGCAAACAGAAATATTTTGTGTTTGTTGTTACACAAATTATTATCATTAAACTGTTTATGGTAATAGTTACTACTCATTTATTTTCAACTCATGTAGTAAAAATTTAGGCCGATAGTGGCAACGTCGCGCGCATGTTTATTCGCCGATATACATCACAATACCCAATATTAATTCATAAAAACTCCGTAGAGTAGTTTATAGTATTTTATGTCCTGTATTGTTTTTTAAGTCGGAATTTGTAATTTTTGTGGATATTTAGTGTTTTTGGGTTTTTTTGGTGAGATCCCAGCTAGCATTAAAGTAGCTATAATTGTTTCCACTACTACCCTTCAAGAGTTTTTACGTATTTATTTCTAATAATCTTACTATATATTAATAAACACTTTAGGTTACACGTTTTTAAGTATTATGTATGTATTTGTTACTGCGAGTAATACTTTATAGTAACTTTCCATGTAAAGTTATTATATAATAACTACTGCCAAGCAACTACTTACGGAACTGACTCCAAGGTCAACATTTCTTTTTCCTGACATAATAGTAATTATTTAAAGTTACTGTTTCTTATCTGTTTACTAAATTACAATCAATACCTTCCTGAACCTTGCAGAGGCTACTCCATTACGCTGAATTGTACTCTTATAACGTATTACTATCAATTAAAAAGAGTCGTTGCAGAGTAGAAAAGGTTATCGTCTTATGTTACTTTAAACTGGCTATTACCAGTCGTTATTCTTCTGTTGCAACTTTGAAGTAAGACTTACAGTAATTATTTACTACAAGTAAACTATTACCTCTTGTAATTGAAGTTCCGGAGATAGAGGGGGCACTGGTACGAAATTCGGTCTATACTCACTTTATAAGGACAGTGGCGACAATGTTCGGCCGTATAGCTGCTAAAATCGTTATGCTTACTTTTTGCCTACGTGGGTTTTTTATGGGGTTTGTTGTTTGGGTGTATTTTTTATTAGTTTTTGTGATTATTGAAGTGAATATTGATTCAAACAATAAGTTTTGAACCATTGGCCAAATTGAAATGTGTTTGTAATTATAAAGTGATTTGTGATGAATTTGTAAATGACTATGACCGTAAATGTCTTAATTTTAAGTTTATTCCAAGAAAAGTTATTAAATATTGCACATTATTACATTTTGGTTTTATTTTGCTGTAAAAGACAATATTGTTTCATGTCTTAGTGTATGTTTTATTTCATTCGGCACCTAAATTTGAGATAGAAGCTCTCAAAGATTAGCATAAAAGAAACTTTATTTTGTAGGCCTTCTTCAGTACATATTACATTACTAAAGTCACTTGGCAGACAACTCTCATTAATCGCTTGCACAAATATTGTTATTTGTTAAAAATTTAAAGAAAAAGTAAGTTGGCACTAAATAGTTCGAATAGATAAGTAAAACATTAACATAACCCTACATTTACAACAGACTCTGACAGAGGTTATGAATGTAAAGCCGAGAAATTTAAATGTGGAATTTTTTTCTGGGGCATATTACTCCTTATAGAGTGAAATTAATAATACTTTCATTAATTAACCTTTTAGCTGATCCAGTTTTCTTATAATAATGTGCGAAGGTAGATTAATTTAGTTATATTTGAGAAAAACTAACAATAATATGTGTGCGCCCATTTAAACCTTTAGAAAAAAAAACAGTAGCTTTCATCATTCATCCACATTCTATAGAAAATTAAAAATATCACAACCAGGTTATGTCATACCTAAATCCTAAAACTCAAGTACCGCAACTCTCCGCATGCTACGACGCCACACTGGTCGATTTGCCTGGAATCACGGCATAAATGCATAAAATTTATTTATCTCAACATGACCAAAAATGTCCTAAATTTAAAGTCAATATTGCAAACAACAAGTTGGCTGTGAAAAAATTCTTTCCAGCATTTGTCGTTCACTGACAGCAGACGTCAAAATAGAAATATGTCAGCAGGTAATGCTTTGTAAGACTATAATCTGAAAAAAGTGTAAAATTTTAATAGTTGCTACAAAAAAGTTATTACCTGGATCGATACTTATTTTCGGTGGATGTTAAATATGTAGTTACAAAATATGTATAAGTTTTAGATATAACTAGGATAGTAGTGGAAACTTAAGTCCAAAATCTCAATGTCTGCAAATTGCAACTTTTTTTTAAGGAACCTATATTATAGAAAGCTTTTTGTTTATGTTCCGCCTCAGATCCCGGTTTCTAATATAATTTTTTAACTTCTATGATTACTTATCGTAAGTATCCAAAAACAAAATTTTGCAGATATTTGCAGTTTTTTCTATAAAATTTAAAATTAAATTGCGTCTTGGGTCTAAAAATCGAACTTTGCATTAATATGTAGTGTGTTTAAATGATGTCATGCAAGATTTATCATTAGTTATAGAATGTATCACTGTATTTGTTTGTTAAATAGAATAAATCAATGTTGAAAACCAAATTAAGCCAAATACCTCTGTACAGGGTGTCCCAACTAATTTGTCAAAAAGTCCAAAAACGTAGAGAAAAAAAATTTGTAATGAATATAATATCTTTAGTGCCTATTAAACTGGTATGCAACGAGCCCAGAAACTTTGAGTCCATCATCTGGCAAAATCCAAGATCTTCATCTCCTCAATTTTTTAGGCCACTTAACTTACAATTCGCCCATGAAACAATAGAAATGACTATGCAGGAAAAGAAAAATATGGATGATCAAATAAACAAAGTTGTTCCTTTTAAGTATATTCTTAATAATAAAAGAATAACGGTACATTTTGAACTATCTCACAATGATTGACGACAAAGTTTGCAATGCTCTAACATCAAATAGTTCAACTCATATATTTGTGGGGTCACATCCAGGGACATCAATAATATTGATGCTGTTATTCAAAGATCGACTGCTGACAATAATTTGAAATATGGACTCTCAACATTACACGCCTGGACACGTTTCTTTGAATATCTTTTACATTTAGCTTATAAAATGAGCATTTTCAAGTGGCAAGCTAGAGGTGCGGAAGATAAGTTAAAAGTTTTAGAATCAAAGAAACATATTCAGGAACAACTTCGTTCTCAGATGGGGCTAATTGTAGACAAACCGAAGCCAGGTTTCGGTAGTTCCAATAATGGAAACACAGCGTGGAGATTTTTTGAGGATGTAGAAATAACTAAAATTTATTTTAATATAATTACAAAATTTCATGTGTTATTGCAAACTCTGTCGTCAGGATTTGATATTAATATAGATGAATTCAAAAAATATTCACTAGAAGCAGCAAAACTTTTTGTATCTTTGTATCCCTGGTATATTATGCCTGTTACCGTGCATAAGGTTTTGATTCACGGATCAGGCATCATTAACTCGCTTATTCCAATAGGGCAATTATCCAAGGAGGCACAAGAAGACCGGAATAAAGACATAAAAAAATATAGGAAGGATTTTTCCCGGAAGACTTCGAGAACTGATAGTTTAAAAGATGTAATAAATCGACTTTTTTTCTCCTCGGATCCTTTTATACTGAGTTTAAGAGCACTAGCACAAAAAAAGATTAAGACATTCTTTCCTGAGGCACTGGAATTACTTAGGCCTCTAATAGTGAATGATAGTTCAAACAATCCAAAATAAAGAACCCAATAAATATTATATATTCACATATTCAATTCTACGATACAATGATATTTTGTATAATATTTACTTTAAATATACATACACAATGCTGAAAAATCTAATGTTTAGGAGTTAAAGTTTTATTTTAGAAATACAACAACAAGAAGTACAACGAGACATAACTAAGTAGGTATTTTTATTGTATATTTTTAATACTTATTCTGTGACTATACCCTATAAATTTGGATATTTAAAATTTTACATAATTTTCACATGTATAATGATGACATAATTTATCGTTTAAGAATTTATGTTTTATTTTGGGGAATAGGCATAACTAGACATAAGTAATTTTAAATTTTTGTTTTATACTAATAATTCTTATTTTGTGACGACACTCTGTAGATTTGGATCTTATCAATTTTGCACAATGGAGACTAATGTGTAGAAATTAGAGTTTTACTTTAGGGATACACATAACTAGACAGTAAGTATATTTGATTTATGTTTTTAGTAATGATCTTGTGAGTACACCCTGTATATAAATGTGGATTTTAACAATTTTTTATAATCCCAAATAATATACATAAGCGTAAATGACTATAAACAAAGAGGTAATGATTTACTAGAACAGCTACTTAAAACTAAGGTTGGAAATACATTTCAAAATTTGCTCTTTATTTTTTACGTTCACTAAATGGTCTTTGTAGTCCCAGGGGTCCAAGATACTCCTCCAAACATTATCATATCCAGTAAAAACTATTTTAAATAAGTGTAACTATCATTATTAAATGAGTTCTCTCTGTTCTCAGTAACATTTTTAATGTTTCTATTTTTTACCACGTTTCCGTAAAAATCGACCAATGTGCGACGCTACGAGCACCACGCATTAAATTTTAAAGAACCGGCGGAATGTTCGCAAATCATAACCGCTTGGTAATGATATATACTATCGGATTAATGGGAACTTTGTAGATAACTAGTAGAGCTCAAAGTAATTGGGTATAAGTGACAGTTGCGTACCTAAAACCAATCAAAAACTATAAAAGCGTATGGGGGCAGTCGTAGACAGTTGATTTTAAGTAAGTAATTTTCTCAGTAAAGAAGTGCAGCTAACTTAAAAGTAAAAGTCCAATAGAACGCCATTTTTTATTTATCTCCCCTATAAAAATTTAGCTATGACGTTTATTTTTGTTAGTATATAAAGCTTAAAAATGCATACAAATTAAACATCACGTTAAAGAAAGAATCACTCTTTATAATAAGATATATGATGATAATTACCGTAACCAAAGTCCAAAATTACATTTTTTAGACTTAATTGGCCAATATATTTGACCAAAATCTAATGAAAATTAAGGAATTTTAAAGGCGCGTAATCTAATCAACTATTACACCACAGAAACTATCTGCGTTTTAATTTTAGGTCCTTAGCATAGCTAGAAAACCAAGTGAAACGCATGTATTTTACCTAAAGAACCAATAACGTATCCTATACACTCATCACCATATTCCCAACTTGAGAGTGTAGTCGCCATAACTCTTTTGTTTGTATTAAAAAGAACCATACATATTTTTAAAATGGCTTAAATAAAGAGAGAGATAAGGAAGTAACAAATAGCGTGAATTATTACTATTCGGCTACTTAAATGGAACTATACAATTCCGTACTATCTACTTAATAGTCAAAGTCACATTTACATGTTATTCACGAAATAGTTACCCTAAAATAGTTCCCCATTTTGATGATCACTACGTTGTCTCAGCTTAAACAGAAGCAAGTTCCGGTTACTTCAACGAAAATACTTGTGGTAACAATAACGTACTCATGATTAAATGTGCTACTTGGGATAACTTAAAACATTTCTTAAAATGGTTCTCCATTGTCAAGTTTGTGGAAAACTAGATACTTTTAAGCCGGAATTGTCCTTCCGCAGGTAGGTTAGGTTAAAGTTAGAACCCCACCTTTTCAGCTGCGTAACATTTAGCATCTTTGAGATATAATTAAATTAATTTCAAATAATGAGAAATTATTATTTTTCACAAGTCGTTTGTTGTGCAATTATAATACTTATGTTAGTAGATAAAACTGTTAAGCTCTTTAATAAAATGTACAACAATAAAAAAAATTTAATTTCGCGGCAGCCGGAGTTAGAGGTTAAAAATATCAAATGTCCATATTTTCTTAATAAGTGCCCAATTTGAACAGTGTGTGCCAGATTCGCTTTTCTATACAGGGATCTCGGCTCCTATTATACCTACAGCAAAGGTTAAATAGGAAAAGTTTTAGAGGAAACGTATTGCATTCGATATCCGGCTTCAGATTTACGATCGATCAATTTTTTTTGGAAATATCGGGGAAAAACCGAAAATGGCGGATGTCGTTTTTGGCCAGTATATCCAGAACGGTAAATTTGACAGCTGCCAAAATGTGACATTATTCGGACACATTTTTAAGACAAATAAGATGGCGTATACGACACGTCTTCATTGTTTTTTGTTAACCCGCAACCCGCCTCAACTTTGGTTTTTCTTATGGCCGCCATATTTTTCGATTTTTGGAAAGAGCCTAAAATTTCCAGTCTAGAGATATCTCACAAGTGCATTAAAGATTTTAGTATCATCGAAATATTACACTTCGTAAAGTTAGGTTACAGTTTTTTCTAGGGAGGCAGTGATTTAAAGTAATGTTAGATCTCAATGCTTTTCTAAGGAGGCCATGATTTATCTGTAACAAAATTGGATTTTGACCTTGACGTTAAGTTAAATAGTTGAAAGTATCAAAGCTGTATTTTAATAAGTAGTAGGTACGCTTTTATCCCAACAAAATCATAAATCTGACACATAAATTGTCAAAAACCTAAAGAAAATGGCCGGCATTCCGTATTCAAATGAAGAAAAGGTTGACATGTTAGCTCTGTACTTTCAATCATACAGAAACGCCGACGTTACCTCAGAAAGGTATTTGGAGATGTACCCCGAACGACGGCAGCCTCACAAAACCCAATTCAGGAAAATCGTAGTTAATTTAATTAACCATGGTGCCTTCGAACAACCTAGAAGCGGATACAATTGTAACAATGAAAGTCGAGACAGAAACATTTTACAAGCTATACAAAATCAACAGTACAGAGAGTTTGAAAAAAGAATAAGTACCATCCATACAAACCCGTAATAGTACAAGGACTTAAAGAAACTGATTTTCCAAGACGACTACAGTTCTGTGAGTGGTATACTAGGAGATGTAATGTCCTAACACTGGAACCTGTGGTGGAAGATAGATCAAAATACAAGAGTTCTAACCACACTACGCCACAACTTGTTACGTTCTGGACGCGCGTTTCGCTAACCCAGTTAGCATCATCAGCAGATGGTAAATAAAAGATTTCGTTATTCTATTTTAGAAATTAGGGATGCTGTTGGTTGTATATTTTCAAGAACTTCCGAAACCTAGAGTAATGGCATGCTTTATTTGTTTGTTATTTGCAACTAATTATATGCTTTATTAATATTGTTATTACGATTTTTTATCATTGTTGACGAAACAAATGTCATGGGTATTTTTTAAAATAAAATAAGGGGAAATTTTACACAAGTGTTTTCATTGTTGTGTGTTTGTAATATAAGTCTGGTTGTCGAAGTCGCAAGTACATATTACTTTCCCGTCTGAAAATAATCAATCTCATTAATATTTAATTTGACCCCTCTTAAGTGCTTTGGTAAACATTACATAATCATTATCATTCTATTAATATAAGCCAGATACTCAATAATATATTTGGATATCCATACTGGATTTCCATTTGCCGCTTGTGTAAACACAGCAGCGGTGGAGTGATATCGACAAAAACAAAGGTCCCACGTCGATAAACCCAGAATAATGATAAGAGAAGAAATAATAGAAAATCATTTTAAATCTTCAACATGCTCAATGGTATAGATAGATTTATATTTAGAGTGTCCCATGTAGAAGTTCCACCCCCACCCCTCTTTAATTAATTTAATGCAGAAAGGATTTTACCCAGGCCAATAACTTATGAGACAAATGAGAATAACATAATCAATGTGTTGGCCTATTTTCATGTTTATCCCGAAGCCTCTATTTGTGTAACAGAATTCGATTTAGGAGTTTCACGACCGACGATGTTCAACTAACTTTAGAAGAACATAGCTTAAACCCATTAAAATTCAACCTTCTTCATGCTTTTCATCCCGGAGATGCTCAAAAAGGTGAAGGATTGTGTGAAATGATTTTAGTTCGAGTACAGGAAGGTCTACAATTTTGACGCAACATTACATGGACAGACGAGTTGAAATTCACAAGAGAATGAATTTTTAATAGCCATAATTCTCATTTATGGGGCACTAAAAATCCTCATGCCACACAGTATACGATTTGACCAATCCAGACGGACAAAAGTCGAAATTAGAACCATCTCAATCTATCTATGTTTTTTATAATCCTTAAGATCGCCCTAAACACCTTATCAAAAGCAATATGCTTGGGAACGCCGCCTACTTAGTGAAAAATTAAACAAAACACCGTGTTTATAACCTGTTTAATCGTGACGCGGTCAGTGTCACTGTCAACATAAGGGTATTTTAATGTGTGGTGTGTTTTAGTTAAAGTTTTATTTGGTGATGGATCCTTTATTTAGAGATATGTAACTAAACAACAAAAATGTGTTTTCGCTTCATCATATAATGATAGAGTTATATTAAACGATTTTAAATTGTACGTGTTTTTAGGCCTAGTTTTAAAAAGAGTAATATTCATGAGTCTGTACCCATTCTGTCATGCATGGTCATGCTGTGGTAAAGCTTTTAAAATTAACTTTATTTCGTATAAAATCGCATAGATACTCGTATTTTGTGCGCATTTTTGCGCGTAGGGGTTTATTTAATTTTTCCATGTACAGGTGCACGTCTTCAGAGAAAATTGCTTTTCGACTTCTGGCATTCTGCACCTTCAACAAATCGTCTCCCAAAGGTAATTGCATTTATTAAATCATTCTTTGCTAGTCCAAACCTTAATGAAGCACAAGAAAACAGTTTAAGAGCTTTGGCAAAAAAAGAGTGCGAAAACCTTTCAATGATTTTTGATAGCACTGGTAGTAGAGCCATTGGACGATAGTTGCAAGAGTTAGTTTTTTCTCCCTCTTTATGAAGAGGAATAATTATAGCTGTTTTAAGGCATTCAGGGAATATACCTTTTGTAAAAGATTCATTTATTAGTGTTGTAAGGGCCTCTATGACTGAAAGAGGCCGGTTCAGGAATATTTTAATTGCTAGGCCATTAGTGCCACACCAAGATTTCCTTCTGATGTTATTAATTTCTTTCAATAGTTCCACGCTGCTAATAGGGCTTAAGAAAAAGCTATCGGTGACATTTTTCGATGAACGGAGAAACAAAAGAGGGTCCAAACTTGGCGAGATATTAGAGGTAACATTTGTGCTTACAATAATAAAATAATCATTTAGGTCATTTGGCCTTGACAAGATCTGAGTCACAGGGTTTGATTTGTTTCTGAGGTCATTGATAATGGACCAGGTTTCCTTTGAAACGTTATTAGACTTTGTTAGACTTTTTGATAGTATATTTTATTTGCTTACTTGATTAGTTTAATATAGATCCTCCTATAATAATTAGAGATATAATCGAGATTAAAAATGGTGTCGATGAATTTTTTTATATATAAGAGAGAACGCATATTTTTAGCAGAAATGCGTTGTTCTTTTTTGATAGTCTTAAGCGGGAAGACCTTATTAAAAGCACTTAAAATTTTATTTATGAAAGCTCTAAAATTTGACATTTTCAAACTCAAAATTCCAGTCTGTGTTTAAGCAAATCTTATGAAATACTGAAAAATTAGCGGCCGAAAAAATTCTGCCCCTAAGGGCCTAAGAGGAATACTAAATTTGGAAAATATTGCTTCGTGATCGGAAAGACCTATGCCACAAACCTGGGATTGAACCTCTGATGGAGAAAAAGCAGACGCCACGTAATCAATGATAGAAGATGAGTACTTTGGAATTCTAGCTGAAAACGATACATGCATTGCAAGACCGAAAAGGTCCAATATGGAAATTAAATATTTCTGGGTGGCAGAAACAGTAGCATAGTCAATATTAGAAAGTCCCGGTATAGAATTTTTCTTCCTTTTACTTGTAGACTGTCTAACAAATTTAGCATGTAATTAAAGAAAGATGATACATCAGAATTTGGTGATCTATAAGTACAGATTACATAGAGATCAAAGTTTTGATTATATACTATAGAAAATTCAAAAAAGTTATCCGCTAACAAATGGTCATATTTAGGAAACAACAAGAAAAACAACTTAAAAAATTAATTATCTTTATCAATATCGATAGTGAAAAAACCAGTAAATAGAGAAAAATTGTTTTCTTGGGTCTTAAAATCCAGAAAACGTTTCTCAAATTCTGTCAGAAGGCTTCTCATTTTCTCTGAATATATTTTGTATGATATTGGAACACTTCTGCTTTCCTGATATGCCACATCATCTTATACTTGAGAGCTTTCAAATGATCATGCATATCTGTAATAACTTGACGTGGTCCTTGCAATTTCGTATTTAAGTCCGACAAGTGTTTTATGATATCTACCATAAATGAAAGATCTTGTAAAAAAGGTATATCGCATAATAAGATGACATCTTTTCTTTTTGTTTCCATGAAATCCATCGCACCTCTGCATAATATGGTAAAGCAGTATACTCACTTTCTAAATCACGTAAAATTAAGGCCTGATTAAGGCCTCGTGACCTTATGAAGTTTATAATTTCTTTCACTGACTTTAAAACGCTTTCCAACTTAATCACTTTTGAGCATAAAACTTCTTGGTGGATTATACAATGAATATGATAAAAATCTGGTTTGTCACTGCCCGTTTCTCTGATCTTTGTCTGTAATATTTTAAGGAAGCCATTTTTTATTCCAGTCATTGAAGAAGCTCCGTCTGTTGCAACGGAACACAGTTTTCACAAATCTAAATTATACTTTTGCAGAAGTTCATAAACAGCATTGAAAATATCCTCCCCAGTTGTTGTATCATGCAATGGTACTAATTCCAGTAATTCTTCATACACATTGATATCTGTATCTACCGCACGAAGAAAAACAGCGAGTTGCGCCACACCACACACATCCGTAATTTCGTCACAGGCAATAGAAAATGCAATGATGAGTCTGATTTTGTTTTTATCTGATCACTTATATTGGCAGCCAACTCAGTAACTCTTTCAGCGACAGTATTCCGGGACAAGGATATATTTTGAAATGCCTTCACCGTGATTTTAACTTATTTAACTTTTCGTTTCTGACCATGCCTTTATACTTGTCAAACATAGTTTTATGAATATCATAGTGACGTTTTATATTATATAATTTTGGGACACCGACTGTACTATTACAAATCAAACAAATAATTTTTTCTTTCATACAATGCACATCTACAAGTTTCCTTTTATTTCCACTTGGTTTTGAAAGAGACATGTTAAAAACTGTATCCGAAATAATTTATAATAAGTACTGTTAAGTGTTGTAACAATAAGTGCTCAACTCAACTCACAACTCCATCGCAACTGACTCATAACTGACTAAAAACTGAACGACTGAACTCAATCGAACACGGCTTATACACGGATTGTGATTTCTCGAGTTGTTTCCAGAATGTTCACATAGCGTCATTTGTGTTTTTGCGCTATAGAATTTCGCAGATAACGTTTGGCTTTAGGTTTTAGGTTGATTATGTGTAGTTCATCCTCCTAAACATAGATGACACTATGTGCAATTGAACATTTTATTATACCAATCGTTGTTGCAGCGGCGCATGCTTTCAAAAACGGTTTTCAACTTGTTCGCGGGCCACAATATCTGGCTGTTTTCAAAACTGATTTGGGCCGCAGAAAAATGCTCACTGGGCCGCATGTTGGACATGGCTAAACTAGAACCATACTAAGACCCGTAATAACAGGAAGTTTTTGGGAATGTATTTCCTCAGGACAAAATTAATTCAGCGTAAATCTATTTGCTTTAGTCGTGAACATTCAATTACGCAACCATGTTTATGAGGAAACATTGACTAGACGAAAGTACATGGCTATTTTACAAATAGTTGTCACAGACTTTGTTGAGATTATTGGTACCAACTGTATGAAATGTTTAAAAATACGTGGATTAGGCGCTTAGGACCGTGGAATTGGCCACCGAGTCTGCAGATCTGACGCCATTAGATTTTTATCTTTAGGGAACAATAAAGCAAAGATTTTACTCTACTTTCAGTAGAAGAGCTTCAAATAAGAAAAAATATCAACCAATTGATCCAGCTGAAATAGCAAGAACTACTAAAGAAACTCCAATGTCAATATTCAGAAGTGCTTAAGAAACCATGAGCATTTTTGAACATAGAATTTTAAAATGTAGAGATCTTGTAATGTGTTTATAAAAAATTTAAAATAATAAAACAATTATATCGCATACGATGTTTTATCAAGAACCCACCGATATTATTTTCTCGTCTGGCAAAAGCCCATTTACGTTAATGCTTAATTTGCCTTCTCCTAAAAGCTTTCCTAAATATTATAATATAATCATTTTCATTACTATTAATATAAGCCAAACACTCTATTCTATATTTGGTTATCCCTATAGGATTTCCATTCGCCGCCTGTATAGAGACAGAAGCGGTGGAGTGATATCGACAAGTACAATCATCCAAAAATCGATAAGTCCAGAATAATGACGGGGCCAAGAGATATAGACCCTTTATTTTGATGATCATTAATTTTTTTCTCTATTTACGTCCGTGTTTATTTTTTTGATTGACGTTACAGTTAGGATTCACATAATGAGAAAAATAAAACGATATTACATACAATTGGGAAGAGGAAACAGAATAAATATATTATATAGAGCGTTTATTAAACTTATACCTGGTGGCTAGTGTAAGAGTACCAATATACGTATTTATTTTATTTATTATAGATTTATTTCAAAATTATATCTCTCTAGTCTTGTCATTGATAAATTTAATTATAAAGAGATCCGAATTTAACTCAGAAAGATATATATTTTAAGACGTTATTTGAAAGTGTAAAAGCAAGTTTCACGAGGGTAAAAATAATAAATTAGTAAATGGCTTAGGGTTTACGACAGGAGATAAAATATACGGTTCTTAAAAGACCACCCTTGAAATCATAATATTAATAATAATAATAATTAAGATTTTCAACACCATACTGGGAGTTTGGAGTAAGACACCCTTGAGAAGCTCCAAAAAAAAAACTTGAGAAGAAAATTGATGATTTGAGACAGGAACTAGATAGGCTCAGAGAATTTCGGAAGAATGAACACCCCTCCAGCAGAATTAAAACTCGCAATAAGAAGATATTTAAGAAGATAGTTACAAAACCTACCGATCTCTACCATCAACAAAAACTATATGAGTATCAGGATATACTAAAAACTAAAAGCCACAGCGAAACGTCCGCAGACATACAACAAATGCACAAAGAGAAAACGACAGAACTGGCTTTTCAACCCCAATCAAAGACAGTTCTATCGAGATATCAATAATACACACTACAGAATTTATCCTATAATCATCAATTTCTTGGCAACTATCAAACATCAGCGGAGAATGAACCTGAGGATCTATGAAGGCGGTCAATATCTTACCATCGATAAGATATACATCAACTGGGGAATTTATCAAGGAGACTCGTTAAATCTACTTTGGTTCTGCTTAGCGATGAACCCCCTCTCCACGTTGCTCAATATTACAGGACATGGCTTTAACATCAAAGCCAATAGAGACAATTCCCGCACCATATCCCACCTTCTGTATATGGATGATATTAAGGCTTAAAGGCTGTAAAGGCTTATTGACGTGACATACTTCTTCTCGAAAGTCATCCATATGGAATTTGGAATGGAAAAATGTAAAGCCGTAAACGTCGTAAAAGGCAAAGTCATTAATGCTGATGTAGCCCTACCGAATGGAGAAATAGTTCTAGCGAGGGACCAAGGAAAGACCTACTACTAGAGGGTTCCAACAAGCTAGACTGCTCCAGGATAAGCAAGGAAAGGCCGAGCTAAAAGATCAGTACGTTCAAAGAGTGCGAGCTCTTCTGAAAACAGAATTGAACGCCGGAAATCTCATTACAGCAATTAACACCTATCCTGTGCTTGTGCTGACCTACACTTTCAGAATCTTGAAATGGACTAATACGGAGCTGACTACAACAAACTATGGGCGTAACGATGACCAAGTAAAAGTCATACCACCCAAGGTCATTAACTCTTCTTATGACCTTACCACGAAGAGAAGGATTAAGATCCTTTGTTGACTTGACCAATTCGCATTCCCGACAGCTGCAAAACTTGAGAGATTTCTTTACCAACAAGGCATAAATATCAAGCCTCCACCGAATAGTGACCGTAAGTGATAGCTCATACTCTCCATTCAATCTCGCACTTTCAGACCCCGGTAGACAAGAACGGTGGGCTCAAATGGCACTTCACGGCTGACATCATAATGACTTGAATTAGCCACACATAGATAAGGAAGCATCCAACAGGTTCAACCGAGGTTCAGTCCTCTAGGTGCAATATAAACGCTATTGTTTATATAAAACAAATTTAGCAGAATATCTGCAATGTTTATTGTAAATCAAGATTAATAATATATTATATTTTATTCTGTTCTATTATTGCTTATAGGAGCATTTTCAAAAAAACGATTTTTTTGAGGCACATTTCTCCTTTCAGAAAACAAGGTTTTTTTTTCGCCATGGTCTTTTTCCAGAATGCTGTTACTTTAAGTTTTAGTACATTTGTATAAAAGATACTTTTGTTTTATATAGACGGAAATGTCATTATAGTTTAATTCAATACAATTTTCATATAAAATAGAACCCTAGGAGACGTTTATCAACGATATTTTATTTTGATTCTTAGCATTTATTTGAAGAGTAAGTTTTACATATGTTCTGGTGTTAAATTTAATGGGTTATCTAAAAAACTTTATTTTCTTTTTCTTTTGTTCTAAGATTGGGGAGTTTAAATAAATTCCGTCTTTTTTCTAGATTTTAATTTAGGTTTAATCGTTTCTTTGCTATTATTTTAAGTATTATTAATTCACATTAATTATACTTAAAATATCACATTATTACTCCCAACGAAAGTCTGGAGTAGACAGTGTAATTCAATGCCGGTCAATGTATTAGCCAGTGGAATAGTTGTTTCTGTGATTCCACTTTGTACTTATCCGGATGCATGGAAATATCAAGCAGATATTTTTTCCAAGCAGAAAAAATATAGAAAATTATGTGTGAAAAATTTCATAAGTGTATGTTTTTCAATAACGCAATAACAAAAGGTTAAAATTAACGTTCAAAATTACTTTTACACGTTGATAATCTAATAAGCAATTTAAATAATAATCATAATAAAATGTCTTTTATTTCATAAACCTTCTAGTTAACAAAATTAAAGAATAAGAGGGCGGTATCCAACAATGTTGCTCTTATACAACCCCCTTAACTAAAATTAATATTTATAATTATTATTCTATAGCTAACCATATGCGCAAAATAGAACAGTTCAGAAACTTTTTAAATTATTTACACATACACACATCATATACAATAATATAACATACGACTATTTCCAATGTTACTCTCTCTGTCGTCTTACAAACTCACCCATTCTTTTCCGAAACGTTAGGGTTTTGGGACTCTCTAACGTTAGCGGAGAGTTTATTAAATAGAGTAACGGCATTAGAACTAAAAGAAATGTTGAAATTGAGCCAACTTATGCCTGGGGACGCTAAATAAGTCGTTAAAGCACGTATCACGGCAGTGAATATCGGATAGCCGTGTAAGCTTTTGGTACAAATATGTGGGCTCCTTATAAAAAAGTAGTTTAAACACAATACTTAGAAACAGTGTCAGGTAACGATCCTCGAGGTTTAACCATCCAGTCTGAGAGAAGTTTGCAAGAAACCTTAAATTATTATTTATAAAAACTCCTAAATTTTTACAACTATCTGTAGGGTTTAATTTTGTACCATTTAACAGTATATTAACATTCTGATAAGATATAATTTGGTTTCTATTTTTACTCAAAAACTATTAACTGTGTTTTATTTTCATTTAGAACAAGGTGATGATTTTTGGAGTATGTAGTAAATAAGTGCAGATCTGAATTAATATTGTCAATGGCTGTATCTAAATCAGTTAACCTAAAAGATATGTAAACTTGAGTATCATCAGCATATTGATGTGAAGAACAATTTTGAAGTATTTTATTTAAATCAGACGTGTATATAGAGAACCTAATTGGTCCCAGTATGGTTCCCTATAGAATACTTCTGGAGACGTGTTCAAATTGAGAGACAATATGATTATATGCCACTCGTAGCTGCCTGTTATCAAAGTAACTTCTGAAAAACATTAGAGCCTCCTCTCCAATACCAAGATATTTTAATTTTACATTCATTAGGACATATTTCAATGTATCGAAGGCCTTACTAAAGTCTAATAGAATGACACATGACCTGAAAATATCGTCTGTTACGTTAAATCGAAGCAACGTTTTGTTAAAACAAATGAAGTTGTGATTGACATTGGCTGTTAGGTGTCATTTTGCAAATTAGTTCAGTGGGCGATTCGAACAGAAAAATATATACTATTAAATATATTCGAGAAGCTTATTGTGAACTGAATAACATAAAATAAAAATATACGGGGTGTCCCATTTAAAAAAGTATAAGTTTGTGTTATATCTCAAAAACGACAGCTCACATAAAAATAACTACGCCACTGAGTTCTACGTGAAAAACTGTATCAGAAACAGTTTTTACCTTTTCGATAAGTTAAACAACAACCGAAATATGAGGGGAGCCTAAACATGCAATATTTCACACTGTATTTTAAAAACGAAGGGGGCTATGAAAATTTTGTTTGGGTCATCTTTCGTTTCACAAAAAAGTAGCACCATGTCGCGATAACCGGAACCCTCTATCTTCACTAATAAAAAGAGATACCCCATAGAAACAACGAAAACGAGACAGCCTGTACTATATTTACCAGAAAACATTTTTCCTCTTTACTTGACTTTATGAAAACATGGGTTTTGTGTTTTTTAATATATTTACATATTTAATGAATCCTGTTTTGAGAAAAGTTTCCCCCGCAAAATTAATAAATTCCGAACATGCCCTATGTAAAATACAAACTTCCTGACCCAAGACACTACACAAAGAAGGTAATCTGCCTGGAGGCTTATAACCTTGAGGGGCTTTATGCTCGAATTAAGCAAAAAATATCGACTCCGTCGGGGAATACCGACGAAGACAAATTGAGGACCTGATGCGAATATGATAATGTCATATTATAACAGTCTGTTAGGGGCAAGAAACAAATTGGATTGTTGAAAGGGAGCTTCGTCGTAGAAAAGCCTTATTTATTTGCCTTTGATGCCCATGTATTATCGGTTTGAGATTTGAAAATCGTAGAAAAATTCCGCAAGGTTCATAGGAAGTATTAATGGGACCGTCACGTCACTGTGAGTGTGTATGTACTAATAATAATATATAATAATAATAATAATAATAAGGCTAAACTGTTTGGAACTTCAGATATTTTCGTTATTTCACGACGACGACATGAAGGACTTGAACAATTATTATAAGTTTATGAGAAAAATCACTACATACGGAACGAGTCTAGAAATATTTGCTCTCTCAAAAACCCAGAAGCACATCTTCTTCACAAGAACAAATCAGATACCTTCTACTAACAGGCGATCCAATGTCGGAACGCTTTGAGCTTCTAACACCACAAAACATCAACCCAAACAGCAAAGCATCGGGCAAGCAGCGAAACGATCGAGGACACTGCGGGAAAGGACAGCTCGACCGAAACGATCACGACCAAACAAAGGAAAATAGACCCACCAAAAACATTTTGTTGGCACCAAGGCGAGAAAGGCAGGGCAACGCATGAGCCGCATTACAGAATCGATCGAACCAATCATGCGCTGCCCAAATGGATACACAAATACATCTGTCACCGATGCTAGCCAAACACAATAGCTTGAGTCCATTACAACAGCGCATATATCGCAACGACTACCTGCAACTCCCAAGGCAGGTAAACCAAGGAAGAGGTTAAAATGGACAGGTGAAATGAATCGAACGGTGATGCATTCCTACTACACCGCTACCAAACTTAAGACAATTGCAGCAGAATACAGACATAAACTGCATATACTTTTCATAGCACAATATCCAGAATACAAATCACTTATCACAGAACAGAGAGTAATATATCAAAAAAGAGTCACCACTAAGACCAGTAAGCTCACCTCATTCGCATTGCAAAACATCAAAGCTATGGTAGCTACTGAACTAAACATTCATCAACCAAACATTGAGGATAGTGGGGCAGATACCGAACCGATCCCATATACAAACATCACTCAGTACTTAGTAGGAGCGAAGCTCCCAGCAACAACCCACGACAGATGACAAGCACCATACAGCAAACAGGACAAGTGAATCATTCGCCCAAAGCACCATACACACAGTTACACCTCCCTCACATAAGCAATCAAAGTAGAAATAAAGTCACATCTAAACAAATGGTCAGGCTCCGAACAAAAAGGATGCAGGAAAAACAGCCCAGGAACAAAGGAGCAGTTAATTATAGACAACGTCATCATGGAACAAACCAGGAAAAATTATAGAAACTTTCATACTGGTTACCTATATTATAAAAAATCCTTTGATTCGATACCCCCTAGTTGGCTAACCAGAGTGATAGAATTACACAAAGTCAATAAAAACATCAGGCAATTTCTTACGTAAATCATGAGTACGTGGAAAACCTGAGAACACATCTAAACAGAAGAGATCTACATCAGACGAGGTATATTCCAGGGAGATTCACTCACCGCTTTGTGGTTCTGCATCTGTCTCAATCCACTCTCAAACACATTGAATAACACAAACTTCGGATTCCAAATTAAACACAAAAAATAACCCACACAAAATAAACCATCTCTTGTACATGGATAACATAAAATTATACGCAAGCACAAAGGCACAGCTAAACGAACTCTTTAAAATCACAGAAACGTTTACCCTAAACATCAACATGGAATTTGGTATAGGTAAATGCAAGCTACTTCATATCAACAAGGGATAGTGGAAAGACCACCCTTCTACGGAAACAATCAACAATGAAACCATAGATTACATGCTCAAAAATAAAGAAACATAGGCTTCCATCAAATCACCAAAATTAACCAAACTCATATCAAATTAGAGCTCAAGGCGGAATTTAAAACCAGACTCACAAAACTACTTAAAACAAAACTGAACTCGGGAAATCTAACGAAAGCTATTAACACTTTCTCCATACCTGTTCTTACGTATTCGTTTGGTATCATTAAATGGTCACACACAGACATAGAAAACATTCATGTTCTCATACACTCTGAATTCACTAAACACAGGAAGTTACATACCAACGCATGTAAGGAAAGACTCACCATCGAGAGAAAAGAATGAGGGAGGGGAATTATAGATATAAAATGGCTAAATAAAAAACAAATTTACGAACTCAGAAAATTCTTCCACAACAAACAACCTAACCTCCACAAGGCAATAATAAAGACTAGAAAAGATAAACACCTGGTCTGAAAAAGAACACTTTAAAAAAGCTTTCATATATGTGGTTACAAGAATGGCAGCTATTCCCCGAAACAAAAGGCTTCCTGCTTGCCATCCAAGACAAAGTCATAGCATCCAGAAACTACCAAAGGCACATCATTAAGGATACAACCATTAAAGATGATAGGTGCAGGAGATGTCACCAGCAGAGAGAAACGATCGATCACATAACGAGTGGATAATGGCCGGAACTGAATACACCGCGAGACACCTCAGCAGCGAAGGTCGTTCATCAAACATTAGCCACAACATATTAACTAACAGAGAACACAGACCCTTATTACCATTATACACCATCATCCATATTTGAAAACGAAGGCTACAAGCTCTATTGGGACATTGACATCCACACAGATAAATCAATCCCCGCAAACAGTCTCGATATCACCTTTCAATACAAAAAAAAGAAGATCACTTATTTAATTAA
This sequence comes from Kuschelorhynchus macadamiae, assembly GCA_030620095.1. NCBI lineage: Eukaryota > Metazoa > Arthropoda > Insecta > Coleoptera > Curculionidae > Kuschelorhynchus > Kuschelorhynchus macadamiae. Next base: position 68,331 of record JAUTXW010003048.1, read on the forward strand.
CATGGCTGTCCCCAACGACGAGAACATACAAGCCAAATACAGTGAGGAAATTGCCAAACACCGACTTGGCAATGGAAGTAAAAAGGCTGTAGAAACAGGAAAAAGTCGTCATTGTTCCTCTCGTCAAATCAGTAACAAGTCTCACCCCAACAACAGTTATACCGCCTTTGGCTCAATCAGGGCTTAATACAGACATTCACAGGAACATCCAGAAATCGGTCATTAAAACATGTAGCATCTTTAGATCATTTCTTAATACACAATAGTTGTTTTTTTTCCATTTCCTTTATTTTATTTTTATTTTTTGTACTGACTTGGTATAATCCCGTCAGTATAAAATGCAACCACAGGAATACTGTGAGATAGCAAGTCAAGATAATAATATTGATACGAAAGTCGTCATAAATTTTTAAGGGCACATTTTAGCTTCGAAATGCAAAAAATAAGAAATAAACTTATGAATGTGTATTATGCATATTTTTCAAATTTAGTAATTTTTAAAATGTTTTGATATTCGTAAAAGATAACAGAGGTAAAATCCTACAACACTCGTATTTAATTTTTTATTTCTATCTGTAATATTACACCCTTTAACTACTTTACTAAAACACACTACTTTCCTTTTTAGTTGACTTTTACAAAAAGGTGATTTTTAATTTTTTTAAATATATTCACATATTTAATGAGCATTGTTTACAGAAAAGTTTGCTCACAAAATTACTTTCTTATTTTAATCTTGAAAAACTGAATATACATTTGCACCATTAGCCAAAGAATTTCCAATCTTGATTTCCAGAAAAATTAACAGATCAAAATATGTTATTTATTACCATGCGCCTACCTTTTACTATAAACTCCGTCCTGGGTTAGGAATCTCTCAGAGGGAGCGCTTATAATTTATAATCTTCCCTCCAAATAGTAGATCTGATACATTGTTACTTTTGGGAGATCAAATGCTTGCTAAAAACGAAATAAACATCTAGGTTCGTATTTAGGAAAAACAAACTCGATGATCAGTTGTCGTTTACGAAACGTCTAAATCAAAATCTGTCAGTACAAATAAATTTGAAGATGAGTTGTTATTTGGGAAACGTCGGAATCAAAATATGTCAGTACCACAAAGTTTTTACGCAAAAAGTTACTTTGGAAATGGATGTACAGATTTGAAAACTTTGGTGAATAAAAAAGTAACAATAAAATTTTAAAAAACGCAAAATAGTTTCTTCTAATAACTCAAAATTTCTACATCCATCTGCAGACGCTGCTTCATTTATTCATTTCTCTATCTTTTATAATAAGCGAAACCCCTATATAGAAAATGTAATTCCGGTCACCCTGTATTTGTACAAATTTTCAAAGCGATTAGGTTAAGTAAAAGCGGTTTAAAATAATTTTAAAGATTGAGCAAGGTGACTCTTAAGCTCATCGAATGATTGTGTTGTAGCGGGCATCAAAGGTACAGGTGGTTTATTTAAATAACATATTTGATTTTTAAAAACAATTTAAAGATCTATTAACAAAAATAAACACTAGAATCAAAATAAAATATCTTTGATAATTCCTCAACCTTGACAACCCACTGTATATGTAAAGCCCCATAAACCACCACAAAAGAAGAATTTAGAATCAACTATAACAAACAGAACTTTGACACAGTGACACAGAGTAACTCTTGTTTTAGAAATCGACAACTAATCTGACAAGAACTGCCTCCCAGAAGTTTCTTATTGGCCTGAACGCAATGCATCGTCAAAGTTTATGAAATATTTATTAATTAAAGCTGAGCTTTAACTATTAAATATTTTATAGGTATCGCCTAAAGTTCTACTTTGTATTTAATGGAAATATAATTACATTTCCGTCTAAATAAGATTATCTTATCAACGTTCTGGATCAAAAAGAGCATGGTGAAAAAAAGAGAAAAGCTAAAAAAACCCTTTCAGTCAATCTTTTCTGAAGAGAAACAATGGTTTCCAAAAAAGTCATAGAATTTTTGAAGCGCTTTCTATTATAAAATATTCTATTGTATTTTTAATATAGCAAATTGATATATAATAATTGAAACGAACCAAATGTGAAGCTTACGCGAACCGAAAAAAGTTCTGATAACCGTTTCCTCATGTCTAGACTAAGAGAACCAGCCATTTTAAAGGCCTTCAAGTTATATCTCGCCTTCCTGCACGACCAACCTGCGCCAATTCACTTTGAAGGGTTTACAAATACAAGCACCAGGCTGTTTTTGGCTTCTGAAGGCATTCCTATAGATTATAGAACCCTACATAAGATATATTTCGATTTTCATGCTGCTTACGGATTTAACGCAGCAGAAGTGGAAGCGGATCTTGCAGCCTATGGATCCTACATATCTTCGGAGAGATCGATTCATCTTCAGAGGACCAGAGAATGCCATAAAAACTATTTTACCAGCAATTCTCCCAAAAAAAATTTTTAGAAAACACGACGTGTCCTGAGGAACTAGATTCCTCAAAACTTCCTGTTGTTACTAGTCTTAATATGGTTCTAATTAATATTGCTTCTCTAAGAAATAAAACTGACGAGTTGTACCTATTTCTGGAAGAATTGGAGTTCCCCCAACTTGTTGCAATTACTGAGCACTGGCTGAATCTAAACGAACCCTTTTATATTGAGAGGTATACCACAGTAGCTAGATATGACAGAAAAAACTCAGCTCATGGGGGAACACTGATTCTATCCCTAAATGGAGATTTCATGTCGGTATCTAAATATGATCATTTGTTAGCGGATAGCTCTTTTGAATTCTCTATAGTATATAATCAAAACCTTGATCTTTATGTAATTTGTATTTATAGATCACCAAACTCTGATGTACAATCATTTTTAAATAGCCTGGTAAGTTTGCTAGACAGCCTACCGATTAAAGGTAAAAAAATTCTATGCGGGGACTTTAATATTGACTATGCTACTGTTTGTGCCATCCAGAAATATCTAATTTCTATATTCGACTCTTTCGGTCTTTCAATGCATGTATCCTCGCCAACTAGAATTTCAAAAAACTCTTCTTCTATCATCGATTACATGGCGTCTGATTTTTCTCCATCAGAGGTGCAATCACAGGTCTATAACTCAGGTCTTTCCGATCACGAGGCGGTAATTTCCAGGTTTAGTTTACCTATTAGGCCCTTTCCAAGATCTCGCCATCGGGGCAGAATTTTTTCGGCCGCAAATTTCTCAGTATTTCATAATATTTGCTTTAACACCAATTGGAATTTTGAATCTGATAATGTCAACACAAACTTCAGAACTTTTTTAAATAAAACTTTAAGTGCTTTTAACAAGGCCTTCCCGCTTAAGAATATCAAACCTAAGCGGCATAAACCGTGGACCACGAAAGGAATACGAATTTCTGCTAAAAATATGCGGTCGCTCTCATATATAAAAAAATTCACCGACTCCTTTCTTATTTCGACTATATCTCTAATTATAGGAGGATCTACACTACTCTTATTAAGTCAGCAAAAAAATTACACTACCGAAAACGTCTAACAAACTCTAATAACGTTTCAAAAGAAACCTGGTCCATCATCAATAACCTCAGAAACAAATCAAACCCTGTGACTCAGATCTTGCCAGGGGCTAATGATCTAAATGATTATTTTATTAATGTAAGCAAAAATGTTACCTCTAGTATCTCGCCAAGTTTGGACCCTCTTTCGTTTCTCCCTCCTTCAAAAAATTTAGCTGATAGCTTTTTCTTAAGTCCCGTTAGCAACACTGAATTATTGAAGGTAATACATAATATCAAAAGTAAATCTTCGTGTAGCACTGATGGCCTATCAATTAGAATATTCCTGAACTTGCCACTCCCAGTCATAGAGGCCCTTACAACATTAATAAATGAGTCCTTTATAAAAGGTGTATTCCCTGATTGCCTTAAAACAGCTATAATTATTCCACTTTATAAAGGCGGCGAAAAAACTAACTCTTGCAATTATCGCCCAATTGCACTACTACCAGTGCTATCAAAAATCATCGAAAGGCTACTGAAGAACCGTCTTATGCCATTTCTCCTGAAACATCAGATAATATCCCCGGAGCAGTTCGGATTTCTACCCAACAAGTGCACCAGTGACGCCATGTTCACGTTGCTTAGAGGCGTCTACTTATCTCTCAATAACAACCACCCAACTGCCTCAGTTTTTTGTGACTATGCGAAAGCCTTTGATTGTGTTAGTCATGAAATTCTGATAAACAAACTAAATTTTAATGGAATTCGTGGTACTTCTTTAAATTGGTTCAAATCTTATCTTGGAAAAAGGCAACAACTTGTAAGGGCTAATGGTTCCGATTCTGATTGTAAGTTGATTACAAGTGGAGTCCCTCAAGGTTCAGTCTTGGGACCTATTCTTTTTTTGTTATACATTAATGATATCACGAACCTTAAAATTAATGGAAGAATCTCCCTTTTTGCTGATGACACAAGCATAACATGGAGTGATTTTGATACAACGTCTTTACACTCTAGTATCTCCAAAGACTTGGTTATAATTAAAGCTTGGTCCGATTCCAATATGCTTTGTTTTAACGTCGATAAAACGGTGGCGTTATCTTATAAGGGAACTTTACAACCACATCAGGTACATAACAGCAATATTGAATACGTAGAGTCGGTTAAATTCCTGGGTTTAAATATAAATAGCAACCTAAAATGGTCTAATCATATTGACACCTTAACTAAAAAACTTTCTACCGCCTGCTTCGCCATTCGATCAGTTTCAAAAGAACTAGACGTTCCTTCTGCCAGTCTTACTTATTTCTCTTTATTTGAATCCCACCTCCGCTATAGCCTTCCCTTTTGGGGCTGCTGTACCACCGAGCAATTTCGTAGTATTCGTTATTTGTTTGGTCTAAATAATAGAGCTCACTGCCAATACTATTTCAAAAAACATGAAATATTAACACTTCCTGCATTATTTATTTTGGAAACGGTATGTTTGCTGAGAAAACATATAAACACCCTCCCAGAAAGGCCACAACATGTATACCCTACTAGAAACTCTAGGCATGATATTTATCTTCCCACTCCTTCCACAGAATTAATAAAAAAATCAATTATTTACAACGCCATAAAACTTTACAACAATCTGCCAGTACATTTAAAATCTATCCCTATGCTTGCACAATTTCGAAAAAAACCAAAGCATACCTCATTGAGAGACCATTTTACAGCGTTAATGATTTTTTTTTTCAGTGAGTAAGTCTCTTTAAATTGTCACTAAACTCGCTTGTTTACTTAACTCTTTTGTGAGTCATGTCCTAACTCGTAACATAGAATTTTGTAAATCATTATATAGGGAAAAGAACTGTCGAACATTCACTTAAAACTTAATTATTTTTGTTAGGTATTGGATTAAAAACAATTTAATTCTTTTTGTATACTACATTCTACACTAGTTCAATATACCTTCTGTTTAACATCACAATTATTTGTATAACTATAATAACATAGAGTTTAAGGTCGCATAGTTGCAATTTTGATTTCAATGTCATCGAAATTATTCACCTCGTACATGTGTGTTTGTTTACTTTTATAAGGTTATCATGATTCATTTACTGTTTGCAATGTTATGTTATATTCTAACGTGTGTTTTACGATTTGGTAAATTGATAATTTACATTTTAAAAAAAAAGCACTGACCTGTCGAAATTATTTTCGATTAATGTTTTGATATGTCTTATTTTTAGGTATATTTTGCTTTGTCCATAAAATTGTAAAATTTTTCTGCGGCAATAAAGCATACTTTTGTTTGTTTGTTGTTTGTTTGAAATGTTTCAATTATTTTTAGTTTTAACTTAAATGAAAGCGGGTAAAGAAATCTTCCCACGAAAGAGGGCCATATGGTAACCTTAAACTTTTAAAAGGGATGTATAGGCGCGCGTCGAATGCAACTTGACACATCTGCAGAATCTAAAAGATAGCGTTTGAGATACGTGTTATTTATTATTTTGTTTAGCTTTTAAAAACTCTCAAAACTACTATTAGAGATTAACGACTTCTTTGAAATACTCACGTTTAGCATTTGTCATGAGAAAAAAGTCTATTCCGTTCCAAAAATCTCAGATCAATCGGTCAAGTGAACGTGGTTCAAAATTAGATTACAAGGTTTGACCTGAACACAATAAAGACAGACAGATAAATTCACAAGTAAAGTGAAACAAAAGTTTGCAAAAATGAATTATGTTAAATTTTGAAGCTGAATTTTAAATATTTTTAAACAAATTTATTTAGTAAAATATGTATCTAATGTAAGTAACTTTAATAAACAAATGCTTTTAGACATTGATGTAACATTTAAAATTATACTCTTTCATCTCCTCTTCCAAAGTTTTAAATGATTATAGAAGTAATTTTCGCAGACATCCCTTATCCGCAGGGCTTTATGTACCTTGTAAAAATTTGCTGTTTCCTTTTCCTGAAAGGAAAACAATTTAAATATTCTTTCATATTCTTACCCTTTACTGAATCCAGTACAAAAACAAAAGCCCTTTGTGCTGGTGTTACTTTGTTTTCCATTGTTTCAGTTTACGGCATTAGGAATAATTGCTTAAAAGTAACTTTACATGTTTCACAGCCGCAACAGTTTAAAACTTGATTAACTCCACACGTTTACGAGTCTAGTGTTCAACTAGAGCTGAAATTGGTTTAAATTTTCGCGTATTATGTTATCGCTTGGGTTTGAAAAATGACTATAGATTGCTATTTAAGCCTTGAAAACATTATTTATTGACCATAGTCATACTTAAGTATAGATTCGTCAAATATTAAACAATATATTACAATTAAAATACCAAAAAATTAAATGTGAAAAATTGAGTTATAGTAGAAACCAGATCTTCATATCCTGAAATATTCAGATATTGCGAATGATTTTTACTTCACCCTAAAAATCACCCTCCGAGATTTTTCAGATCTTTACGTTTCAAAGTTCCTAGTTGACTAAAAACATGTTTTCTCTGTCTGTCGGTCTGTATGTACAGCTAAAAAACTACTTGCCCGATTGACTTCAAATTTTGGTAAAATATGGTAATGACCTGGTAACATTTTGGTAAAAATACAATAGGGCAAAACAAAATGGCGGCCTAGTGAAATGTTAAAAAAATATCACTAAGAAAGAGCTTATCCGATTTATCTCAAATTTTGGACAAAAATAAAGCATTATGTAGAAATCAACTGGTAAAATTTTGGTACAAATCCAAGATGGCGGAACAAAATGGCAGCTTAATAAAATATTTAAAAATTCAGCCTGAAAAAAAACAACTTAATGAACTGAATTCAAATTGTGTGCCTTCAATAATTGTAGTATAGAGATGAACTATTAATTCAAGACGTTCGCGTTTTAGCGTCCTCAGATGCCAAAAAATATGTTTTATAAATTCCGTAGGTCTGTCTCTCGGTTTGTCTATCTGTCTGCAGTGGCGGCTCGTGGTGTCTAAAACTGGTGAGACGAGAAAACGTTAGTTAATTATAATAGTCGCAGGCAGCGCCGCAGGCGAAAAATTTTTGAGCTGCCACGCCCAAATTGACTCAGTTTTATGATTTATTTTTGTCTTTTACATACCAATACCAAGATATATGCCCAATTTTTTTTTTTTAAATAAAAATTATTACATAGATATAAAAATAAAATAATAATCTTTAAGATATTCACTCAATTTTCATGTAGTTCATCTTATCCTCAGATATATGTACATATAAACATTTAGATCTTCTCAAAGATATATAATATACACATTTTTCATCATTGGATTTTTTTGTAAAAAATATTTAAAATACTTAATCAAAATAGTCAGAATCGAGTTTAAAGTGTAATAAACCTGTAATAATTTAATTTGATAAGGACAGTAATTTTTTTATAAAAAACCAAAACTGTTTAGGCAAATAGGTATGTGGGTGGTGCAGTTAAGTCACTTTTTGTAAATTAAATTAATGCGCCTGTCTTTTAAAGAAGCAAATTTCTCAATGATTTTGTCATAAAAGTCACCATTACATTCAGAAAGTTTAACTAATAACTCTTTTTCTATTGCCATGATCGACAGGGCTGAAACCCTATCTTGAGATACACTATTTCGTAAGTAGGTCTTTATTCGCTTTAAGCACGAAAAATCTCTTTCGGCCTGTACACTTGTTAAGGGGATTGTCAAAATTAATGTCGCAAGTCGATATACTTCACAAAATACTGAAATTAATTCTAAACTATTAATTTGTTTAAGGAGTTCTTGAATATTAACTTTATAAAATTGTTCATCTCGGTAAATTATGCTTAGCTCATTTTTGAGGCGGTCTTTGTCAAACATTTTTGGATACGTTTTTTCTAACGAATTTAATAGACTAATAGGGAATTCTGTGGCAAAGTCTTTGTATTTTGATGTATTAAGAAGTTTCACAAATTCCAATTTGTATAAATCTTCAAACCTGATGTTAATTTGAAAAATTATACAGTCTAAAATTTCATAAAACAGATGTTTTTTAATTTTTCCATTAAATCTGATTCGCTCAGGCTACGGGTTTGTCTACTACATGGCAATCTGGTAAGTAATTTTGCTTTTTCGAAAATGGATTTAAGGAAATTTTCAGCGCGCAGCTCATTTAATCGTTTGACGGCAATGTTCAATTGTGAAATGCAGAAATCAATTTCTAGGTTACTTAAGTGAAAAACTTAAAACAGGATATCAGTAACAAAAAAAGTTTCTTTAAATGCAAAAGTTAAAAAAGTCTTTTAGATACCCCTTGGCCATGTGTATAGTATCTGAGTCTAATTCTGGATTTTCAATCATTTAGAATTTACACTCAAAAATTATAATTTTTCATCGAGAATACCACCTTGTATCACTTGCTTGCGGAACTCATTTTTTTATTATTTTGTCCAATATAGATGTGCGTTTGTACGATTTATGGTAAAAAAGCAGGCAAACTTTTCAAAGTTGCGAAAAAGATTCTGCTTTCCTTAATATAATTTGAATCCTGCTGTAAAATGAAATTGAGACGATGAGCAGCACAATGAGTGTACATTGCTTGTGGGGCATCTGATCTTATTCGTGTTTGTAGACCGCTCAATTCTCCGGCCATAACCAGCAGCTCCATCATAACATTGTGCTACTAATTTCCGTTTAAAATTTAGAGGTTCCAAAATTCTTACAATTAAGTTATAGAGTGCATTAGCTCTAGAATCCTCACTTATATCAAAAAAGCCTAAAAAAACGTTCTTTTATTTTGGCTAATTTATTTACATACCTAACAGTTACACAACATTGGGCTTTTGCAATTATATCCGTCGTATCATCTACAATTAATGAGAAAAATATAGCCTCCGATATTTCTTGTTTAATAAAGTCTCTCACATGTTCGTCAATACAAAATATTAATTCATTTTGAATAGTTTTCGATTGTCCCGTAAATAAACTTTTCGATTAGTGCATCTTTAATTGTAGTCATATTTTGAGACAAACATACAAAACCTAAGTTATTTTGAATATGGTCTTTAGACCCTTCATGCATTTTAACCGCTCTAGAAAAATTTTTAAAATCAACGTATCCATCAGAAGTCCATACTGTTTTTGTTTTTCCTAGTATTAAGCAAGGCCAATAATATAAACGCTGCTTAAAAACACTTCCACAAATCCAAGTGTGTGTTTGATACCATGACGTTTGAAATGATCGTTTATATTGTCGACCGCCTTTTTTATCACTACTTAAGGTACTTATCTTCGGCATGGGTCTATCTCCGCGAAGAATTTCTTTTTTCTCATCCTGGGGACGCCTGGAAAATGCCGTTGTCAATAGTGACATAACGATATCGTGGACTGGATTCATAGTTCACACGTTTCGTTTATTTTAAATTTTAATCACTAATTCATATAAACTACTCTATCAGTCTATCTACTCAATAATTAAACTAAAACAACGTCAAAAATACTTTAGATAGAGTATCACTCGACACAGACTAAACGCGCGACATTCACGAAATAATACTATAAAACAAACACCAAATTATTGCCGAATAATCTCAATATCCACCCACTTCCCGCTCAATCTCAAACCATTACAGGTAACAGTCAAATACGAATACCCCACACGCCCACGCAAATATCAACAAAAACAAAAACGGCTTTCATTTGGCAGCCGGATGCGCGATTGACATTTACCGATAAATAATAATTATTTCTTATTATATTCAATCTGTGATAACATTAAATGGCAACGTCTCAATCATTAAGCGAAGTTTTCATCGCCTCAAATGCAATAAAAAGAGATGGAATGAATCTACATATACAACACGACCCTTTTCCCTCTTTCTCAGACTTATTGAAAATCCAAATACCATTCAAGTGTCCGAGGCGCAATTCGCATCGCCGCGTATAAGTAAAGTCGAATAAAAAAGAAATGATTTTGCAGTTATTGGACATTGTACTGTTGGTTAGTAAAGTAAAGTGTTATTTATGATTTACGCATATTTGATGAAATATTTATAGTGTTTGAGACAATTTTCAGAGAATAATGTATCAACTTGGAAAGAATTAATTTTGAAAATAAAAATGTATATTTATAAGAAAGCGAGTGAGGCGGCGCTTCAGTTGCCTCATCTAACGAGTCGCCGCTGTCTGTCTGTCAGTTCGCGGCATAGATTAAAAATTAGATTGACTTCAAATTTTAGTTAAAAATTAAGGCTCGTATGGGGATGACCTGGTAATATTTTGATACAAATCCAATATGCCGGAGCAAGATGGTGGTCTAATGAAACGTTAAAAAAGTTATTGCTTAAAAAACGAATCATCCAATTTGCACAAAAATAAAGTATTACGTAGGAATCAACTGGTAAGCTGGTAAAATTTTGGTACGAATACAAAATGGCGGCCAAATAAAATTTTTGTAACCTGAAAAAATAAACCTAGCAGGTTTTACATATCTTCGCTTTTAGCGTCTCTAGATGCCAAAAAAAATGTTTTACTAATTCCGTCGATCTACCTGTCGGCTTTTCTGTCATTTCGCGTCATAGCGTAAAAGCTACTCATCAGTTTGACATTTTGGATAAAAATTAAGGCTCGTATGGGGATAATCTGGTAATATTTTAGTAAAAATCCAATATGCCGGAACAAGATGGCGGCCTAGTGAACCGTTAAAAAATATTTATCTAATTTATCTGAAAATTTGCAAAAAAATCAAGATTTACATATGAATTTATTTTTATTCATTTATTTATTCACAATTTAGGACACGACAGAACATTGTTCCACAAAGCATCCACTTTATACTTTTTGGGTAATAACATTAGAAAATTTTAGATAACTTAAATATTAAAGTTAGAACATTTTGCAAACAGTAACAACGACAACAACAATGATAATAACAATATCAATATTATAAATTACAAAATAATATATATTAGCATAAGAAAAAAAAATTGTATTTTTTTTAATTAAGTTTCAAAAACTTTAGAAAAGTACAGTCTTTTTAAATTAATTTTGAATGTAGAGATCTTATCACAAAACAAATCGATATCATCAGACAATTCATTACATGTAATTTGAAATCTAATTAATGGGGCGTTGCGTCCCAAATTTGTTCTGCGAAACGGTACATTAAAAAGAGAGTGGTTTCTGAGCTCCCTAGTAGGGATATTAAAGTTCAAAAAAGACAAAAGGTGGGGAGAATCTACTTGTTGGTGGATAAGCTTATAAATCATGCAGATATCAGAAATACTACGGCATATTTCAAGGGGTAAGATTTTAAAATTACGGGCTACATTTTCAACTGAACAACCTGCTTTGAAGGCTAGTCATTTTAAAAACTTGTTTTGAATCGCTTGAAACCTATTTATGTGTACTTTATACTTAGAATTCCATATCACTGAAGCAAATGAAAGCTTACTATGGACAAACGCAAAATACAACGAAAGAATCGTCCTAAGATTTCTGAAAACTCTACAACTTCTAGTAATAAATCCCAGCATCCTACTGGCTTCTGCAATAACTTTGTCGAAATGTAAACGAAAGGACCACTTGTTGTCCAGAATTACACCAAGATCTTTGACATGATCGACATTTTTTAGGGATTTATTGCCAATTTTATAATCGTATTTAAATAAATTAATATTTTTGGAAAAGGAAATTGAGAGGCATTTGTCCAAATTTAGGAACAAACTTCCTATTACAATAAACAAGCAGTCTGTTCAAATCCTTTTGTAGTTTGAGACAGTCTGTCGGGTCCCTATTTCACGATATACCTTGAGATCGTCTGCATATAAAGTATATTTGCTATTTAAGAAACATCTACTATTATCGTTAATATATACTATGGAGAACAGGGGGCCCAGATGACTACCCTGAGGAACACCTGAAGTATTTTCAAACGTATCTGAATGGTACCCGTTGACTACAACAATCTGTTTTCGCTCACAAATGTAAGACGACACCCAATTCCAGATTCCCCTACTTACTCCGACCTCAGCAAGTTTTTCAAGTAACTGTCTATGACTATGATTTTATCAAAAGCCTTGCTGAAGTCTGTATAAACGGCGTCAATCTGCGTTCTACTGTCCATAGCTGTACAAATGTCATGGGAATAGCATAATAAATTTGATTCGAGAGAACTTTTTGGGAAGAAGCCATGCTGTTGTTCTATTATTGTATTTTTTACTGTTACTAACATATCTTCGTAAACTATTTTTTCAAGAATTGAATATGAATGAACTGGTAACATTTTGGTATGAATATAAGATAACAAAACAAAATGGCGGCCTAGTAAAATATTTAAAAAATCAGTCTGAAAACTACTTATTAGATTAATTTCAAATTTTGTGCAAGCATTAAGTGCAATATAGAGATAAGCTAGTAAAGTTGTATTATGAATTCAAGATAACGGAACAAAATGGCGGCCAAATGACATGTTAAAAAAATAACGTAAAAAATCTTCTTATCAATTGACTGTAAATTTTGGAGAAAAATTAAATATGATAAGGATAAACTGGTGCGAATTCAACAGAACAAAATCGCGGTGTGTGACAATGTGAAAACTACGGAAGCGTAGAAGGGCCACAATTTTTTTTTATTTTTTAATTCTGAGTTTAAAGTCGGATTTTAATAAAATTCTGAATTTAAAGTCAGAATTTAACAAAATTCTGAGTTTAAAGTCAGAATTTAACAAAATTCTGAGTTTAAAGTCAGAATTTAACAAAATTCTGAGTTTAAAGTCAGAATTTAAGAAAATTCTGAGTTTAAAGTCAGAATTTAACAAAATTCTGAGTTTAAAGTCGGAATTTAACTAAATTCTGAGTTTAAAGTCAGAATTTAGCAAAATTCCGAGTTTAAAGTCAGAATTTAACAAAATTCTGAGTTTAAAGTCAGAATCCAACAAAATTCTGAGTTTAAAGTCGGAATTTAACAAAATTCTGAGTTCAAAGTCAGAATTTAACAAAATTCTGAGTTTAAAGTCGGAATTTAACTAAATTCTTAATTTAAACTCAGAATTTAGCTAAATTCCGAGTTTAAAGTCAGAATTTAACAAAATTCTGAGTTTAAAGTCGGAATTTAACTAAATTCTGTGTTTAAAGTCAGAATTTAACAAAATTCTGAGTTTAAAGTCGGGATTTAACAAAATTCTGAGTTTAAAGTCAGAATTTAGTCCGTACGATTGTATAACAGACTGGAACCAAAAAAACAAGTTTCTTGTTTGAATAATGTCAAATGTTCCACCAAACTACATATAGTTAAAAAAATTATTAAAGGGGGAGGGTACAAAATAAAAGTTTCCTATTTTGATTTTTGAGTGTTAAATAAGTCCCTGACAAATTAAACATATGTTTAATTAGTTCATTTTATGTATTTTTATTTATTTCTATTGCTGAAAAAAAAGCCAAAATGTATACAAGAAAACATATACATTAAAAGGTTCACAAAATAAAAAAGGTAATACCAAACGATAAATAAGTCTTAAGAAATGGTTCATATATGTTTCAACGATTTAAGGGTGTCTCGCGATACATACTGACAGAGCTCCCCCTCTGTTTCAGGGTGATTCAAGTTAAGTGTCCTATTAGAAATATCTGGAGAATCAACGAATAGGATGTTTTGAAAATTTGGCTTTGGCCATAGATGAACATAATATACTCTCATTATAAAATATTTTAAATTGCGCGGTGTTGCCGCTTCTACCTCAAACCGGAGGCATCATCCGTTTTTTAAATGAAATGCCCTATATTTTATTAAATTTTTATATTTTTCTAAAAAATCCAAGTACTTATTGAGTTACTTTTCTCATGCCTAAATTTAACTGTTTTCGAGAAAATGGCGCTAGAACAATGACAATTTTGAACCTTTGAAGCTCGATAAATCCCAAACGAGTTTACTTGCAACGAAATGGATTTCACTTATCTGTCTTAATATTTAATTATTTATCTCCTGACACCAATTTCAGGTTTGGCAGGAGACGCCAAAAATGCATTTCGTTAATTTCTGACTTTAAACTCAGAATTTAGTTAAATTCCGACTTTGAACTCAGAATTTTGTTAAATTCTGACTTTAAACTCAGAATTTAGTTAAATTCTGACTTTAAACTCAGAATTTAGTTAATTTCTGACTTTAAACTAAGAATTTAGTTAAATTTCGACTTCGAACTCAGAATTTTGTTAAATTCTGACTTTAAACTCGGAATTTAGCTAAATTCTGACTTTAAACTCAGAATTTAGTTTAATTTCGACTTTAAACTCAGAATTTAGTTAAATTCCGACTTTAAACTCAGAATTTTATTAAATTCTGACTTTAAGCTCAGAATTTTATTAAATTCTGATTTTTAAACTCAGAATTTTGTTAAATTCTGACTTTAAACTCAGAATTTTGTTAAATTCCGACTTTAAACTCAGAATTTTGTAAAATTCTGACTTTGAACTCAGAATTTTGTTAAATTCCGACTTTGAACTCAGAATTTTGTAAAATTCTGACTTTGAACTCAGAATTTTGTTAAATTCCGACTTTGAACTCAGAATTTTGTTAAATTCCGACTTTAAACTCAGAATTAAAAAATAAAAAAAAATTGTGGCCCTTCTACGCTTCCGTAGTTATACAATCGTACGGACTAAATTCTGACTTTAAACTCAGAATTTTGTTAAATTCCGACTTTAAACTCAGAATTTTGTTAAATTCTGACTTTAAACACAGAATTTAGTTAAATTCCTACTTTAAACTCAGAATTTAGTTAAAATCCTACTTTAAACTCAGAATTTTGTTAAATTCTGATTTTAAACTCGGAATTTAGCTAAATTCTGACTTTAAACTCAGAATTTAGTTAAATTCTTACTTTAAACTCAGAATTTTGTTAGATTGTGACTTTAAACTCAGAATTTAGTTAGATTCTGACTTTAAACTCAGAATTTTGTAAAATTCCGACTTTGCACTCAGAATTTTGCAAAATTCCGACTTTGAACTCAGAATTTTGTTAAATTCTGACTTTAAACTCAGAATTTTGTTAAATCCTGACTTTAAACCCAGAATTTTGTTAAATTCTGACTTTAAACTCAGAATTTTGTTAAATTCCGACTTTAAACTCAGAATTTAGTTAAATGCCGACTTTAAACTCAGAGTTTTGTTAGATTCTGACTTTAAACTCAGGATTTTGTTAAATTCTGACTTTAAACTCGGAATTTAGATAAATTCTGACTTTAAACTCAGAATTTAATTAAATTCTGACTTTAAACTCAGAATTTAGTTAAATTCTTACTTTAAACTCAGAATTTTGTTAGATTCTGATTTTAAACTCAGGATTTTGTTAAATTCTGACTTTAAACTCAGAATTTAGTTAAATTCCGACTTTAAACTCAGAATTTTGTTAAATTCTGAGTTTAAAGTAGGAATTTAGCTAAATTTTGACTTTAAACTCAGAATTTTGTAAAATTCCGACTTTAAACTCGGAATTTAGTTAAATTCTGACTATAAACTCAGAATTTAGTTAAATTCCGACTTTAAACTCAGAATTTTGTTAAATTCTGAGTTTAAAGTAGGAATTTAGCTAAATTTTGACTTTAAACTCAGAATTTTGTAAAATTCCGACTTTAAACTCAGAATTTTGTTAAATTCTGACTTTAAACTCGGAATTTAGTTAAATTCTGACTATAAACTCAGAATTTAGTTAAATTCCGACCCAAAGTTGTGTTTTTTTTAAATAGGACACCCTGTATATTTGTCCAGAAATTGATTTGTCCTTTTAAAAGCTTCTCAAAAATATATAATAGTATGGGTCTATTTTAATAAACAACAACAAAAATCATAATTTTTATAATTATTATCCCAAATTTTGCAGTAGGCCATGCAAAACGATGCCGCTTTCTCTTGTTCTCTTGGAAGCAAATGACATTTCCCAGTTTTGTACGCATATATAAAACATAGTGCTAGTTTTTTGTATTTATTTATTGTGTAAAAATATATTTGTATTATTATGGACGAAAAGCAAACTTTCGAACATCATGAAAAGTACGATATGTTAACTGGTTTTATATTAAGTAATGAAAATGTTGAAGCGGCTTCTGAGATGTATTTTAACAGGTAAATAGTTAATTTTTAGGTATGTTGAAATACTATTGCTTAATTTTTATTTAGATATCCAGAAAGGAGGCAACCTAATATATCCACTTTTTATTGGATAAAAAAGAATTTACTTAATCACGGATCATTTATCAAACCTCGTACGAAAACATGTAATAAAGAAAATCGGGAGGCTGAGGAAATTACGGTTTTGGCTAATGCAGAAGCTTACCCTACAAACTCTTATAGGGCCAGTGAAAAGCATAGGGATTCCAAAAACTAGAGTTCAAGAAATTCTAAAAAAGCACAAATACCACCCATACAAATTTAGGCTCGTGCAGCACTTACAGCCAAGAGATGCAGAGCGTCGGGTAGTCTTCTGCAATTGGTTTCGAGAAAGATGCGATATGGTTAGAGATTTTGAAAGGAAGGTTATATGGTCAGACGAAGCACATTTCAGTAATTCTGGTATACTCAGTAGGCACAATAGTAGATTCTGGTCCCAGGAAAATCAACACCGAATATTTCCCAGAAGACAGCAGGGCAGGTTTGGTCTAAACGTGTCCTGCTTCATATTAGGAACCCATATAAAATTTTATATATTTGAGGGAAATCTAACAGCCAATCGCTATATAGAAATTTTAGAGGCAGCTATACCTGAATTACTTGACGATGTTCCTCTAGCGCAAATTAACGAAATTTATTTTCAACAGGACGGTGCTCCTGCACACAATTCTGGAATGACGAGATTATTTCTGGACAATAATTTTACCAATCAATGGATCGGAACAAATGGACCTATAAGATGGCCCCCTAGGTCCCCAGATTTGTCGATTTTAGATTTCTTTCTATGGGGATATCTGGAAAATAGAATTTACAAAGACCACTATAATAATGTCCGAGATTTAGAAAATGCAATAAGAGAAAATTTTCGCTATTTACAAAATCAATCAAATCAAAATTGATAAATAGATTTAATTACATATTTATTTTGATTTATTGTTAGGATGTAGATATTGTTAACGACTTTAAATAAAAGGCAGCATTGTTTTGCATGGCCTACTGCAAAATTTGTGATGATAATTATAAAAATTAGGATTTTTGTTGTTGTTTATTAAAATAGACCCATACTATTATATATTTTTGAGAAGCTTTTAAAAGGACAAATCAATTTCTGGATAAATATACAGGGTGTCCCGTTTAAAAAAACACAACTTTGGGTCATATCTAAAAATAACCACTCAAATGAAAAATATGACTACGCCACTGGATCCAGCGTTAAAAATTGCATAAGCAGCAATTTTTCCCTTAGCGGGTAACCGAAATACGAGGGGGGTCCCAAAATGCAAAATTTTCTATTTCGCCCTGTATCTCATAAAAGAAGAAGGCTATGAAAATTTTGTTTACGGCTTCATGAGTTTCACAAAAAATTAGCTCAGGTTCGTGAAAACCGCAAGGTTCTATCTTTAAAACTAATCGAGATACCCTGCTTTTGCAACCAAATCCGGACACCCTGTACATACACTTAAAATGAAAGCATTTTATGATTCCCTTAAGTCAAGCATTGAAGATGTAGAATACTTTTCACTCGATCGCCGAAAGAATTTAGCTTTACCCAAGCTACCCGCCCAAAGTGCATACTTTTCCCAACAAATTAATTTATACAATTTTACCGTCGTTTGTGATAATTCAAAGACAAAACTATCATCCGATACTGCTTCTTCTTATGTATGGTTGGAAACCGAGTAAGTACTGCAAAAAGTCAAACGTGATTGCTTCAGCAGTGTATAATATGTTAATAAAGCATGATTTCAAGGAAATTACAAAGAAAATTTTGCTCTCTGCAGATGGGTGTGGAGGGTAAAACAAAAATACCATAGTAATTGGTATGTTAGCATTCTGGTTGGGCTATAAGGCTCCAAAATCTATAACTACTTTAGAAATGGTTTTTCCAGTTGTTGTACATTCTTTTATTCCTCCCGATAGGATATTTGGGTTAATTGAGAGGTATACTAAAAGAATACGTGTTATTGTAGACCGTACAGAGTAGGAAGAGATAATTCAAAATTACTCAAAACTTTTCAAGCTTGGCAACGACTGGCAAACTTTGGATTGGAAAATGGAAGTATCTCAATCCATAAAAAAACCTGCCCAGTGGCATTTTAAATTTAATGAATGCAAGAGATTTAAACTAACTAAAGAAAATCGCAATGTTTTAGTAAGAAGAGAAACTAATTACAAATCTGATGTCGGTTTCGCCAAATCAGTACTTAAAAAATGAAAATTACTTTCGAGTCTATATCCCAAAGTAATTCAGATTGGGGAACCCAACCTAGAAGGGGACAAATCTTCGATTTTTAGTTTGTTAAAAAAACATTTTGGAACCAAATGGTCTAACAACTCTGGTCTTCAATTTTACGCCAATATTCAGCGCTCAGTTGAAACCAGCCAGCAACAAGATAGATAAGAAGAAGAAGTAGTCATGGAAGAAGAAAACGAAGAACTTAGAATCTAACAGCCTGTAGTTTATTTGAAAAACATTTTTTTGTGTTTAATGTATAATATGATTTTATCTAATAAAAAACGTTTGTATCTTGTGCCTTTAATTCGAAAATGAGTTTAATAAGGAAGAAAATGCTTTAAAATTATACAGACATGCACTTATGGGTATTTGCAATTCTGAGTTGCAAAACTGGGTATTTATAAAACATAAGTGTAAAACTCGGTATTTTTATTTTAAATTAATTTCTTTAACTCTTGGTAGGATTTTGAATTAATTTGCATAGTTATTTCAAAACAAAATCACTAGAGCTAACTAACCAAAAACCAAATTTTAAACAAATCCATACGTATTTCATTTACTGACAGTTTTTTTGACTTCCTGCAACATTTTGTAACTAGCAAATACCGAGTTTTGCGTTTAGGGGACTCATATTGAATCTCTACCAAACCACTTTCTACCTATGCCACACTTGCTCTCGTGCATAATTTAAAATTATTTCAATAAGTAGTTTTCTACGGAAGCGCAGAAGGGCCACAATTTTTTTTATTTTTTTATTCTGAGTTTAAAGTCGGAATTTAACAAAATTCTGAGTTTAGAGTTAGAATTTAACAAAATTCTGAGTTTAAAGTCAGAATTTAACAAAATTCTGAGTTTAAAGTCAGAATTTAACAAAATTCTGAGTTTAAAGTCAGAATTTAACAAAATTCTGAGTTTAAAGTCAGAATTTAACTAAATTCCGAGTTTAAAGTCAGAATTTAACTAAATTTCGAGTTTAAAGTCAGAATTTAACAACATTCTGAGTTTAAAGTCAGAATCTAACAAAATTCTGAGTTTAAAGTCGGAATTTAACAAAATCTGAGTTCAAAGTCAGAATTTAACAAAATTCTGAGTTTAAAGACGGAATTTAACTAAATTCTGAGTTTAAAAGTCAGAACTTAGCTAAATTTTTAGTTTAAAGTCAGAATTTAACAAAATTCTGAGTTTATAGTCGGAACTTAACTAAATTCTGTGTTTAAAGTCAGAATTTAACAAAATTCTGAGTTTAAAGTCGGAATTTAACTAAATTCTGAGTTTAAAGTCAGAATTTAACAACATTCTGAGTTTAAAGTAGGAATTTAACTAAATTCTGAGTTTAAAGTCAGAATTTAACTAAATTCCTACTTTAAACTCAGAATTTAACAAAATTCTGAGTTTAAAGTCGGAATTTAACTAAAATTCTGAGTTTAAAGTAAGAATTTAACTAAATTCCGAGTTTAAAGTCAGAATCTAACAAAATTCTGAATTTAAAGTCGGAAATTAACAAAATTCTGAGTTTAAAGTAGGAATTTAACAAAATTCTGAGTTCAAAGTCAGAATTTAATAAAATTCTGAGTTTAAAGTCGTAATTTAACTAAATTTTGAGTTTAAAGTCAGAATTTAACTAAATTCCGAGTTTAAAGTCAGAATTTAATTCTGAGTTTAAAGTAGGAATTTAACTAAATTCTGTGTTTAAAGTCAGAATTTAACTAAATTCTGAGTTTAAAGTCGGAATTTAACAAAATTCTGAGTTTAAAGTCAAAATTTAATACAATTCTTAGTTTAAAGTAAGAATTTAACAAAATTCTGAGTTTAAAGTCGGAATTTAACAAAATTCTTAGTTTAAAGTCAGAATCTAACAAAATTCTGAGTTTAAAGTCGGAATTTAACAAAATTCTGAGTTTAAAGTAGGAATTTAACAAAATTCTTAGTTCAAAGTCAGAATTTTGTTAGATTCTGACTTTAAACTCAGGATTTTGTTAAATTCTGACTTTAAAGTCGGAATTTAATTAAATTCTGAGTTTAAAGTCAGAATTTAACTAAATTCCGAGTTTAAAGTCAGAATTTAACAAAATCCTGAGTTTAAAGTCAGAATTTTGTTAAATTCCTACTTTAAACTCAGAATTAAAGTAAGAATTTAACTAAATTCTGAGTTTAAAGTCAGAATTTAGCTAAATTCCGAGTTTAAAGTCAGAATTTAACAAAATTCTGAGTTTAAAGTAGGAATTTAACTAAATTCTGTGTTTAAAGTCAGAATTTAACAAAATTCTGAGTTTAAAGTCGGAATTTAACAAAATTCTGAGTTTAAAGTCAGAATTTAGTCCGTACGATTGTATAACTACGGAAGCGTAGAAGGGCCACAATTTTTTTTATTTTTTAATTCTGAGTTTAAAGTCGGAATTTAACAAAATTCTGAGTTTAAAGTCAGAATTTAATAAAATTCTGAGTTTAAAGTCAAAATTTAACAAAATTCTGAGTTCAAAGTCGGAATTTAACAAAATTCTGAGTTCAAAGTCAGAATTTTACAAAATTCTGAGTTTAAAGTCGGAATTTAACAAAATCCTGAGTTTAAAGTCACAATCTAACAAAATTCTGAGTTTAAAGTCGGAATTTAACAAAATTCTGAGTTTAAAGTCGTAATTTAACTAAATTTTGAGTTTAAAGTCAGAATTTAACTAAATTCCGAGTTTAAAAGTCGGAATTTAACAAAATTCTGAGTTTAAAGTCAGAATTTAACTAAATTCCGAGTTTAAAGTCAGAATTTAACAAAATTCTGAATTTAAAGTCAAAATTTAGCTAAATTCCTACTTTAAACTCAGAATTTAACAAAATTCTGAGTTTAAAGTCAAAATTTAGCTAAATTCCTACTTTAAACTCAGAATTTAACAAAATTCTGAGTTTAAAGTCGGAATTTAACTAAATTCTGAGTTTATAGTCAGAATTTAACTAAATTCCGACTTTAAACTCAGAATTTTGTTAAATTCTGACTTTAAACTCGGAATTTAGTTAAATTCTGACTATAAACTCAGAATTTAGTTAAATTCCGACTTTAAACTCAGAATTTTGTTAAATTCTGAGTTTAAAGTAGGAATTTAGCTAAATTCTGACTTTAAACTCAGAATTTTGTTAAATTCTGACTTTAAACTCAGAATTTTGTTATATTCTGACTGTAAACTCAGAATTTTGTTAAATTCTGAGTTTAAAGTAGGAATTTAGCTAAATTTTGACTTTAAACTCAGAATTTACTTAAATTCCGACTTTAAACTCAGAATTAAATTCTGACTTTAAACTCGGAATTTAGTTAAATTCTGACTTTAAACTCAGAATTTAGTTAAATTACGACTTTAAACCCAGAATTTTATTAAATTCTGACTTTGAACTCAGAATTTTGTTAAATTCCTACTTTAAACTCAGAATTTTGTTAATTTCCGACTTTAAATTCAGAATTTTGTTAGATTCTGACTTTAAACTCGGAATTTAGTTAAATTCTTACTTTAAACTCAGAATTTTAGTTAAATTCCGACTTTAAACACAGAATTTTGTTAAATTCTGAGTTTAAAGTAGGAATTTAGTTAAATTCTTACTTTAAACTCAGAATTTTAGTTAAATTCCGACTTTAAACTCAGAATTTTGTTAAATTCTGAGTTTAAAGTAGGAATTTAGTTAAATTCTGACTTTAAACTCAGAATTTAGTTAAATTCCTACTTTAAACTCAGAATTTAGTTAAATTCCGACTTTAAACTCAGAATTTTGTTAAATTCTGACTTTAAACACAGAATTTAGTTAAGTTCCGACTATAAACTCAGAATTTTGTTAAATTCTGACTTTAAACTAAAAATTTAGCTAAGTTCTGACTTTTAAACTCAGAATTTAGTTAAATTCCGTCTTTAAACTCAGAATTTTGTTAAATTCTGACTGAACTCTTTAAACTCAGAATTTTGTTAGATTCTGACTTTAAACTCAGAATTTTGTTAAATTCTGACTTTAAACTCGAAATTTAGTTAAATTCTGACTTTAAACTCGGAATTTAGTTAAATTCTGACTTTAAACTCAGAATTTTGTTAAATTCTGACTTTAAACTCAGAATTTTGTTAAATTCTGACTTTAAACTCAGAATTTTGTTAAATTCTGACTTTAAACTCAGAATTTTGTTAAATTCTAACTCTAAACTCAGAATTTTGTTAAATTCCGACTTATTCTTTTCAGAATAAAAAAATAAAAAAAATTGTGGCCCTTCTGCGCTTCCGTAGAAAACTACTTATTGAAATAATTTTAAATTATGCACGAGAGCAAGTGTGGCATAGGTAGAAAGTGGTTTGGTAGAGATTCAATATGAGTCCCCTAAACGCAAAACTCGGTATTTGCTAGTTACAAAATGTTGCAGGAAGTCAAAAAAACTGTCAGTAAATGAAATACGTATGGATTTGTTTAAAATTTGGTTTTTGGTTAGTTAGCTCTAGTGATTTTGTTTTGAAATAACTATGCAAATTAATTCAAAATCCTACCAAGAGTTAAAGAAATTAATTTAAAATAAAAATACCGAGTTTTACACTTATGTTTTATAAATACCCAGTTTTGCAACTCAGAATTGCAAATACCCATAAGTGCATGTCTGTATAATTTTAAAGCATTTTCTTCCTTATTAAACTCATTTTCGAATTAAAGGCACAAGATACAAACGTTTTTTATTAGATAAAATCATATTATACATTAAACACAAAAAAATGTTTTTCAAATAAACTACAGGCTGTTAGATTCTAAGTTCTTCGTTTTCTTCTTCCATGACTACTTCTTCTTCTTATCTATCTTGTTGCTGGCTGGTTTCAACTGAGCGCTGAATATTGGCGTAAAATTGAAGACCAGAGTTGTTAGACCATTTGGTTCCAAAATGTTTTTTTAACAAACTAAAAATCGAAGATTTGTCTCCTTCTAGGTTGGGTTCCCCAATCTGAATTACTTTGGGATATAGACTCGAAAGTAATTTTCCTTTTTTAAGTACTGATTTGGCGAAACCGACATCAGATTTGTAATTAATTTCTCCTCTACTAAAACATTGCGATTTCCTTTAGTCAGTATAAATCTCTTGCATTCATTAAATTTAAAATGCCACTGGGCAGGTTTTTTTATGGATTGAGATACTTCCATTTTCCAATCCAAAGTTTGCCAGTCGTTGCCAAGCTTGAAAAGTTTTGAGTAATTTTGAATTATCTCTTCCTACTCTGTACGGTCTACAATAACACGTATTCTTTTAGTATACCTCTCAATTAACCCAAATATCCTATCGGGAGGAATAAAAGAATGTACAACAACTGGAAAAACCATTTCTAAAGTAGTTATAGATTTTGGAGCCTTATAGCCCAACCAGAATGCTAACATACCAATTACTATGGTATTTTTGTTTTACCCTCCACACCCATCTGCAGAGAGCAAAATTTTCTTTGTAATTTCCTTGAAATCATGCTTTATTAACATATTATACACTGCTGAAGCAATCACGTTTGACTTTTTGCAGTACTTACTCGGTTTCCAACCATACATAAGAAGAAGCAGTATCGGATGATAGTTTTGTCTTTGAATTATCACAAACGACGGTAAAATTGTATAAATTAATTTGTTGGGAAAAGTATGCACTTTGGGCGGGTAGCTTGGGTAAAGCTAAATTCTTTCGGCGATCGAGTGAAAAGTATTCTACATCTTCAATGCTTGACTTAAGGGAATCATAAAATGCTTTCATTTTAAGTGTATGTACAGGGTGTCCGGATTTGGTTGCAAAAGCAGGGTATCTCGCTTATTTTTAAAGATAGAACCTTGCGGTTTTCACGAACCTGAGCTAATTTTTTGTGAAACTCATGAAGCCGTAAACAAAATTTTCATAGCCTTCTTCTTTTATGAGATACAGGGCGAAATAGAAAATTTTGCATTTTGGGACCCCCCTCGTATTTCGGTTACCCGCTAAGGGAAAAATTGCTGCTTATGCAATTTTTAACGCTGGATCCAGTGGCGTAGTCATATTTTTCATTTGAGTGGTTATTTTTAGATATGACCCAAAGTTGTGTTTTTTTAAACGGGACACCCTGTATATTTATCCAGAAATTGATTTGTCCTTTTAAAAGCTTCTCAAAAATATATAATAGTATGGGTCTATTTTAATAAACAACAACAAAAATCCTAATTTTTATAATTATCATCCCAAATTTTGCAGTAGGCCATGCAAAACAATGCTGCCTTTTATTTAAAGTCGTTAACAATATCTACATCCTAACAATAAATCAAAATAAATATGTAATTAAATCTATTTATCAATTTTGATTTGATTGATTTTGTAAAAAGCGAAAATTTTCTCTTATTGCATTTTCTAAATCTCGGACATTATTATAGTGGTCTTTGTAAATTCTATTTTCCAGATATCCCCATAGAAAGAAATCTAAAATCGACAAATCTGGGGACCTAGGGGGCCATCTTATAGGTCCATTTGTTCCGATCCATTGATTGGTAAAATTATTGTCCAGAAATAATCTCGTCATTCCAGAATTGTGTGCAGGAGCACCGTCCTGTTGAAAATAAATTTCGTTAATTTGCGCTAGAGGAACATCGTCAAGTAATTCAGGTATAGCTGCCTCTAAAATTTCTATATAGCGATTGGCTGTTAGATTTCCCTCAAATATATAAAATTTTATATGGGTTCCTAATATGAAGCAGGACACGTTTAGACCAAACCTGCCCTGCTGTCTTCTGGGAAATATTCGGTGTTGATTTTCCTGGGACCAGAATCTACTATTGTGCCTACTGAGTATACCAGAATTACTGAAATGTGCTTCGTCTGACCATATAACCTTCCTTTCAAAATCTCTAACCATATCGCATCTTTCTCGAAACCAATTGCAGAAGACTACCCGACGCTCTGCATCTCTTGGCTGTAAGTGCTGCACGAGCCTAAATTTGTATGGGTGGTATTTGTGCTTTTTTAGAATTTCTTGAACTCTAGTTTTTGGAATCCCTATGCTTTTCACTGGCCCTATAAGAGTTTGTAGGGTAAGCTTCTGCATTAGCCAAAACCGTAATTTCCTCAGCCTCCCGATTTTCTTTATTACATGTTTTCGTACGAGGTTTGATAAATGATCCGTGATTAAGTAAATTCTTTTTTATCCAATAAAAAGTGGATATATTAGGTTGCCTCCTTTCTGGATATCTAAATAAAAATTAAGCAATAGTATTTCAACATACCTAAAAATTAACTATTTACCTGTTAAAATACATCTCAGAAGCCGCTTCAACATTTTCATTACTTAATATAAAACCAGTTAACATATCGTACTTTTCATGATGTTCGAAAGTTTGGTTTTCGTCCATAATAATACAAATATATTTTTACACAATAAATAAATACAAAAAACTAGCACTATGTTTTATATATGCGTACAAAACTGGGAAATGTCATTTGCTTCCAAGAGAACAAAAGAAAGCGGCATCGTTTTGCATGGCCTACTGCAAAATTTGGGATAATAATTATAAAAATTATGATTTTTGTTGTTGTTTATTAAAATAGACCCATACTATTATATACTTTTGAGAAGCTTTTAAAAGGACAAATCAATTTCTGGACAAATATACAGGGTGTCCTATTTAAAAAAAACACAACTTTGGGTCATATCTAAAAATAACAACTCAAATGAAAAATATGACTACGCCACTGGATCCAGCGTTAAAAATTGCATAAGCAGCAATTTTTCCCTTTGCGTTAAGTTAAAAGGTAACCGAGATACGAGGGGGGTCCCAAAATGCAAAATTTTCTATTTCGCCCTGTATCTCATAAAAGAAGAAGGCTATGAAAATTTTATTTACGGCTTCATGAGTTTCACAAAAAATTAGCTCAGGTTCATGAAAACCGCAAGGTTCTATCTTTAAAAATAAGCGAGATACCCTGCTTTTGCAACCAATTCCGGACACCCTGTACACGTTGTTTTGTTATAACATGTGGAACAAACATCAGTCATGAGTATTCCAATCCTCAAATTGTAATATTTATTTACACATTTTCTAAAAAAGCAAAGTTTTACATTTAAATTTGAGTAAATTTTGTACAGTTTTTTGAAATTTAGATCGCTTGGTAAAAAAAGTCGGGTAGTTCTCTCCTTTTGATAGTGGCTTTGCTTGCGATGTATGTTTTCCACAAATTGTTTTATAGGAGTTTTTATATTATCATTTTTGCCCTTAACTCTGTCACCGCCTCGACGTTCTCGTGGAATTTCGTTGCGCAAATGATTTCTCACTAGTCTTTCTAAGCGATCTGCACTAAAATGGGTAACTCCCAAAAATGCTCTCTTGCATACCCTTACTTTTTCTTTATTGACAGTTGGAATAAGATAATTTATTGACAATCCGTGATGACTTCTTAGTGATCTTTAAGGTTTTGACCCCTCACAAAATTGTAAAATATAAATATCATCTTGTTTTACCTTTTCCACTGTAGAATAAACTGCTTTATGAAAATGTTGAAGATCCTGCACTGTTAGTTTTTGGCAGGAAAAACAGCGTTTCTTACTATGATTACAATTCGGGTACTGTGGCAAGTCCTTTGCTTTATATCTGAACAAAAAAAAATATATAAATAAAATCAATCCAAGAACTTTTTTAGGCATATATGTATTTAAAAACTAAAGTATTTTTTGGCTTTTTTACAACTGAATAAAAAAAACCTAAATTTAAATTTAACTAAGTAAATGTTTAATTGAATACTTTAATTTGTAATGCTAAACGCAACTAACAATCTGAACACTGTGCTACACACAAGAATCAAGAATCACAACACTCAGATTGCACAAAACAAATTTATTAAACAATAACACCGTAATCGTAATCCTACATCTATTTTTAAGTACAGGGTGTCCCACATAAGATCCTCTATCCCCTTATCTCGAAAGATATACAATTTAGGAAAAAAAGTTATATATAAAGTGTTATTGTTTTTAAGTGAACTTTTATATTATATACCTTTCATGTATACAGGGTGCTCAGTTTTTCCTGGTTAGGAGTCAACTCCTAAAAATTAAATGGGACACCCTGTATATTATCCTGGATATGGATTCCTCATTAAAAATAAGGGTAACTTTCATTAAGATATTATATACCTATCTCTCGTCGTTTAGGATATAATAGCCGTTTTACTTAATTTTTTGCTAAAAACGTATATATTTAAGGTAGAAAAAAATATAAGTATATAATATTTGGTGAAGCTGCCATTTTTATATTAAAGACAACACCACAATATATAATTTAAGTTGTTTACTTTGACTACAAATTATACAGGGTGATATCAGAAATTCAATCGATCGGAATATATAAAATTACTTATAAGTCAATAATCTTAAATGGAACACCCTGTATATTATTGCAGATTTGTAACTTTGTATATAATAACCTATACCTATCTCTAACCGTTTAGAAAATATTCGCTATTAAACTTCTTTTATGCAATAAAAAATACCTTTGGTTTAAATTTAATGACGAAATACGTCACAAATATTTTTTAACGGGCTGACCATAGTAGATTTTCAACAAAATACTGTAGTTTACAATTTTAACTAAGATGTCTGTATTCTGTATTTCCTGAGAAAATAATTCATTACAAATCATAAAATGAATCCAAATATTGCATGTAATTAACTAACGTTGCAAAATCAAAACTGCCATGGAAAACAAATAAAGTGCTTTGGAAACCAACGTAAACAATATTTGTCAAATAATATAATAAATTTTGGTTTGTTGTGCGTTAAGTTCATCTTTATCTTATAATGTCTTATACTGCCGAAGAAAGGTTGAACTTATATCAGTGTTATCTTCAAAATAACAAAAGCGTTGCACTGACTATAAGAGAAAAGTATCCGGAGAGAAAAATACCGGAAAGATCCATGTTTGGGCGAATTGAACTAGATCTCGAACAGCATGGTGTTTTAAAATATGAAAAAAGAAATAAACCTAAAAGTATCTTGGATTATGAAATGCAATTAAATATATGCTTATATTTCGAAGAATTTACAGAAAATTTCATCAGAGATGCAGAAAAAGACTTAAGTATTGCTAGAACTGATATTCATAGGACGCTGAAAATGAATAAGAAATAAACCTAAAAGTATCTTGGATTATGAAACGCAATTAAATATATGCTTATATTTCGAAGAATTTACAGAAAATTTCATCAGAGATGCAGAAAAAGACTTAAGTATTGCTAGAACTGATATTCATAGGACGCTGAAAATGAATAACTACAGGGCGTTTAAGTTCGCTAAATTGCAACACTTAGAACCTACCGATCATATTCTACGATTGGAATATTGTGACCTAATGATGGATCGACATTTTCGTAACCCTAATTTTTTTAACCAAATTTGTTGGACGGACGAAGCGATATTTACTACCTCAGGGATATTTAATAGAAAGAATACTCACTATTGGTCTCAAGAAAACAAACACAACATCAAAACTATTCAACATCAAGGTCGTCGTAGTGTTCATTGTTGGTGTGCGATTTACAGGAATCAAGTAATAGGTCCTCTATTTCTAGATAACCATTTAAATGGTGCGAGGTACCTAGAGCTACTGACTAACAATATCAGGCCGTTACTAGAGGTCAATGGTAACATAAATAATATTATTTACCAAATGGATGGAGCACCTTGCCATAACACCATTCAAGTAAGAACTTATTTAAGTGTTAACTATGCAGAGGTCGTTGGACCAAATGGAAATATTCGTTGGCCTCCGCGGAGTCCAGATTTGACGCCCCTGGACTATTTTCTGTGGGGAACATTAAAGGATAAAGTATACAAAAATAAACCTCAAGATGTTGATGATCTCAAGAATCGAATAAGGGAAGAAATTCAAAATATCAATGAAAGTGCTGCAGTAAGAGATGCCTTAAGAAAAATGGAAGTCATCTACACAACTTATATTGCCCAAAATGGAGGCCCTGTGGCAAATTTACTTTAATTTTCCCTTTTGCATTAGGTATATTGGTCCTTTCGTTATACATGCAATTGTTTTTTTGATTTTACACATTAATTCATTTGTAATTATGTAAATGTTCTCTATTAACTTAACTTCTTACTACATACTTATTTAATAGTTCACAAAATTTACATATTGTTAAATGTTAAAAGATTTCTATATTTGCTAAAATTTCGTATTCGTTGAAATAAAAGATTAATATTTTTGTTATGTCGGCCATAGGTATTTTATTATATCGATCATTGGAAAGAATTAATTTCTCAGAAAATACAGACATCTTAGTTAAAATTGTAAACTACAGTATTTTGTTGAAAATCTACTATGGTCAGCCCGTTAAAAAATATTTGTGACGTATTTCGTCATTAAATTTAAACCAAAGGTATTTTTTATTGCATAAAAAAAGTTTAATAGCGAATATTTTCTAAACGGTTAGAGATAGGTATAGGTTATTATATACAAAGTTACTTTAATTTTTTGTGAACCATCGAAATCTGCAATAATATACAGGGTGTTCCATTTAAGATTATTGACCTATAAGTAATTTTATATATTCCGATCGATTGAATTTCTGATATCACCCTGTATAATTTGTAGTCAAAGTAAACAACTTAAATTATATATTGTGGTGTTGTCTTTAATATAAAAATGGCAGCTTCACCAAATATTATATACTTATATTTTTTTCTACTACCTTAAATATATACGTTTTTAGCAAAAAATTAAATAAAACGGCTATTATATCCTAAACGACGAGAGATAGGTATACAATATCTTAATGAAAGTTACCCTTATTTTTAATGAGGAATCCATATCCAGGATAATATACAGGGTGTCCCATTTAATTTTTAGGAGTTGACTCCTAACCAGGAAAAACTGAGCACCCTGTATACATGAAAGGTATATAATATAAAAGTTCACTTAAAAACAATTACACTTTATATATAACTTTTTTTCCTAAATTGTATATCTTTCGAGATAAGGGGATAGAGGATCTTATGTGGGACACCCTGTACATATCTCAATAACATTGTCAACGTGACTAATCATCACTTCCCCACCTCGTCGGTCGATCGATCTTCTTCCGTAATCTCCAGTTCTTCGTATACCGGGCGATGCGCAGTCATCGGAATTATTAATCAATGCATTGCCACAATCCCTCCATCTTTTTCAGCTTCAGCGGGGGTAGCTTCTCCGATGCTGGTAGTTCCATATCCGGTTGGGTTGGGTCGGCGTCTTGTAGAGCTGTTGATGAGGGAGAATTGGGATTTGGTATTTTGGTTATTATATCTGGCTGGCTATTATCGGTTTTATTTTCTGTTGCTGGTCCTGGCAATTTCTTTAACGAGCTGATGTGTCGTTTTAAGGTTTGACCATCTGGCCCGCACAGTGTCATCTCATTTCCTTTTCTTTCCATTACGGTAAACTCCTCATTATTAAATCGGGTAGTAAGTTTATGGGGGATTATCATGTTCTGAACTAATACTTTGTCTCCTTTATTTATATCTATTATTTTCGCGTGTCTAGCTTTATCTTCTTTTTCTTTACCTTTGCTTTTATTCAATATGTCATTATCCCGAGCCTCTTCATCCCCTGACTGGTTCACTACGTCTGCTAGTGATGGAAATTTATCGCGAATGATTCTGTTAAATAATAGTTCTGAAGGTGCTTTTCCGGTAGTTCCATGAGGCGTGACATTGTGCATCATGGTAAATTTCTGTAGTTCCGTTTTGTAATTTAATTTGTTTGCATGTGATATTTTAAGTCGTTTTTAGATTGCTCTATTCATATTTTCTACTTCACCGTTGGCCTGTGGCCAATATGGTGGTGTATGTATTAAGTTAATGTTGTTGTATGTTGAAGTACTGGGTTCCGCATTTATAGAATCCATAACTTTAGACTGGCTTCCAATTTGCTCATGTACCTGGCACAATTCCAGAATTTCCTCCAGTGATCTTTCTTTTTCTAACAGTTTCTTTTCCAATTCTCTAGGAGCCCAACTGTCTATGATCTTATCTTTGATATTAATTTCCATCGCTTCTTGAGCTGATTGTCCAAACGAACATTTAGTAGCTTGATGTCTAACTTTTAAAACGAAATGAAAAAAGCTCTCGCTTTGCTCTGGTTTAAGGCTTCTAAATAGATGGCGCTCAAAAGTTGAATTTTGTTTAGGTGAAAAGTAATTTGTAAGTTTTTCAACCAAACTTTTAAAGACATCATTATTTTCCTCCGTATTAAATGTCTCTATTGCCCCTGGCAGGTTATATGCGACCTCTTGCAACTGGGACCCACCAAGATGTAAAAGTTTATTTTTCTTCTTTGTAAAGTCTGTGATATCCTCGGAAGCCAGATATAATTCGAGAGATCGTAGCCATTTTTCCCATTCCCCCCTAATCAACGCTTTATCGATGTTATTACACAGGAATGGTCTTATATTGCTTTCCGACATAATTAACCTGAAATCAAAGTCTTTATTCTAAAATAATTCATTCAATGTACTCATAATGTCGTATTAATAAATATTTATTTAAACAATACAAGGTTAGAACCAGCAGAATGATTTAGAATTTTATTTATTATTCTGTGTAAATATACGTTAATATTTATTTTTATCATTTTATGACTTTTATGATTTTAATAATATTTTATGACACTTTTTTTTTATGATTTTATTGTCATATGCTTTTTGATTTAACATGTTGATTCAGCATAATATACGTAAACTGCCCTTTTTTTTTTAATGTATAAATTAATTATAACCTATAGGGTAACAGTTTTTTTTGTATATGAAGGTCTTATTGTCATTCACATAGAGTAAAATATACCAGCCAATATTTTGTTACGTCGTCGCCAATTGTGCTACATACAAGAATCAAGAATCACAACACTCAGATTCCACAAAACAACTTTATTAAACAATGTAATCGTAATCATACATCTTGCTGACTCGCACAATTTCTTGTCTAAAACTGCCCTGAAAACAGGGTAACAGTTACATAATATATTTCGTAAACTGCCCTAGAAGGGTAACAGCCTACAATAAGTCATGATTTGCCTCTTATCGAAATACAAAATATTAAGTTTGTCGAAACTACCCTATAAATAGGGTAACAGTTTTATTTGTTTTGAACTGCCCTATTAATAGGGTAACAGTTCTTTCGTTTTAAACTGCCCTATTACCTAGAGTAACAGTTTTATCGTTTTAAACTGCCCTATTAATAGGGTAACAGTTAGCACATAGAGTAAAATACACAAAAAGATTCTATAGTATTTTAATTTTCCAATATTTAAATGGGT
This sequence comes from Kuschelorhynchus macadamiae, assembly GCA_030620095.1. Lineage (NCBI taxonomy): Eukaryota > Metazoa > Arthropoda > Insecta > Coleoptera > Curculionidae > Kuschelorhynchus > Kuschelorhynchus macadamiae. The sequence goes on from JAUTXW010003048.1 coordinate 101,476, forward strand.
ATCTCACCCTTTTTCTTTAGCAATTTTTTTTTTCACACCTCGTCGCCAATTGTGCTACATACAAGAATCAAGAATCACAACACTCAGATTCCACAAAACAACTTTATTAAACAATAACACCGTAATCGTAATCATACATCTATTTTTAAGTACATATCTCAATAACATTGTCAACGTGACTAATCATCACTTCCCCACCTCGTCGGCCGATCGATCTTCTTCCGTAATCTCCAGTTCTTCGTATACCGGGCGATGCGCTGTCATCGGAATTATTAATCAATGCATTGCCACAAACACTATTAAAACTACGTTTACAGTTATTTCATTAAAAATGAAAATATCACTTATACCATTACTTAGTCCAATTTACTCTAAAAGTTTATTCTTATTTTAAAACTTAAAAAGGCAAATTACTACTTAGAAATTTTTAGAAATTGACTGTTTTGAAGTTCAAGGTAGTTTGCTTTTTATTAGGGACCACTTTTCTCATGATAAAGAAATTATTGATGAAAATATTTGACCAAATTACGTTTTTATAGCTTAAAAACATTCTATATTCGTCATATAAAATAGGTGTTTAATTTTTTTAAAAAGGAAAATATTTTGTTTGATAGTCTAAAAAAAATAATTCAGTTTTCTTTGTGTTTGCCCGGAACAAATGCACCCACCGAAAGACAGTTTTCAATAATTAACAATTACTGAAAAGTCGCAAATGAGTGTAGAGACCCTTAAAGCTTCGTGTAGTGTCCGCTGCAATATTGCAATCACTTGTGGAGAGTTCGAGATAAAATAAAAGACAACAAAGAGTACGAAAATATTAATTTATAAAAAATGTTTTTGTTTACATTTTAATTTTTAAAGTTTTTATAAAAAATAAAGTTGTTTGTTTTTGTGTTAAATAAAAGTTGTGTATCTTTTAAAATACTATACTAATTTTGCCTGTCCAGCATTTTCAAAAATATTACCTACCTTAACACTTGCATCATCACTCTTTTTCACTTGTCTCTGTTGACTATCCGTTGTCTACCTTTCCCAATTTCGCAAGGTGTAAACGTTGTATTCATTGTAACAAAATATAATTGTTACTGGAATTATTTAAACAATAAAAACTGGCAAAAACGAGTAATGTAAGTTATTACTGTCCTCAACCAAATCAAGGCAACAAATAAAATCCTGTCTACGTGCAATTAATCGCGCCACTATAAGACCCAACGCCATTGGCCAGTTACAATTACAGAATTTTGCATTTGACAAGCGAAGGCAAATACAGAGTTTTGCATTGAAGCTTCGTTTTCAAATGTAATTTTAGTATACAATTAGGCAGTTTTGCATCTTATGTATTAGTAAATCAAATACAGTTTATAATAAGCAAGTGAATGGCGTAAAAACATGACTTTTCAAAATTTCGTCAAATACCGAGTTTTGCATTTAGTGGACTCATATATTGGAACAAAATTGTTTGAAAAGACAATATATATGTGTTCCTAAATAACTGTGTACTGAACTAAATTGGTTTACACTTCACTATTCCCAATAAAAGGAAATATATTAACGAGGGAAGTTCCGGGTAAAAGAAATTTACCGGTTTTTAAGTTAGAAATCCTTTGACCTTGTTTTTAAAACAGGTAATTCAATTCAAAAAGTACTTTATTGTAAAAAATATTCAAATTTTGTTTACAAAGCATATTCCTAAATCTAAACTTAGACCTAAAACATTTTATTGCCATTATAGGTAATGTTAGTATAAAAAAGTTTTGTGTCAAAAAATAAAAATGTAAACATACATGTGTAGGTAAATATTAAAATGAAACAACAAAAAATTATATAAAATTTGTGTAAGTAACAAAGCAAGAAAAAAAAAAACAACAAATATATACACTCAGACCGACACACAGCAATTCTAAACACTAATATTAATATTAAGCGTGTCCTGGTAGAATTCGTCAACACTATAAAATGCCCTGTTCAAAAGTTCCCCCTTCAGCAATCTGCGGAAGGTTCCTGAGGAATTAACCGTTCTTAAAGCACCCGGCAGATGATTGAAGATCTTTCGGCCCTCATATATTATAGATCTTTTAACCAGGGTGCTATGTGGGAGTGGCAAGGGTAGATTCAGGGTTTGGCGGGTAACAATATTGGTTATGGGACCCTGTAGTCTGTGACGATTTTTAAATATGAGGGATGATGTTTCCAGTATGAATAAAGATGGTAGAGTAAGAATTTTTTGTGCCTTGAAATGTTCTCTACAGGATTCAGTGCGTGGTACATCTACAATAAATCTTACGGCCTTTTTTTGTAAAACGAAAAGAATGTTTAGCAAACCCTGATTAGCCACACCCCAGAATGGTATACCATATCGGAGATGCGACTCAAACAAACTAAAGTAGACTGCCCTTGCCAGTTGAGAACCCAGTTCCTCCCTAACGGCCCTAACAGCAAAGCATCCAGAAGACAGCCTGCCACTCAAAGTAAGAATATGATCTTCAAATCGCAGATCCCCATCAATAATAATTCCCAGGAACCTGGTGGCAGGAATTCCTGTAAGCAAACCGCCCTCGAAATGAAGATCTGCGACATCACACCCAAGCCCAACAACATGAGTCTTAGAGAGATTCAAGCATAGCTGATTAGAGTTAAACCACTCCTTGATGAGAGACAAGTCCCTGCTCATGATCTCCCTAAGTTGCGCAATATCCCTGGCCTGCCATAGGATAGAAGTGTCGTCCGCAAATAGGGTGAACTGTCCAGAGATCTGCAGTTGGGTCAAATCATTAATATATAATAAGAACAAAATAGGCCCCAAAACAGAGCCCTGTGGAACACCGCAACAGACCCTCAATGATGAAGATTTTTTTCCGGAGCACATTACACACTGATACCTCCCCTCAAGATATGATCCAAACCAGGCAAGCACACGTCCACGGAAACCGTACCTCTCGAGCTTAAGCAGAAGAATTTCGTGATCCACGCAGTCAAAAGCCTTGCACAGATCACAGAAAACAGCCGCCAATACTTCCCCCCATTCAGCCCAACATAGACCTCCTCAAGGAAACCACAGACAGCATCATGCGTTCCCTTGCCCTCCTGAAAACCAAATTGCCTATCGGTTAAAATATTAAAAGATTTTAGGTAGTTGCAGATTCTATGTTTTACCAACTTTTCAATGACCTTAGACAGAGTGGGAAGCAAAGAAATTGGGCGAAAGTTAGAAGGCTCCTCAGGGTCACCTCCTTTGAAGAGAGGTACCACTGTTGAAGATTTTAGACAGGCAGGAAAAATCCCCTGCAGCCAGGACTCATTTATACAGATGGAAAAGGCTTCTAAGGCTTTATCCGGTAGTTTTAAAAGTACTTCAGCAGAGATGTCATCATCTCCACTGGATTTCTTATTTTTTATTTCTGTAATAACTTTTTTTATTTCGGACTTGTCCGTATTATAAAAACAAAATGAGTTTTGATAATTAAAATTACTTAGGTGAGATAGAGGGTTAAACTTAGAGGATAAATTCCTAGTCAGATCACTCGCCATGTTGCAGTAAAACTGATTAAGGTGATCAGGGTCCATCTCAGATTTGACACTTGGGGATCTTTTGCGGAACTCATTAATTATAGCCCAACTTTCTTTTTGTTTGTTTTTAGCCTTACTGAGTCTATTTTCATAGTATCTATTTTTAGCAGCCCTGATAAGCTTTCTATACAGACTACGATACTTATTACAAAAAGTTATAAAACTAGGGTTATTACTATACCTTTTTAGATAGTTTAAAGATCGAAGGTTAGTAGCTGATATCTTTAGACCCTGAGTAAGCCAACAATTGGTTTTTTTTTTTTCTCTTAATTAGGCGCACGGGAAAAGCTTGGTTAAATAAAACGGACAACACTTTACAGAAACTGCCAATTGGGTCAGACAGATCCAGGCTCTGCCAATTCGCACCTACACATAAGGAGTAAAACCTATCAAAGTTGGCTGCCTTAAAAATTCTACCAGGACTACGCCCAGGAGGCTGCCTTATGGCCCCTGGCATGTAAATAGTACAACTTACCGCCTCGTGATCAGAGATACCTGCACCCATAACTGAGCAGTCGACATTTTCAAAATTAGAGCATAAATAGTCAATTAAAGAAGAAGACTTATCTGTGATCCGAGTTGGCATGTCAATGTGCAAATTTAAACCATAAGTCAAAAACAAATTGTTCAACCGGCAAGTAAGAACTGAATTCTTATCTAAAAAATTAATATTAAAATCCCCAGTCAAAATTATATTTGAAGAAGAGGGAACATCTGATAAAATTATCTCAAGTCGCTTAAGAAACTCTACGGTCGAACCAGAGGGTGAACGGTAAATACAAAAAATATATAAATTATTACGCTTAGAAAAACAAATTGAAAATTCAAATAATTTCTCTTCTAACAAATAGTCGTATCTAGTTACCGCTATAAAACTATCAGCGGTGTCAGAATATTTTTTAATTAAAATTAGACTACCACCATGAAGAAAATTTTCTCGACAAGACATACATAGTGGTTGGTAACCAGGTACAAAAAAGCATTCACTAGGCTTAAGCCAATGCTCAGTAATACAGACTATATCCGGAGACCCTATGCTATTTAAAAAAATGTATAAATTGTCGCATTTGTTTCTCAAAGATTGAACATTCAATAAAAGCAATGATATTTTACAGTTAAAGGTAGATTCAAGTTTAGTTTTAATATTTATGTCAAGAGTACGGGTCTCTGGAGGAGTAATTATAAAAAAGTGTTATCTGACACAGAATTATTAGAAACGTTTAGCAAGGTAGGGTTAGAATTAGAAAGATTATCCTCAACACTTTTTTTGGTTTGTGTCTCCCTTGGACAATCTTTACAATATTTCTTCGTAATATGGGCATATACTAGTTCTGCTAAATGGAAACCTAAATTATGCGCATGATTTGATTCTAAAATATGGTATAAATCTATATTGTTGCTATGAAACATTTTAAAAAGCGACAAATTGCTTTTATATATAATATTGGAGTTAAGACCAAAATAGGGGCTGGTCATAACTAAAGTATTAGTATTCTTACACTGGAGTACAAAACTATCTAATATGACAGACGGACAACAAATACCGTTCAAACATAAAACAACCAAGTCCTTACTTGTAAAGTCATGTACCATAGAAGCAGCAGTTTCCGCGAGCCCGTAACTTGAACATCCCGGTTTTAGGAAGAATTGTACTTTGTATGTATCACCAAATTTTAAACGTATGTACTTTTGAAAATTGTCATTTTTATAGCCAGAAACAAAGAGAAGAGTTGGACGAATGTCATCAGTTCCCGAGATCAGCAGTCTCAAAGGCCACTCCTCGGTTGGCCTGTCAGAAATATGCGGACTTTTTAATAAATAATATTCCTTTTCTGCCTCAAGAACTCTTATAGAAGTTATCATATCCCTGTTCATGGTAGTCAATTCCTCCACTTGTTTTTTAAACGAATCCAAATTCAGAATATGGTCCTGGTTTTCGTTTTCTATAGAATTAATGTTGATTAAAAGACCATTGTTTATGGAAGTTAGTTCCTTCAATTTTGCGCCTAGTTCAGTTTTGTCCCTTTCCAAAGAAGAAACTTTCAGCAAAAACTCCTGTTCCTTTGTTTTAAGGTTCGACATTTCAATTTTTAGTACTTCATTGCGTTTGTTAAGCTGGTCTATGGAAGCAGAAAACTTTTTTCGGCTTCTGTAACCTCATCTTCAAAAATCAAGCTGTTTCTACGCAAACGCTCAATATGCCTATCTTTTTCATTTAGCTCAGTAAGAAAGCTTGCAACTTTAGAGTCAAAAGTCTTTTTCATATTTTCATCCTCGTTAAAATTGGATTGACAAGTATTTGAGCACAAAATTTTATAACCGCCCAGTTTTAGGGATTCAGCAAGTCTATCTGAGCAGCTAGGGTGAAAAACTGAATAGCAGTAAATGCAAATATAATTTGAAAACTCTCTATGTTTGCAACACTTAAAGTTTCGATTCATCTTGCTAAGGTAAAAATAATGAAGGTATAAGGCGAAATTTGGAACGTAGCTGCCGCACAAAAATGTAAACAAACAATTGGCGCGATAATATAGAAGGAGCACTTTTTCTATTTTTTCACAAGATACAGCGATATTTACAAAATAAAAACAAGAAATTGGCACCACATATATAAACAAACATTATACCACACTTTAAAAAATTTAATTTCAACTTTAAAACAACGAAATTACCGAATATTTGAGGAGCACATTTTAAGGTTACTATTCCGACTGCGACCTATGATATAATATAAAAACCTAACAACTGCCCCCAGAATTTCGGGATGATGGCTGTATGTTTTTAAAGAAGTCGCTTAGAAATCTGAGTCTGTGAAAAGAGACATATTTACAGAAAGGCAGATCTTATAAGAGTGCTTCTCCAACAAAAATTACAAAACATCTTCTAAAATATAATTTTTGAAATAGGAAACGATTAATTTAGTTTATATTGAAAATGCTAAAAGATTATCTTAATTATCAAGCCCATAATAAATGCGGCCTTGACTCCGACCCAGCCACAATAGAATATCGAATAGAACCTATGCGGGCCTCTAGCTTCTCTGCAGCCGAGTCCTGTATGCTTGATTTCCTGTGAATCGAGCCAGAGGTTATTGAACTTTCCATCGGCTGTTTGCAATTTTTGCATTTCAGTCGTGTGCTTTAAGTGGTGGCGGAAACTATCGCTCTTTGTTTGAACGGTTATCCGTGTGTTGTGTGATACGTACGTCGCGTCGTGCATGGTGCGATATGGACGACAATAATACGGACGTGGATATGCAAAAACCGTCAACTTCGGCTATCGGTAATAACGTTGAAAGTGTTGGAGAATTTAGTAAGAAGAGTATGTGTGAATGTGTGGTGTGTGTCTTAAAAATAAAGGGATTTTCAATATTAAACTTCGCTGATAAGCTTCAAATAATTTCCAGAGGAAGGGCAAAACCGCCTATGAAAAATTTAACCACAAAAATGAAAAACTGTATTAGACATTTTTATCCGGAAAAACAATACGAACCATTTAAATGGCCAACAGGGTATGGAAATATAAGTAAATTATTTTGTTGGCCATGTTTACTTTTTGAAAATGAAAAAGGTCTCTGGGATAAAACTGGTTTTTCCGATTTAAACAATTTCCATAAAGCTGTAAAAAGACGCATTTACAGGCCGTAATAAAAGAAAAAATCTTCGGCAAAACCAGAATTGAACACGCCCTTAATAAACAGTTGGAAATTAGTCACCGTCAACACAATGAACTAGTCGATAAAAATAGGCAAATATTAAGAAGGCTTATCGATGTTGTTTGTTTTCTTGGATAGCACGAATTGGGATTTAGAGGTCATGACGAAACAAGGGTTTCTTCAAATAGAGGAAATTTTCAAGATTTACTTAGTTTAATGGCTAAATATGATGATTGCTTAAAAAATCATTTAGAGCAGTCTAGCGTTTTTCGCGGAACGTTATTCTGAATACTTTGAAGCTACCTCTGGGATACCGCAGGGCTCCAACCTGGGACCGCTGCTGTTCCTTTTGTATATTAATAGTTTAGTTAAGGAAACCAATTGTTGTGAAATATTAATGTTTGCTGATGACCTGAAATTGTATTTGAAAGTACAAAGTATGGATGATTGTAGGATTCTTCAGGAAAACTTAAGTAACCTGTATGATTGGTCAATTAGAAATTGCTTACCCTTTAATATTAATAAATGTTATGTACTAAGTTTTAGTAGAAAAAATGTAAATTATAATTATAGTTATGTTATCGATGAAACAGTACTGTCACGGGTTGCTGAGATGCGGGATCTGGGAGTAACCTTCGATTCTCAATTGACTTTTAGGGCGCACATCTCAAACATAACAAATAAAGCATCTAAAATGTATGGGTATATAGTTAGAAACTGTAAGGATTTTAAAAATACTTCGTGTATTAAAACTTTATATGTTTCATATGTAAGAAATATCTTGGAATATTGTTCTATAATATGGAACCCGTATTATGAAAACCATAAATTTTCCATTGAGAAAATACAAAATAGATTTTTAAGGTATATATACTATAAAGAAACTGGCATATACCAGCTACATATACCAAAAGCGGATGTAATGAATAGATATAATCTTAAGAGCTTAGAGAATTGAAGGAATATGGCCTCTATTATATTTTTATATAAAGTTTTGAATAATTTGATTAACGGTCCTGATATATTAGCCCAAATTAGATTTTATGTACCTAGTTATAGAACCAGAAATCCTCTGACTTTTTATGTAGATAGTGCTCGTACGAATTACTACCTAAATTCTCCAATAATTACTATGTGTAACTTATATAATCAAATTCGTTGTGATTGTGATTTATTTAGTATAGGTATGCCTAGACTAAAGAAAAAACTGTGCGAGTTATTTCAAAAATAATTTCATATTAATGTTTGCTATTTTAAACTTAAGAATATTTCTCCAATTCTGTAATTGGATTGTAAATCTGTTGAGTTTGTAATAAATAAATAAATAAATAAATAAATAAACGTCGAATCGAATCCAGAATAATTTAATTTCCGCTGTTGCAACCATTATTCTAAAAAGAATTAAGCAGGAGATCGAAATCGAAATAACTGATATCACTAATTTTAGCCAATTATCTATAGTAATACGCTACGTTAAAACAGACGGAAGTATTCAAGAGCTATTTTTAGGTTTTAAGAATGTGTCCGAAAATCGTACAGCAGATGCATTACATACCGTAGTTTATAACATTACTGAAGAAATTAATGGAGAGAAAAAATTAGTTGCTCAAAGCTATGATGAAGCTACAGTGATGGCAGGATAATTAAGGGGTCTGCAAGCTAAAGTTCGAGAAACTTTCCCAAGTGCTGTGTTTGTCCATTGTTTTGCTCATAAATTAAATTTAGTTTTATCCCAGTCCATCAATCACATTAAAGAGTGTAAAGTATTTTTCGTTATTTTAAGTGGCATGGCTGCAATTTTTCAACAATTAAACGTATAAAAAATTTCGTGAGAAATTCAACGGGGCAGGAGAGACTTTCGCATACATCGCTGTTGCCCATTGAAAATAAACTTCTCCAAAATATGTCGCAGCATCGACGTTTTTATGATGACGTCATTGACAAATTTGCAAAAAATGATCGAAGAATCGAATTACATTACAAATAGGTAAGTTTCTAAAAATTGCTTCCCTTTCTTAAAATTTCACCGTAAGCCCCTGGTTTAAATCGCCGCATTTCCTAATAGTACTCGTATTGTTACTGACGAAACACACTCGTAAGAATGTACCGGGTGGTCAACTAAGAACGAACGAAAAACGAAAGATAATATTTTTTATGTTAAAGTGCAATATTAAAAATATAACAATAGGAATTCTTTAGTAGATAATTAAAAAAACCTCTAAGGCATTTGGAACCTTAGAAACAAATAAAATTCGAGGCATTGAAATATGTCGTCTCGTTCTATCCATCTACCAGTTTAGGAGGTATCTAAGAACTCTAACAGATTTGCCGCAAATTGAGCTGGACAACCATTAGGCTGGAATATAATTTGTTGTGGAATTCTAAGGGACACTTCCTGTCACAAATTCGGCAATTCCCTGCTTAAAAACTGTAGGTAATTCTCAACATATAGTTGGTTATTAAACAAGAAAGGCCCGATAATTCGCCCTCCTAGAATCTCTATCCAAACATTTACAGACCAACAGTCTTGTTGCTGGACTTCTTGCATCTAGTGTGAATTATTGGTTCTAGACCAACAGTTCATACCATGGAGATTCATACCTCTATTGCTACAAAAAGCAGCCTCATCTGTTCACAGTATACGTGAAATTTGCCCATCTTCTTCCATCATACTTAAAAGCCAGCGGCAATTATCCATTCTTCAGCCCAGATTTTCAGAAGTCAATGCCTGCTTTTAAAACATTTACCTTTTCGTATCGGTTTATACCTTATAATATTTCATTTTTCTGCAAAATGTTAAGTCGTTTGAATAACAAGATTTTTTTTAATTGATTTTTTAAACATTTTATTTAGACATTTTGTTTTGCCCTCTTGAACTGGTAGCACAACTTCTATCTCCATATCACATTTATTGCTTGCACAAAATTTAAAACTAATATAATAATTGGTTTTTTTCAGACTGGTTTTTTAAAATATTTTGTATTGCTATCTTGTATTCATACCAAAATGTTACCACTTGATTCCCATATAACACTTGATTTTGTGCAAAGTTTGAAGTAACCTGAATAATAGTTTTTTAGTAATATTGTATTTAACGTTTCACTAGTCCTTCATCTTGTTTCGCCATACTACATTTTTACCAAAACAATATCAAGTCATCCCCATATAACCCTCAATGTTTGATCAACATTTGTTAAATCGGCTAAGCAGTTCTTAAGCTAAGACGCAAACTCATATATCGAGAAACAGACAGACAGACCAAAGAAAATGATAAAATATATGTATTTTAATATCTAAGGAAGCTAAAACGTATATAAAATAAATTTTATATAAATAAAATCGTTTTATTTGGACGCCATTTTGTTCCGCCATGTTGAATTCGTACCACAATTTTACCAGTTGATTTAAATACCATAATTAATTATTGCACAACATTTGAAATCAATCCATAAAGTAGTTTTTCAGGCTTAATTTCTAAAAATATTTTATTAGGCGGCCACTTTATTTCGAAATCTGATTTTATCATAATACTTGTTTAAGTGCAAAATTTGAGGTACATTGAATAAGTTGGTTTTTACTAATAATTTTTTTAACATTTGAAATCAATCGGATTAGTAGTTTCTAGCTATGCTGCGAATAGAGACCGACAGACAGACGACACACACTGGTCGAAATCACTTAATTCATGGCATTGATGTTAGTAAGCCAAACTAAAGGTCCAGTATGCATAAAATTTATTATTGCCACTTAACCAAATACCAAATCTAGAAAATTTTTATGTTAGAGACTAAATATAATATACAGGGTGAAGCTATTTGTCGAATATTATGTATTTTTGTAAAACGGAATTTGGATTTTAATTGCTTAAACATTTTAACACTAATAACTAATGAAACACACAGAAGCAAAAATTTACTGGTTTGATTAAATATACAAGGTGAAAGAACATAATTAAAACTAAAGTATGGAAAAATTGGCTCAAAAACGTTATGTTTATCTAGTTAAATACAGATTCTTAATAAATTAAGTATAAACTATTGTTTTAAAATATAACTAGATGTTTAGATTAAAAAAAACATAGGCATTCAGCCAACAGCAGTACCTTTCAAGTAAACATTACTTATCATCAGTGTTATTAAGCTTTAAAACTAAGTTTACATGGTCATTTTTAACTCCAAATTAAAAGAAACCTTCGCAATAGAAAGAACTATCACATTCGGTAAAATTGTCACATCCCGAAAAAAATGCCAAATTATATTTCTAAACTATTTCCTAGAAGCGTTTTAAAACAAGAGAGAATATTAAGAATTTTTACGCAAAAATAAGTTTTATTCGTCATCATCAGAGGAACTTTCGTTTTCAATAAAATTTTGTTCAATAAATTCCACATTTGGAGATTTTAACAAATGTATAGATTCAGGGAACAAAGATTTCCTACTTTTGGAAGGTAATTTTCTAAAACTTGAAATAATAGGATCTGAGGAAACTAGAAGGCGCCGAAAAATGTCTGTTAAATTATCTTTTCTCGATGTTTTTCGTGAAAAATTACATCTAAATTTTTGTCATCATCATTAGGCACCAAAAAAGAGTTTAATACTTCTGGGCTATGAATGAGGATTCACGGATACAAGGAACAAAATAAATTTGCTGTTTCTACACAATATTCTTTAAATTTTTTTACATCAATGTCATATCCAGATGATAAAGTTTGTACGATTATATGAAACTGAAACATTAAATTATAGTTAACCTGTAGAATATCGGCAACCACAGCAGAATTTTTTGAAGATCCAAAGCCATGTTTCGGTTTATCTACAATTAATCCTAATTTTAAATGCAACTGTTCCTGGATATATTTTTTTCGGTCTGCTACTTTTGCCTTATCTTCCGTTTGTCTGACTTGCCACTTTTTAATTTCGATTTTGTACGACAAATGTAACAAACATTCAAACAAAAATGTTGATAACCCGAATTTCAAATAAGATTTTTAAAATAATTTCAATATTATTAAAGTCTTTAGAAGTGGCTCCGCATAAAAAACATTTTTGGGTGGAATAGTTTTCCGCTAGAGCATTTCCCACTTTAACGTCGATCATAGTTAGGTACATTTCAAAATTAATTTCTATTTTTATGTAACTAGAATAACCTACAAAATTCACAAGATTATCGATTTGGAGATCTAAATTCTGTTTTTCCTGCAAAGTAAGTGTAGTTGTTTCTTTCGAAAAATGTACTTTAATATGACGACAAAATCGGGTTGAGGCTGGCCGCGAATTCTGCCAGACTAAAGCATTATCTTCTTTATTTACAAGCCTTATGGGTACAAAAGATATGCTAGCATCGGATGTCAAGCTGTCCTGAAATCTTTGTTTATACTCTGACTGACCAGAGGTTCCGTCAGACCCATACTTACAAAACAAAGTTAATTTAATTTTGTTCTCGATTTTGCTACACATTTTATTACACCTTTTTGCACTTCTATTAGTCGTTTACAGGTGTGGTTCAGTAAGGATTGTAATGGTACACTAGCCCGTTCTTCTGTTATGAAAATATCTTTGGGCTAACACCTTTTTTTGGCACACAAGACTTCATCGTACGAGGGATAAATATCACAATTTTTAGATTTTGCTTGACTTCGCATAAACTTGTATTGAAATTTCGTGAGCTGTGCCTCTACAACTAACGAAAGCGCTTCATCTCCATTTAGTTTATTGTATTTTGTTTTGTTTAGTGCTTGGAAGTATTCTTTAGCTTTATTTGGTTCTTCACGTATTTTCACGATCATTTTGGATGCATGTATCTGACCCTGGGCACGAAGTTGCATCTGGAGCGAATACGCAAGTTCTTGTGGAGTTGTAGAATGTCGCAATTTTTGAGTTCTTAATCTTTTGGTTCTTTCAGCGCAATTGTCGAAGCTTAAAACTTTACGACCCACATTTGTTTCCTTCTTTAAAAATTGACATTTTGCATTCATCCATTTTGCATTCTTAGCAGAAAAGAACCTTTCTTTTTTCCGATTTAAAACTTCCCATTTCTTTCTAAAGTTGCTCATGAATCTTGAAAGAGGTTTTTTTTGAGTTTACTTGTAAACAATTAAAGCCAGTGCTTTTCAAAATATCTTTTTTGTAGTTGTTTGTATTTTGCATCTAAGTTTTTCTGAGAAGTCCTTATAAACATTTCACTTAGTTGCCTATTGCTCAAAACTATAGTTTCGTTTTTATCTATAAAAAAAATATTGTCTTAGCCTAACTTAAACTTTTCAAATTAGAAGTATCAAAAGATCAGAATTATCTTTGATTTTTTTAATAATAAATTGTAAATGAATAACTGAATTGGAATTTAAAACTTAATGTAAAAAATAATATGGCATTGACAACGGATATTTAACAGTTTTGGCGCATGCTGTTTGAAAGTTTACGAAAAATGTTTAACTTTTACGATTATTTTTTTAGGGATACATCTACAAAATAATTATTCACCCTGTATCCATCTCCTGATTTTAAAAAAGTTGCGGTTTTTATAAATTTCAGTTATATAAGAACCTTTATCTGCCTAATATGCTTACTCAAGACTTTTTTCCGCAGATAAATAAAGTATTTTTAACAAAACACGGTTTTTTTATCAATTACTCCTCTATTTTAATTTGTTTTTTTTTGTAAAATGGCGCAAAAATGCGCAATGTTTTATTTAATATCTTTTAAGATAAATAAATAAGATTGTCAAAAAGGATATTCAACAAGCTGGGCAATGAGCGGAACTTATTGAAATGTTAAATTAAAATACGATTTTTTCAGTAAAATAACAAAAAGCATGAATTATTATAGTTTTACTTTTTTTACCTGCCTAAAGAATGTTATAAATCAATAATTTCTAATTATTTTATAAAAGCATACCTGTAGAATGTGTTTCCATGTTTCACAAAACGGTTCTACTAATTAATGATAGAGTTAGACATAAAGCAAATTATCAGAAATTTATTACACAACGACAACAAGAATAAGTTTCATCGAACTTGTCAACCTACTGCTGATCTTTGGCATCTTATAAAAATAAGTGATAAGTGTCAAAATCACAGCCAACTATTTGTTGACACCGTGAAATATTATCGGGTGAATTTAGTTTAATTTGTTTGTGTTTTTTTTAATTGCAATAAATGCCATAAATTAAGTGATTTCGACCAGTGTGACGCGTCGGTGTGCCTGCCTTTCTTTAGGTAGGTCTCTCTTCACTGAACTGAGAAACTTGTTTTTCGGCATCTAGGGACCCTAAAACGCAAAGATCTAAAAATATCTCGGAGGGTGATTCTTTCGCGATTACAATAATTCCCTTTAAAAGAAATACCGAGATTCTTGAAAACGAAACGTTTCCGATCCCATGTTCATTGAAACGGAATTCCCGGAGATCCTGTATATCTACGAAGGTTGAACATTAAATTTGATAATACAGTCATATATTATTAAATTCAATATTTACAGAAATCAACAAAATTATTTAAAACGAAAATAATTTCGCAATTAAACTCACTAAAAATTCAATCAATTTTATCTAAACGTCCATACTTTTTTAGGGATTTTACTGCTTTAATTTAAAGATAAAATAAAAACTACAGAAATATATTGCGGTGTGTTTAGGATAGGTCAGCCTCGCTGCAAAGGATGATTTAATTAGAGGCCTGAGCGCAGAAACGCTCTTTCATGTCCCTCAGATTAAATTACTCTGGGAATTTCGTTTCAATGTAAATAATATGATCCCGTTTGAGCTGTTTGTCGATTCAAGAGAATGTGTCTGCAGGGTCGGATTTCGTTTTTATTTTATTTTATATGTTTGTGAAAGCAGATATGCTTAGTCTGGGAGTATTCTCATCAAAACAAACAACAAAATAGCGTTCCTATTACAAACCCAGACATTTTTTTTTTTTTAATTTAAACTGGTAGCATATTAGTGTAGTTTATAAAACTAAGAATAGTGTTAATTCTTTCTATAGCTAGCAAAAATATGTGTGAAGGCTCATTGAATTCAGAATGACGTCTATAAAAATGTAAAATTTAAAAATATATTTTTAGTTTTTTGGAAATAACTCGGAGACCATTCGAAAAATTCTAAAAAATGAATCTTAAATATTCTTTATTTTATAAAATATTGATTTAAGTATTTTAAAAAAATAAAAATTCATATCATTACACAGGGTGATTTTTAAAGTGATGCTCTTTTTAAACAAGACATAGAATTCGGGAAAATAAGCAAATTTTTCAAATAAAATTATATCCTAATTTGTTTTTGATTTTTCTCCATCAGAGGTTCAATTTCAGGTTTATAACACAGGTCTTTCCGATCACGAAACAATATTTTTTAAATTTAGTATTCCTCTTAGGCCCTTACAGAGACCTCGCCATAGGGGCAGAATTTTCTCGGTCGCCAATTTTTCAGAATTTCATAATATTTGCTTAAACACCGACTAGAATTTTGAATTTGAAAATGTTAACTCAAATTTTAGAGCTTTTTTAAATAAAATTTTAAGTGCTTTTAATAGGGCCTTCCTGCTTAAGACTATCAAACCTAAGCGTCATAACCCATGGACCACGAAAGGAATACGCATTTCTGCTGAAAATATGCGTTCCCTATTATATATAAAAAACTTCATCGACTCCATTCTTATTCTCGACTATATCTCTAATTATAGGAGGATATATTTAACTACTCAAGTCAGCAAAAAATATATACTATCAAAAACGTCTAACAAAGTCTAAAACCGTTTCAAGGAAACCTAGTCCATTATCAATGACCTCAGAAACAAATCAAACCCTGTGACTCAGATCTTGCCAAGGCATAAGCAAAAATGTTACCTCTGGTATATCTCGCCTAGTTTGGACCCTCTTTTGTTTCTCCCTTCATAGAAAAATGTCGCTGATAACCTTTTCTTAAGCCCTGTTAGCAGCATGGAAAGAAATGAATAACATGACAAGCAAATCTACGTGTAGCACTGATAGTCTATCAATTAAAATATTCCTGAACCTGCCTCTCCCAGTCATAGGAGCCCTTACAACGCTAACAAATGAATCTTTTATACAGGGCCTGAATGCCTTAAAACAGCTATAATTATTCCTCTTCATAAAAAGGGCCAAAAAACTTACTCTTGCAATTATAGCCCTATTGCTTTACTACCAGTAGCAACAATCATTGAAAGGTTACTAAAAAATCGTCTTATGCCATTTCTCCTTAAATAATATCACCGAATCAGTTTGGATTTTTACCAGGGGCGTGCTGTGAAATTTTAAGAAAGGGAAGCAATTTTTAGAAACTTACCTATTTGTAATGTAGTTCGATTATTCGATCATT
Source organism: Kuschelorhynchus macadamiae (assembly GCA_030620095.1). Classification (NCBI taxonomy): domain Eukaryota; kingdom Metazoa; phylum Arthropoda; class Insecta; order Coleoptera; family Curculionidae; genus Kuschelorhynchus; species Kuschelorhynchus macadamiae. Next base: position 118,034 of record JAUTXW010003048.1, read on the forward strand.
TTTTGCAAATTCGTCAGTGACGTCATTATAAAAACGTCGATGCTCCGACATATTTTGGAGAAGTGTATTTTCAATGGACAACAGCGATGTATGCGAAAATCTCTCCTGCACCGTTGAATTTCTCACGACATTTTTTATACGTTTAAGTGTTGAAAAATAGCGTTCTACTGATGAACTTGTGGCAGGTATTGTCAATACTAATTCACATAATTTCGACACTTCGGTGTAGGCATCTTCCAGCTCCTTGTCTTTTAAAAATTGCATTAGTTTTTTAGCGTTATTTTTTGCGCTAATGTCGTCAATTTCGTAAATCACTTTTAGTTCAGATCGCAGTAACACTCGGTCGAAGAACTGGCCATAATGAAGAAGAAAAGATTTAAACGCATCTTCTGGAAAAGTTTTTAAATGCATCAAAATTGCAGAGCTCGAGGAATTTAAAATCATTTAAACCGTTAAATCTATAGTTTATTTGTTGCTGAATTTGATCGATTATTTCATAAAAGAGGCGTCTGTACTCTTGTTTGAACATCTCCCACCCTGTCTGTTCGAAGACGCTTGGCTTGTGGCTCTACATTTAAAGTCATCGTTTTCTCCCAAAATAGGTCAAAGTCATCTTCTTTTTGGCCTAATATGGACCTAAAATCATCCATTTTTTTTTAGGCAAAATACAATATAATTTGTTTTAGTTTGTAATATAATAAAAACATTGTCCAAGAATGGAAATATTTCTAAAAATATGTTCAACAAATAATTAAAATTCGTTTCAAACAGTCCAAAAACCCCCTCGAACTATTTATTGCTTCTGAGTCCCACGTTTCATTATTTTCTATTATATTCTCAAATAGTTCAATCAGTGATTCACGATTTTCAGATACTGTTAACACAAGTCTTCTATCATAGTTTCACCTAGTAGGAGCTACTTTGGGCAATCGTTTGTGGACAATGTCAGTTCAAAGCTTGTGTACGTTTTGTTGACTTGGAAAAAAAGCCGCCATGCCACTTAAAGTAACGAAAAATACTTTACATTCTTTAATGTGTTAAAGTTTCTCGAACTTCAGCCTGCAGACTCCCTAATTGTTCTGCCATCACTGCGGCTCCATCATAGCTTTGGGCAACTAATTTTTTCTCTCCATTAATTTCTTTAGTAAGGTTATAAACTACAGTATATAATGCATCTGCTGTACGATTTTCGGACACATTCTTAAAACCTAAAAAACGCTCTTAAATACTTCCGTCTTTAACGTAGCGTATTACTATAGATAATTGGCTAAAATTAGTGATATCAGAACAATAGCAATGAACCGCGCCTCGCGAACCTCCTGCTTAATTCTTTTTAGAATAATGGTTGCAATAGCGGAAATTAAATAATTCTGGATTTGAAGACTACTCTAAATGATTTTTTAAGCAATCATCATATTTAGCCATTAAACTAAATAAATCTTGAAAATCTCTATTTGAAGAAATTTCCATCTAAATCCCAAATCGTGCTGTGAGAAAACAAACAACATCGATAAGTCTTCTTAATATTTGCCTATTTTTATCGACTAGTTCATTGTGTTGGCGGTGACTAATTTCCAACTGTTTATTAAGGGCGTGTTCAATTCTGGTTTTGCCGAAGACTTTTTCTTTTATAACGGCCTGTAAATGCGCTTTGGACATAATGTGTCTTTTTACAGCTTTATGGAAATTGTTTAAATCGGAAAAACCAGTTTTATTCCAGAGACTTTTTTCATTTTCAAAAAGTAAACATGGCCAACAAAATAATTTACTTATATTTTCACACCCTGTTAGCCATTTAAATTGTTCGTATTGTTTTTCCGGATAAAAATGTCTAATACCGTTTTTCATTTTTGTGCTTAAATTTTTCATAGGCGGTTTTGCCCTTCCTTTGGAAAATCCCTTTATTATTAAGACACACACCACACATTCACACACACTCTTCTTACTAAATTGTCCAACGTTTTTAATGTTATTACCGACAACCGAAGTTGACGGTATTTGCATATCCACATCCGTATTATTATCTTCCATATCGCACCATGCACGACGCGACGTACGTATCACACAACACACGAATAGCCGTTCAAACAAAGAACCTACTCCAACGATAGCTTCCGCCACAACTTAAAGCACGCGACTGAAACGCAAAAATTGCAAACAGCCGGTGGAAAGTTCAATAACTTCTGGCTCGATTCACAGGAAATCAAGCTTACAGGACATGGCTGCAGAGAACCTAGCGGCCCGCATAGGTTCTATTCGATATTCTATCGTGGCTGGGTCCGAGTCAAGGGCGCATTTATTATAGGCTTGATAATTAAGATAATATTTTAGCATTTTTAATATAAACTAAATTAATGGTTTCCTATTTCAGAAATTACATTTTAGAAGATGTTTTGTATTTTTTTTGGGGAAGCACTGCTTCCCTTGCTTCCATGAACCGCACGCCCCTGATTTTTACACAAGTGCACCAATGACGCCATGTTCTCGTTGCTTAGTCTACTTATCCCTCAATAACAACCACCTCACCTCCTCAGTTTTTTTTTGACTATGCAAAAGCCTTTGACTTTGATAGTCATGAAATTTTGATAAGCAAGCTGAATTCTTATGGAATCCGTGTTACTTCTTTATATTGGTTTAAATCTTATCTCGGGACTAGGCAACAATTTGTAAGGGCAAATGGTTCTGATTTTGATTGTAAATTGATTACAAGTGGAGTCCCTCAAGGTTCGGTCTTGGGACCTATTCTTGTTTTGTTATACATTAATGATATTACCAACCGAAATATTAATGGAAAAATCTCTCTCTTTGCTGACTACACAAGCATAACATGGAGTGATTTTGATACAACGTCTTTTTATTTTAATATTTCCAATGACCTTGTTATGATTAAGGCTTTCAATCTGCTTTACTTCAATGTGGATAAAACGGTGGCCTTATCTTATAAGGGAACTTTTCAACCACTTCAGATACTTAACAGCAATATTAAATAGGTTGAGTCGGTTAAATTCCTGGGTTTGAATATAAATAGCAACCTAAAATGGTCTAAGCATGTTGACACCTTAACTAAAAAATTTTTTACTGCCTTTCTCCGCAATGGCCTTCCCTTTTGGGGCTGCTGTAACACCGAGCAATTTCTTAGTATTTTTAGGCTTCAAAAGAGAGCAATCCGCTATTTGTTTGGTCTAAATAATAGAGCGTACTGCCAATGCTATTTCAAAAAACATGAAATATTAACACTTGCTGCATTATTTATTTTAGAAACCGTCTTTTTGATAAGAAAACATATAAGCACATTCCCGGAAAGACCACAACACAATATATCCTACCAGAAACTCTAAGCATGATAAACGTTCCAGAAAGCTAATAAAAACAATTCAATTATTTACAACGCCATAAAACTTTACAATCATCTTCCAGAACATTCAAAAACAATCCCTATGTTTGCACTTTTCCGAAAAAAAAAACCAAAGCGTACCTCATTGAAAGACCTTCTTACTGCGTTATGGATTTTTATAATGTATAAATTTCATTAAAATATTTTTATTTGCTTGTTTCCTTAAATCATGTTGCTGCAAGGCATTTGAAAATATGTTATAAGGAATGAACTGTCTGTCATATTAGATTAAAGTTATAAATTTTTTTTCTAATACACTTAAATTACTATATTAGTTCAGTATACTTTTTGTTTAACTTATTTTGATTGTATAACGATGACAAAATAGAGTTTAAAGTCACATAATTTTAATTTCAATGTCGTCGAAATTATTCACCTCCCATATGTATTGTTTATTTCCTTTTGTTAGGTCACCTGTTTTCATTAACCGCTTTACGGCCATGTTACGAATATAACGAATGTTGTATTTGCAATTTATGTATTTGCATTTACATATCGAAAAATATGATTTTTTTTCGATCAATATTTCTTTTTTTTCATTGTTTTTGTTTTAAAGTAAATTTCGCTTTGTCCATAAAATTGTAACAATTTTCCTGCGACACTAAAGCGTACTTTTGTTTACTTATTATTGTTATACCACTGTAGATATTTCTATGAAATTTGATACACTCGTTTCTACTATCAAATGCATTTTTTTTATGTAAAAGTTTTTTTTAATTTCTGCCAGTGGCGTCCAAATAATATTTTTAAAGAAAAAAATAGTACGCAACTGCTTTTTTTTTATATGAACATTATTTTTGAAGTACTTATTTACTTTGGAGCAAATATGTTATCTTCACCTTTTTTTGTACGACTGTTTTCGCGTAAAAACAACAAAAAATAAAAAATCGCTAAAATCCAATATAATGTTTTGTATGTGAAATTCTCGATTTCTAAGTTGGTATTTTCTTACGGTGTAGGAACTTCCTAGAAGAAACAACTATTTCAAATAACTTTTTCTTATTTAACTCAAAATTAAGCAAAATACTTACACAATCCTGTTAGTATGTTAAAAAGAAAGGTCCAATATCTAGTGCCGAAGTTAAATAATATGTTCGAAGTTCAAACCATTGTTCCGTTAGACCGCGTGGTAACGAAATTCGTTTCCCTCTTACTGTTGCTGCAGCCTCTTCTATGCGCCCAATCGTTTCCTCCCCTTGTGTTTACCGGCGTTTTAAAAAATAAACTCTTCATGTAACCTCATAAAAAGAAATCACATGGAGCGGGGTCTGGTGATCGAGGTGGCCACGCAATTAGCCCATTTCGACTATTTCATCCTCTGGGGAAAGAATTGTCGCACTTTTCTTCTAAAATGAGGAGGGGTCTTATCTTGCAAAGGCCACATGTTTCGCCTGATATTTAATAGAATTTATTCTAAGAGATTAGGTAGATAATTTTGCAAAAAGTGCACAGTTTTTGCCAGTTAAACGGTCTGGTAGTATTCCATTCACAATGCCTGGTCATACATTTACGGAAAAACTGTGTTGAAAATTCCTTCTTTGATCCCATTTCGAGCAAAATTCTTCTAGTGAAATTTTGATCAGTTGCCTGGTTTTGGTACGAGCTATTCACAAAATTGGACTCTGCAAGGATAGTTTTCAGGTAGTAGCACACGTTGAACGTAAAATGGATACAATTGATTTTCCCTCAGTGTTGTCCATACTTTTGTTTGACTTAATTCGATCTCATCTGCAATATCCCGAGTACTTCTTGATTGTTTTTCATCGACAATATTTAAAATTTCTTGTCTTTTCTGCACATTGTCAGGTCGTCTCGGTCTTCCTGGATATCCTCCACTATGTTCCCTTAAATTACGATTTTTTCTCTCTGAAAAAGATTTATAAAACAGCAGGATCGGGGATAGATTCTTAAGGGAAAGCGTTTCGCCTATAATTGCTAAGCAGCAGCCACACTTTGGTGACACTTTCCGTAAATTGGCATCATATCCACGAGTTCATTATATTCATAAATATGAGCCATTTTCATAATTTAAACAAACTGATAAAATCACATCAACAAAATTTTTTGCCAGTCATTTTATCGGCGATATTGTTAAGTTAATTTCTTGAAGGTGGTTGAATTTTTGAATGATTTATTTTATTTCGTTTATTTATGTATTGGTACTCCCATAAACACGATACATTTATAATTACATGTAAGAGAATTAGCTTACGTTCCTTTTTCAGTAAAATAAGCGAATTAAAAAGTTGCTTCTTTTACTAAAAATAATACTAACACATTTGTTGTATTACATTTAAATTGTAGAAATGTCTATTTGAAAAGACTGACTTTCTTTAATAAAACTTAGACAAAAGCGAATTTTATATACAAAACATCAAATCGGATTTTAGCGATTTCGCCATGCATCAAAACGGCTTTTATTTGTTTACGTGAAAACAGTGCGTCGTAAGAAAAAGGGAAAAGAGACCAAATTTACTCCAAACTAAATAAATATTTCAAAAATTTTATTTTAAGAAAAAGCAGTGACGTATTTTTTTTTCAAAAATATTTATTCCAGATTCCGTTTGGACGCCACTTTCAGAAACTAAAGAAATCTTTTAGACCAAAAAATGTCATTTGATAGTAGAAAAGAGTGTACCAAATGTCATAGAAATATCTATAATGATATGAAAGTTATAATAGTTTAGAACATAATTTTATTTAAAAAAACTGCAAATTTTCTCGAATTCTACGCTCTGTAAAAAAAAGCATCAACTTAATATTCACCCTGTATAGACACTTGAAGAAACAATATAATGCTGAAAAAAATGTTTCACTGACTTTTCATAAAACGTGCCTAGTGTTAATTTCATTTTTATATTGCGATGTTTTTAATTATTATAATCTATTAGTTATTAAACAAAACTCTTTAATTTTTTAGTATTTTATTAGCTTTAATAATTAATAACTAATAGATTATAACAACTAAAGACATTGTAATGTCATAATCCCATATAGTTTAATTGTGAAAAGTCTCCACGAAGCGCAGTGGCTTTTGTTTAACAGCTGTCCTTGGACTTTGCCAAAAAGCCGAAAAAAAAAGAAAAAGGATTGAATTGGCGAAGGTTTTTATATGTAACAAAGACAAAACAAAATTTATTGGTTAAAAAGCAATTATTATTTACGTAGGCGTAATGAAACAGAGAAGTGAACTTAACAAAAAGCAAAAAAATTACAATCAACGGGGCTGCCAAGTTTACACGGAAATAAGGCAAATATAACTATTCAAAAAGTTATCATAATATTGAAATTCTTATCTATAATAGACAAATTATTGAAATTTGAGAAATTATCTTATTTTTTGTAACAAAAACTGAATTTGAATATAGAATAAATTGTCAATGTGTGAAAAAAAGAAAACAACCAATAAAAATTAACTACAAATCTGAAACCCCGGTGTGACGTCATAACGAGAGAAAGACATTGTTCGCAGATAAGCAGTTAGAGATAACGTGACAACCTTAGTTAAAGGGGCCTGTTAACTAATAATAAGGAAATACACTGGAAATAAAGGAAAAGTTGCAATGCGTAATCTAAATAAACTACACCAACTGTGAGAAGATGTAATACAGAAATAAGACTAAAAGATGTCTTTTACTGTTTAAGCAAAAAGCGACACTAGTAATGGGTTGGTTTAGAACAAAACAAAAAATAAGGAATATGTGGATAGACTGAGAAAGCCGAGAAAATTAAATCAATAAAAAGAAGCTTTCCAACCATTGAACAGAACTAAAACTATGAGAGCCCAAGTCAAGTCCTTGTGGGATGGTAGCCAAAGAAACTAGCTGACTAGAAATACGTGTTACAATTTAATATGTGCCTATACAAGATTAGGAAATGTTAATAAAATAGTTTGAAAGAACGTCGGCTAGTAAAATGTGTAGTAATATGTGAAGTGAACTGACCTTTTATATAAGAAATGTGCTCAATGTTCAGTTAACTTCACACATCACTACACATCTAGTGTTAGTAGTTAGTGATTTTCGATCTTTTGATTACATTTTATTAGCCAACATTCTTTCAGGGTATTTTATTGACCTTTAATAATTTTATATAGGCACATATTAAATTGTAACACTTATGTAAACTAGTTTCTATGTTTATCTTCCGCAAGGACTTGCTTTGCTACGGATCTGTCCGTGTCATTTCCGGTAAATCTAGAAATGAATTTTGGTAAAGTGCGGGACACGAATTTGTGTACGCAAATAAATTTTATGTTATTTTGTTTGTTGTAATAGTTTGCCGCTTCACCTGTAAAGTGCGCCAGCTTAGCGGTACGGAAAATTAATCCAGGATTTAGTAAATTTCGCACTGGTCCACTTGTAATTGAGATGTGCCTGGAGTCTCCATGCACTTGCCGCTAGGAAGTTCTAGCTATTTCCAGTGGCGCCTATACATTTCGAGCATTTGTTTTCATTTCTGTATAAATGCGTTGCGTTGAATTTGAATTATTATTTCGAAGTAACGATAAAGAGCAAAAGAGGAAAAACAATTCGAAGCGATGCACGTGAAGTTATTGCGAGCGTTATAGAGGCCTGTACTGGAGAAGCTGAAAATAATAGTTTGACTATTCCAATTCAAAATCGAACAGAACGCGCTGCATTTTACATTGGTGTTTCGGAAAATAGTGTAAGAAAAATTCAAAGAGAACATAATGATCGCTCATGTTCTACTTCACCCTTAAAATCTCCTGGTAAAAAAAGACCCCGATTATCATACAAAGATAAAATTGACGATGGTGATTTTCAAGTAATTAAATAAAATAAACTTAAACTTAAAAAACAAAATAGATTTTCCGTACGAGTATAAAACCTTAAATCGGCTTTTACGATCAAATGGTTTTGTTTGGCGCAAGTGCCAAAATATACAAAAAATGCTCATTGAGAGACCAAATATTTTTCACTGGCGGGTGAAATATCTATCAACTGTAAGGCAATATAGGCAAGAAGGACGCAATATTATGTATCTAGACGAAACCTGGGTAGATAATATATGACAGTGAACAAATGCTGGCAAAGTGAAAGTGTTACAGTGTTGTTCAGGGAATCCGGTCTAGTAGTCGCTTTATTATAGTTCATGCTGGTTCAGAAGCCGGATTTGTTCCAGGTGCTGTTTAGTTTTTCGTTCGGGACTAACAACTGGATACTATCATGAACAGATGAATAGAGATTGTTTTGAAAAGTGGTTGCTCGAGAAGCTTCTACCTAACATTCCTCCCAAATCAGTCGTGGTAATGGATAATGCCTCTTATCACTCTCACGTAGAAGATAAAATGCCAACTAAATACTCTACAAAAGCTCATATGATATCGTGGCTTAAATCGAACAATCTTGTATTTGATCCAACATGGAGAAAATATCAATTATATGAAGCAATATCAGGCAACAAGCCTAGAGAAAAAAAGTATAAAATTGACGGTTTTTTACGTAACCTCGGTCATACACCTTTAAGGCTGCCTCCATACATGTGCGACCTCAACCCTATTGAACTTGCATGGGCAGGAGTAAAAAAATATATTCGAGAGCGCAACACCGGTGAACTTTCAATTAAAGATTTAAATAAAATAACATTAGAAGCTATTGACTCAATATCGGCTGAAAATTGGAAGTCGTATGTTAAACATGTTCGTTCTATTGAAGATAAATACTAGGAAGTAGATGAGAAAATTGAAACGGTTATTGATGATTTAGTTATCACACTGGGATCTTCAAGTAATGACGACGAAAGCTCATCATTTTCAGAGAAAGACGACGATTTAGAAGGAATCGAACCATTAGAATCACAGCCGTCAACCTCAAATGGCTTAGTTTTTTTTCATATATTTAATAAAATTGTTCATAAAGTAGCTGTCAATAAACTGCTTCAAAATAATTAATTTTCTGTTCAATACCGGGTGTCAAAAAATATCTAATATTGCAATTAATATTTGAAAAACTACAGAACTCATATTTTCCAAAATTAACACATCAATGTAGTTATAGTAGGGGGCTAGCACTGATTCCAGTGAACAAGATTTATCAAAAGTTTAACTTATGCAGTTCGACTTTGGGCTATTCGGGTATGTCAAAAGTGGCTGTTTGTCTCCGTCTGTCATATTACTTTGTACAGGGGGAGTTATTGTGAAGTACTATACAGGGCGCTTCCTAACTGCGTGCTAATGTTAAAGGGGAGTGATTTCTGGACCTTTTTAAGAAAAAAGTTTAATATGAACCTAAAAGTCTAAACTTTGGAGATACAAGGTTTTAAATTTTTTTTTTAAATTCGTAATTCTAATGCTATTATAGATAAATAACTGTGTGAAATTAGATACACGTCTTTTATGCATAAAAGGGCATTTTTGATTATGCATATGTAATTAACCTGGGTAAATCCGTATGCTCCTTAATGCATAAAAGATGTGTATCAAATTTCATCTACAATAGCATCAGACTTGGGTTGAAAAAAATGTTTTCTTTTTAAACTGTACCATCCTGTATCTCAAAAATTAAGTCTTTTAGGACATAAAAACATCCCCTTTAACATCAGCACGCAAGTAGGAAACGCCCTGTATAGTACTTCGCAATGACGGCCCCTGTATAAAGTAATATGACAAACGGAGACAGACGGCCACTTTTGGCAGACCCGAGTAGCCCAAAGTAGAACTGCATAAATTAAAATTTTGATAAATCTCGTTCACTGGATCTGATGCTGACTGCCCTTGTAAAATCTGGACTTGTAAATGGAGTATCACTATACTGAGTGGTGCAATAATAGTGGACGTACGCAGTAGCCCGGGAACCGTTAATGACAGAACTCAAAAAAAAATATATTTATAGGTAAATCGATCAAGAAAAATCAAAATTAAATCATTTTAAAATTCGAAAGTTCGCCGTTTTTGCAGCACAAAAGAGATATAGAAGTGCGGTACACGAAAAAAAAAACAGACAAATATAGATAAAGGTTCATTAAGCATAGTTACATATTTTAGTTATCTGAAGTGCGTATAGTCAAAAAGGAGTGCCATATTATTTAAAGAACGACGGGACACCACTGGAGATTTCTTGACCGACCTTCCTAAACCGATTGACTCCTCCCGGTTTTCTTTCATGTCCTGCACTTTAATTGAATATGTAAAAATCCATCCTAGAGTCCAGCTATTGAATTTCCCTATAACATACTGGGGAAAAAATTTAAAATCAGTTTTCCGCCATTTCTTTTTGATTTTTTTAATTTCTATTCTAATGGAACCGAGTGGCCCGTTTCCGTAGTAAAACTCAAAACAAAAACGAATGCTTAGAAGCAATAAAACTAATGCACAATCACCTTTAGAAACATGCAAAAGCAATTTGTCAACAAATCTGCATACACATTATATAGCCGTTAAAAATCTACTTTGCCCTCCCAATTCCCCGGCTTACACTTTAAATTCAGAGCTCGGTTTCTAAATCGGCACGGTTCGATACGAAAGAACTTCAAATAGATCTTCTAACATTTTGATATGTTTAAGTTTTGTCACGTATAGCATACTTTAGAAAATAGCGCCGAAGAAACCATTCAATTGGAAATTTTCACGAAAACTAAGTGGCATAATATCAAAAGTATTGCGCTTGTAATTTGCGTCAAATACATATACAGAGTGAAACAGTTAACTGGATTAAATTCAACAATTTAAATACTAAAAACTACGTATCTAGTGCAAAAAGTACGAATTTATGGCTGCGCCTTGTTGAATCAAGCGATGGGTACTATAAATATACTTTTTCTACCAGCGTGCGCGAAGTGACTACTTTGCACGCTCCTTTGGGTGAACAAAGTTGAACTTTGCGCACGGAAACTCTTTACTCACTCTTTTTTATTTGCAGCATTATCGTCTTTAAACAGAACTTTTAGATATTTTAATGTTTTCAGCATTAAATAATATTCAAAATTAAAAGGTTATCGTGTTTTTTGTTACGCTTGTAGATAATTTAGCCATATTTACTTCATATTAGATTACCATATTTTGATAACTAATTAAACGACTGTATCATTACTTCTCAGTTTCAAACAAGACAACAAAAAGTTCTCTTTGCAACCTTGCAATTTTGACAATTTCAGTCTTTTTGCTATGTCAACCAAAATACAAACATTCAATCTATAGAAAAAAGCTTCAAAAAAAGTAATTCTGCTTAAAATGTATAGTTCGGATAAAGAAATATCAGAAGAGGTACTAAAAGCCGCAGAATCGGCAAATTTGGAACTATTGCCAGTAAAATCAAAAGAGAAGTATGAAAAGGCTTACGACTTGTTCGGGGGATGGTCCAAAGGAAAAGGAGTGAAAACGGTTTAAGAAGAGGTACTATTAGCTTATTTTCTTTGTGCTACATGCTCAATACTTAAGAGCGTTTTAAAAGTTAGAGGAAATATACATATAAACAAATTCTACAAATCAACTGCTTTTATCAAAAACCAAACAAAGCAAATATTTTTACCAAAGAAAATTTATCGAATTTCAAGAATAAGGTGCCAGATGATATATATCTTTTATTGAGAATTGCGGCTATTTTTGGGCTTGCAGCTGCCTGCAGAAGAGAGAAAGTAGCAAAACTAACAACAGTTGACATTAAAGATGTAACGTTACACTTTTACGGTAACAAAATAAGATAAATTTATAAGTCTAATTATGATATCGCTATGGTGCTATATTTATATTTTGTCATTCACCAAGATGTCAGGGACTAAATTTTGGGAGTTATCTGGATTGTTTGATTTGAAATATTATTTTACGATTCCTATTTTTCATTACTATTTAAAATAAGTACTTAATAATTTTACGCAACCGACAAGCTTGATGTGTCATATACATATGTTTTAATTTTACAGATGCTGAGGGTCTGGTTGTTGAAGCTTTCCACCATATAAAAGGACCATATTTTTATAAGAATTTCATATTAGATATTCATTGACACATGATTGTTCAATTATCTTATCTTAATATATTTTTGTTCAGAAACAAGTCCACTATAAAAAACATTGTTGGGCATGAGCTGTTGTATTACAAACTAAACCAGATATTTCCACATATCTCCATTGTAGCCTGGTAACGCTAAATAAATTAGAAATATTTTATATACCACCAATTTGGTTTAATAATACGTTATTGCCTTTCAAAATCACGTTCAGTTCATTAAATGACTTGCCTTTTGATAAAATATAGTTTAAAAAATGTCACCTATATTGTTGATTTCCTGTAACCACATGTCAGAGATTCATTAAACAAGGGTTTGTGTTATTTAAGTAATCTTCTAATGTTTGGTTTAAAAAGCATATTGTTTATTATCGTTTTACAATTTGGGTTAACTCACATGACAACTAATGAAGTTTGACGTTTTACTGCGGTGAGTCTAACTCTTTTTCATGTACGCCTAAAACCCAAAGAATTCCGTCCGACTCCTTCAGTTTTGTTATTTATTAAAAACCTAAAATTTTAAAGTGAATTATTAAGGGCGAGGCTTACGTAAAGATTAGAGGGAAATATAAAAAATATCTAACATAAATTATTCGAAAATAAATATTTAAATTCAATATATATAAAGATTTATTGAAATATTTACTGTATTCTGAGTTGCCTATCTTTTAAAAAATCGTTTATTTTTATCAAATCTATAAGGGTGAAAGGGACAAAATATATAAGCCCACCGACTTCCACCCAGAAACCCAATTATTTTCACATCGGGTAGGCAACCAGTTTTACACATATTTTGTGGAAAAGGAAATGTATTTTGACACTGGACATAGTCCGTGACATACATAAAAAAATAGGTACCGCTAACAGGATCGGTACCGGGTTAGCTCGTAACGCAAAAAATGGTATGTATATAATTTTTTTTTCTGCATTTTATCAAAAACTTAATAACGAGAGATATAGCATTTAAAGTAATGAAATTTCTGAGGTTTGTTAGTTTTTGTTTGAAAGTAGTAAATTTAAAGCAAGCTTGTTAGCAAAACCATACAAAGTCAAAAACTGAGATGCATTAAATCGTACTAGATCCGAATAATTAGTACAGTTACAACAGAAATGTAGTAGATTTTATGAAATTATTTGACTTGACACTTGACAAGGTAAAAGTGATATATTGACAAGCGTCAAATAGCTTCAAATAAATGTTGAATTGTTTTAATAGTCAAACACAAGATGAAGTACAATTTACAATGCAAAAGAACCCATAAAATGTGTTAAGGCGCTTTTATAGTTTCGTTTCAAATTCATCAATAAACTTGATGAGGCAGCCAAGTATCTTATAACGTAGGAAGGAGGCAACATTTCGAGTATAAATAAACTTTTATTTTCTTTTTAAATTAATTAAATTATAGTTATAGGATCCACAAGTTAATGTGTTGTACAGTTTATATGATTCATACGTAAAGGAACTTTGGAAAGGGTCAGATTTATAACTTGGAGCAGCCAATATACATCGATTTCTACTGTTAAAATCGTTTACATGCTGAAAAAGCAATAATTTTTATAGTAAAACAAAAGGAGCACAAATTTAAAAATAGTAAGTGAAAATTACGTAAATAAACATTTCAATTCGCATGATGGATTATGCGCGATATCAGCTCAAACTTACAAACTCCACAAATATATCGGAAATAAAAGTCTGAAATTTTTGAAAATGAGTTTATGTGCTGTATCGCGGTAACATATGTTCAAGAGGTAGGTATTCGAAAAGAAGTATTTTAATTTTTGAATGTAAGAATATTCTAGTAGAGAATAACTATATTACCACACCATATCCTGATTTACTGAATATAGTAACATGTTTAAAAAGTCATCGTCAAAGGAGAGTCTATACTTTTTAGACTGAAAACTTAAAAAATGTTGTCTTATATTTAGACTTTGTACTGTAAAACCAATTTTTTTTTTTGATAAAAAATAATGAGTTGCAGTGTATTGAAATTTAATTTCGAATGAGAAGCAGCTGATATGTGGTTCAAAATATTATTTTATCAAACATTCTACAAGGATTCTGTCTTAACGCTGAAATAAATTTGGGTATCGTCCACGTAATAATGTACAAGAGTTTATAAATTTTTTTAAAAATCTGCGCTATACAAAAAAAAGAGAATCCAGACTAGCTCTAGTGGGCTAAAACAAGCTGAATTTTGCTCGACTTTTTGTATTCTGTTATTTGAGTAACTTTTATTGTATACTACGCTTTAGAAACAAGGAATATATGAAAGTTTTTTCTTTTGCAATATATGGTGAACAATATAAAATTCTTTGATCCGGTCCGAGAGAATAGAAAAAGTTACTTCAGAAGAGTTTGTAGAACGAACTACGTCGTCGCTAATTTTGGTTAATGATTAAACAATATCACATTTATTATGCGATGAACTGTATTTAATATATCAAACAGACCTTAAAGATGTACACCCGAATGTTGAAAGAGAAAGTAAATGAACCGTTGCTTTAGAGAGTCAAATCTTACCTCATGTTAATACTTTAATACTTAATGATGCAATCATCTTACAAACTGATTAAGGCTGAGAATTTTACAATTATATTTCAGAAAGTTACTGTTAGTTATATTTAAATATAGAATTATGCAGAAATAGGTTTGTGATTTATTTAAAATCTAGGTATTACCATATTACTAAAGAAAGAATTGTTTCCTCTAAATATAACTGATGCAAAGACATAATTTTTAAAGCTCTTATTCCATAACAGTTTATTAAAGCTGGTAATAAAACTGTTAAAAGTTAGTTCTCTTAGTTGACCTAATTTGATAACAATACAAAATATTGACTTTTTTTGAGTCAATGTAAATATTCTATTTTATGAAATAATGATTATGATTATTGTTCTAAGAACTTGGAACTAGACTTTTTTTAAAGAAATCTCTGAAATATTTCACTATTTATGCGTTGATTTCCATGACATTTTTCTCAATCACAGAATAAATCCGTGCTTTTTATCATTGATTTTGCTTTCCAGGTACTAAAAACTTACTTTATCTACTTTCATTTAGTAATAAGGATTTTATAGTTCTATAAATAGATTCGTTAGGGCGTTTATTACAGCCTTAGTACTGTAATGAAGTTTTTATTAAGTTTTTTTATGTTAAATAAAACCCCGCTATTTAAAAAAATAATTTATTTTCTTAATAAAAAAGTTATTATAAAACCTAAGGTTTGTTTAATAACAGATTTTTTTACAATATGAAACTTATATTCCAGAAGTAGGTGTGGTAGAGGTGCTTATGATCGAATTTCCAACTGATAAATTCGTGTTTGACCCCATGATCTTCTTTGCTATCTTTTTTTATTCTCTAAGGAATTCTCAGCATAGCCCTCTGTTGTAGAAGAAGATTTTTAGCCCCCATGATGCTTTAATATCTGCATATGTTCACCGCCATTGACCAGTATAATGTCCGAGGACGTTCTCAAACAATATCCAGTGTATTCTTAGGAATTCTTCAATCCAAGTTTTGTTGTAATCATTTTTTGGTATACTTCCAAAAGTTCTAGCTTCGACAGGCTGGAGTGTACCTACATTTTCCCGGTCTGTAACATACAAATAACTCCCTGTGAGTTGCAGAGGAGCACGAACTTCAACATATTTTCGAAAAATATTTAAACATTTAATACTTGGCCCATTTTCTTTTGTTACAAGAGATTATGGGAGAATTTTTGTTTTCGTGCATAGAATCACAATTTTAATGTATAGGTCATTGTATTGAATATGATTCAACATTAGCTTAGTTAATTCTTCCTGACGACGGGCGGCAGAAACCTACACGACTAATATTTACCTTCAAAGTAACACATTGTAAGGTGCTTAACACTTACTTTATTGGATCTAGATAGCCGTGAGTGGCCGTGGATGCAATTCGGCCATTATGATTCGTGAATCACCCTAGCCATGAAATGTCAAATGAAACCAAAATTACCTGTTCTTTTTGAATAAAAATAATATATTTTATTTACGTTTTACGTTAAATTTATATATTTATAGCAAATTAAGTATTAAAAGTTATAAAAAAACAACTATTTTATTATGCTAGTGAATAAACAAAGATAACAATAACATTTATAATATCTGTATTATAAGTTATTTACATGACTACCGCCATAGTTTAAGCAATTTCGGAAAACATGTCCCATTCTATTAATAGCATTGCTAACAAAGAAAGGATATTCGGCATTTAAAAATTACTATTTTTTGCTTGATTTTTTGCCGTAATTCTTGTAAATTATCAGTCCTACTGAAGTAGATTTTATCTTTCAAGAATCTCCAGAAAAAATTATCTAAGGGTGTGAGGTCGGGGCTATTGGCCGACCACCGGATTGGGCTTTGTCTTCCGATCCATAAACCATAGCGATTATTTAAAAAAATGGTAATCGGTTGGACATTGTCAGGCGGTGCGCCATCTTGGTGCCAAATTAATAGTGTGCTGACGAATGGGACGTCTCTAAAAGGCGCTCTATTTCGTTATTTAAAAAATCTAGATTGTGTTCGCCTGTCAAAATATCCTAATTAGCCCAATATTTGCTCTCCTAATATGCCGTACCATACATGCAACAACTTAGGCCCTTGCTTCTTTGTGTGTTTTTTTCTGTTAAACATTCCACCCGTAGTGAAAGTAGCTTCATCAGACCACAGAATTTTGTTAAAAAATTGGTCATCTTCTCGAAATCTCAAAAGCATTTCTTGACAGAATTGAAGTCGTTCATTTATATTATTTTCTGTTACATATTGCACTGGCCTAATTTTATAGGAATGATATACCATATTTTTTTAAAATCCTATGAATTGTTTTCCATGATTTCCTTGTGAGTTTTGAAACGTCGGGAATTGACCGGTGCGGATTTTCTAAAAAATAATTCTTTTAATCTTCATGTATATTAAATAAATAGAAAATTACCTTCAAAATATAATAAAATATTAAACCTTTCCTTTAAATTCGCATTTGATCTTCATTTCTTTCTGAAAAAGTTTTTCCTTTTCACAAAATTTTTTACTATATATGATACTGTCTTTTTAGATGCCACTCGTACCACTGGATTTTTTTCCCGGTATTGACTCACTACCCTTCATGCGTTTTTTGATTTGCGTAGTATAACCGAATTAACCGAGTTTTTCTTCTTCAGTAAAAAGCATTATTATTAGGTATTATTTTCAATTTGACGTAAAACATAAATAAAATATATTACTATTATTCAAAAATAATAATTTTGGTTTCATTTGACATTTCATGGCTAGAGTGATTTGCATCATTGCACGCACGGCCACTCACGGCCAGATCCAATAAAGTAAGTTAAGCACCTCATAAGGAGTTATTTTGAAGACGAATAGCTCAAAAACTACTGTTCTAAACATAGATATGTTATACATTTTTGAAAAGAGGACAATGAGGCACATCTAAAAATTTACAAATATACAGGGTGCTCCATTTAAAATAACAAAGTTCATGGTGATTTCTTTATTTTCCGATGATCATTTGTTTTTGATTTTAGCGTAGTGTAAATCTTCAGATGAAATCCAACAACTCTCGTATTGACCACTTTTTTATATCTTTTGAAATAAAAGATTTAAGGGGGTGGAAAATTATAAGGAAAAATCCTGTACCGGGTGTATAACTAAGAAAGGAGGCTGGCTGTATCTCGGAAACCGTTTATCCTATAATGTTGGAAAAAAATTCTTAAGGTAAAAGTGGCCAAGAGAAAACGCTGGAAATTATTTTTAAGTTTCCAAGTCGGTCGCTGGAGGGCGTAATACGCGTAATCAATTAGAAGAGGCAGATTTTCTTAGAAATTCACCTAGTGAAGGCATAATAAAATTGACTTTATATTAATCTCTGATAAATTACGAATAATTTTTATTAAGGTTTTTTTCTAGCTGTTCAAATAAAGGGTGGGAGAAAGGGTAAATGTTTGATTTTTAAAATGGACATAACTTAAGTAATAACTAACGGATCTTGATGATTTAGGTCTTGTTGAAAAGGGCATTTATTAGGCTTTCACATGACTATGAATTATATTATTTTAAGTTTTGTTTTTATTGCCGGATGGCGCTTTCTGGCAATTTTTTACATTTAACGTGTTTTCTTAAAATTTTCAATTGATATATATATATATATATATATATATATATATATATATATATATATATATATATATATATATATTGTATATATATATATATATATTATAAGCCAGTGTTAGGGAGCACATATTTTTTTTTAATGGAAATATTTAGAATAGTGTAATTTTTTAGTTTAATTTCGGAGCAGGTTATTAAAAGACGCATTAAATAAGTGTAGATTAACAAAAGATGTGGCATATATTTTTTTTATTTTGCCATTATATAACTAACAAAGAAACCAGAATAGCTATTTGCAAAAAAGTAACAAATGAAAATATAACAATACGTTTTTCTGAGAAATAATATGAAGCGGACAAGGTTATAAAACAAATAGTGAAAACTGATCAAAAGTATTAAGCTAACTAATTAGTGTCGTGTGAACTGCTCAAAAGTGCCAGCCGTCATTTTGAATGCATAAACGGAGCCTCTCTGCGGTAGATTAAACTGCTGCTTCTATTTCCATCGCAGGAATAATGTCAATAGCGTTTTGAATTCGGTTGATAAGGTTCTTCCTCGTTGTTTTGTTTCGTGTGTCTGATTTTTTTCAGATGACTCTTTGTGTTGTATATGTATTGACCCCCTGAAAAGTTGACCACGAGCCGCCACATCGCTCCGTCACATAACTCCAAAGAAAAAAATCAACGACACACCTTCTACCTATCTACCGGCGCGGCGGCCAAGAAATTTTCTGTTGACAAATTCTCGAGCAATCATCGAAAAATGCACTGGAGCGCCATCTTGTTGAAAAACAACATCTTCAATTCCAACCTGATCAACTTGTGGGTAAAAAGGATTCCTAAAATATCTTGGTACATTTTCCATAGAGATGAATGGTCCTTAAAGGTATGTCTCGACTGAGATATTTGCTCTAAATTTTTTAAATAAAGTAGAAAGGTCAGGCATTCTTCTGGTGCTACAATATAGAGTGTGTTCTATTTAATATAATCTAGTAATATTCATTAAAATAAATACTTATTTAAAAAAAATACGACAATGTATTTGGAAATTTGGCAACACCGTCAAAAAAGCTTAAAAAATCCTAGGTATCTTTCTTAGTTTTTGAGCAATTCAGCTATATAATGTGATACCTTTGGATAGGACACCCAGAAAGAAAACTATAATTAGAATATTACAATACAATATTATTCACGCAAGAACCTGTAATTAGAATATTACAATATTATTTACAGTGCTTATGTAAAAGTAGGACAGTAATTACAATATACATATATAATAAAATTGTACCATCTCTCGTTGTCAAAAGTATATATTGTGAACAAAATATGAAGTTTCTTTCTTTATAAAAGTGGTGGTGGTCCGCTCACGTTTACAAACTGCCTATTTTCAGGAACATAAAATAAATGTATGTCCTGTCTCTATTATTCTAAGCGTATAAAGTCGTTGACCATTTACTTAATTCCGCGACACACCATCGACGCCTCGCACCGATCTTCAGGGTTTCGTTTCGTTGGCATCAATCACGGCTGGCGGCCCGCGTTGACCTCGTGGTTATAAACGGAGGCGAGTTTTTCCCGAGCATTCCCGATCAAATTCGCATAAGGGCGCAGAGGTAATATACGGCTTACGTTGGCAAAATTCGGGTCAAAAGCTACGCCGAGGAAACTTAAATATTTTTAAGTTAATCAACTGCAGGTGATGCGTTTAATGTGGATCGTGTGATAGGTTGTGGATACGATTGCGTATTTTTATAGATTTTATTTTCAAGACTTTACATCTTGTTTCTTGATTTTGTGGTTTAAGTTAATATTTTAAGGTAGCCACAGTGTTTTAGAATATTAGGACTTTAAAGGCGTTTTCAATTATTTTGGCTTAAGATCAGTAGTCGACCTTTGCCAATATTTAAAATTCAGCAAACAAGTAAAGACAGAAACAAAGTAAATAGTTATTTTCATAAAAATATCTACGATTCATGTGCCTGGACATGCGGTTTCGAAGTAAAAATAGCATTTTGTTTCGTGTATCTGATTTTTTTCCGATGACTGTGATGTACATGTATTGACCCCCCTGTAAGTTGACTACGAGCCGCCACTGATAACATCGCTCCTTCACATAACTCCGAAGAAAAAAATCAACGACACACCTTCTATCTATCCACCGGCGGCAAAGAAATTTTCTATTGACAGATTCTCGAGCAATCATCGAAAATTGCACTGGAGCGCCATCTTGTTGAAAAACAACATCTTCAATTCCAACCTGATCAATTTGTGGGTAAAAAGGATTCCTAAAATATCTTGCTACGTTTTCCATAAAGATGAATGGTACATAAAAGTTTGTCTCGACTGAGACATTTGCTCTAAATTTTTTAAGTAAAGTAGAAAGGTCAGGTATTCTTCTGGTGATATTAGTATAATCGAGTAATAACACTTATTTCAAGAAAAAAATACCAGAATGTATTTGGAAATTTGGCAACGTCGTCAAAAATTCAATTCAGCAATATAATGTGATACCTTTGGATAATACACCCAGTATTGTAAGAAACTCTAATTAGAATATTACAATATTATTGCTTATGTAAAAGTAAGACAGTAATTACAATTTACATATATAATAAAATTGTACCATCTCTCGTTGTCAAAAGTATATATTGTGAACAAAATATGAAGTTTCCTTCTTTATAAAAGTGATTAGTGGTCCTCTCACGTTTACAAACTGCCTATTTTCAGGAACATAAAATAAATTTATGTCCCGCCTGTCTACTGTTCCATGAATTATAAAAGGAATTTCATTAAGCTTTATTCTACGGACGTTTAAGCGTCGCTGTGCAAGTTTCCTGACCTTTCAAGGAAACGTCAATTGCCGGAATTACTGTCCTAAATCAACGTAGATGAATTCGGGGTCATCCTGGTTTGATGACCCTTAATGATCGAGAGGGTACATATTTACGATGAGTTTTAATTGTTTGAGTGTAAAATACATATATAAATGCCCTTTATTTTATTTATTTATGTATTAAACTTAACAATTTAATCGTCACATTAAAATAGATACTTGTCAGCAGATATTTATAATATATTAGTACCGTTGGCTACTCAAGGTTTAGCAGAAAAAGGGAAAGAAAAAGTAACAAAGGACAGTAACAAAAAGGTGCACAGTTTTATATTTATCAAGACTTCGAATGAGTAAAAAACGCAACGCAAACGCAATTCTTGTAAAAGTCAAAATAGGGAAGTGATAGTCATTTTGTTCCAGGTTTAACCGATTGGCCGACATATGGCTCTAAATGGCACAAAATGACAAAAAAGATACCAATTGCTCTGAAACACTTTCATTTTTGAATAGGGCTTGTAATATAAATTGCTTTAGAGAATTAATTTCTCCTTTTATTATAAATAGTAAAGTGTTGCTCAATTTGGTTCTGCATATAGTAATTTAGTAAGACACTGTCACATTTATTTATTATTCAAGGGAAAAAAGTATACCGAGAGCTAAAATCTAATATTTTTTCCGTGTATAATACACATTTGTTTCTGTGACGGGAAAAACAACGATTTAATATTGAAAATAGTTGAATGAAGTCAGAAAATTATCGATGGGAAATTTGAAGTTTTAAACTGGTAGGGTGTTGTACGACAATGAGACCTGCGTTTCTAAGGAAACCTTAAAAGTAATCAAATATCTGTCAATTTAAAACTTACCAAACCGGGTATTTAAGATTTATGGGATGAAAGATAAAAAAGATATGCAGTTCTACCTCGTATATTATACAATACGAAAAATAAAAGGGACACATACATTCCGAATTTCCAACTAGAAGTCGTAAAAAACCAAATACATAGAGAATTTTCAGGTAGATTTTGCATAAAAATGCAAGATAGAAAATTCCGCAAGTAAATTTTATGTGTGCCGAAAATTTTAAGCACTAAGACAAAGCGTGCGGACGACAGGCAGGGGTTCATTTTCTCTAAATTTGCGTGAAAAAGATAAAGAGAAGGTGGATTACTGTTCTCCAAGTAATGAAAGGTAAAGGCGGATAAAGCGACTTCTTTTTTACCGACATCTAAAAAAAGGAGGACGTTATCAGTTTGACCCTGTGAATCTTTTTATGAATGAACATTGATTATTCCGCTATGGTTTGACCATTTGGGATGAAATTCTCTTAGGCCTCTTAGCAAGTATAATTTAAAAATGTAAAAAATGACGCCATTTTTAATAATTTAGACTAGCACCGGATGCAATATATTTTGCGTTCACCATATCATCAGCAAAAAAAATTATGCATGTTATTATCGTGTTTCATATGATTTTCGGAATTTTGAAAGGGATAAAGTTCAATTTTGTTCATCTTTTTAAATTTCGTTGGTTTCTAGGTGGGGATTTAATACCAAAAAAAAACATAGATTTTGTTAAGCGGGCCTTATTTGATACACTTACCTTACAAACTTAAAGGCCCTATTTAATTTTTATCGGACATTAATACTTTTATTTGCGTTTCTTTCAGCAATAAAGGAACCTTTTAGGTTTTATACAAATGCTTTTTATAATTATTTGTTTTCATCACGAAACCTTGTTCTGCCTTTTCAGTTAGATGGCGTGAATTATAAGAATATAAGGAGCACTCACCACATCGTCTAGAAACGTTATTGAAGAAAAACAATGTTTTTATAGAAAAAATGGGCAATAAAACAAAAACTAGTATTGAAAGGTCCCGGTAACCAAACGATAATTTCAAAAAAAAATCAGAAAAATCTGGCATAGTGATTTAAATATAGACTGTTAACATATAATATATTGAACAGCACCAATATTTTAAGCTCTATTTACTGTGCCTACAAAGCATCAGTTTATATCAGATTTAATCATAGACCCAGTAAAATGACTGTGCACGTGAGCGTTTATGTTTTAGTTAGCGAACCTAATTTCATTATGTTTTGTTTACGCTGGTCGATGTGGAACATGACAAACTGAACTTAATTATTAATTATAATAAAGTAATGCCTTATATATTTTACAAAATATTAATATTTTTTAAGAGAAAGTTCTACGCACATAGTGAATAAACAATTTTATAAAAACAGGAATTATTCTGGATAACCGTAAACATATATTTCCATATTTTGAAAACTTTCCAGGTTAAAACTAACTAATATATATATCCAGTAGAACTTCGCTAGTTCGGACACGCGCCATATCGGACACTCCAGTAGTTCGGCGCCTCTTATCAACCGGACAATTTGATATTTTTACCTCTTTATTCCGGACACCAATTAAGTGCAAATGCAAATAAATTCCGCATTTTTCTGAATAAAACTAGTTAAAACCAGTCGCGTTTGGCGACAACTCAACGACTCTGTGCGGTCGATTAGATTCAGTCTTTCTTTGTAATTGTACGGGGGTGTCGTAAATTGCTAAAAAAATGGCGCCAAACAAACGGCCTCATAAAACGTTGACTCTTGCTGAAAAATGCAAGATACTGGATGTGATTGACAAGGGGGGAAGCATATACATTTCTGATACATATGGTGTTCCAAAATCCACTATCTCGGATATTAAAAAGAACAAACTTAAAATAAGGAGTTTTGTGGCCAAATCATACCAAGGACCAAGTACGTAGACATGAAACTAACAACATAATGCCATTGTGTCGTAACTGATGTTGGTTTTATCTTTAATGTTTACAATGTGGCTGATACTCACTTATCTTTTTTCAGGAAAGAGAAAGGTTATGAAGAAAGCTGAAAATCCTGAAGTTGAGATTGCCTTATATAATTGGTTTTTACAACAACGCAATGCTCATGTGCCAGTTTCCTCATGAATACTACAAGCTAAGGCAAAATATTTTTATGAGAAAATCACTGGGAAAAAAGATTTTTTGGCGAGTGCTGGTTGGCTTGACAAATTTAAGAACAGACATGGAATACGATTTTTAAAGGTTAGTGGTGAAAAACTTTCTAGTGATGTAAGTGCAGTATCACCATTCCAAGAAAAATTTCGATGTCTAGTACAGGAGATGGGGTTAAGTAGAGACCAGGTTTATAATGCTGATGAATCAGCGGCCTTTTGCAGAGCTTTACCTGATAGCACCTGGGTTCACAGGCAGGAAAAATCGGCGCCAGGTCGAAAAATATCCAAGGAGCGTGTAACATTTATGCCTTGTTCCAATGCTTCGGGGAAACATAAGCTACCACTCTTAGTTCTTGGAAAAGCTGTACATCCAAGAGCATTAAAAAACTGCATATTGCCAGGGCTTTACAAGGCAACCACCAAAGGATGGATGACAAAAAACTTATTCATGGAATGGTTTAAAACGTGCTTTATACCCAAAGTTAAAACGTTTTTAACTGAAAATAACAGACCTCATAAGGCCTTGTTATTGGTAGACAACCTCCCTCTCATCCACTTGAGGAAGATATAAATTTTGATCCTGACCTCAGAGTTATGTTTTTACCACCCAATTGTACTGCTATTTTGCAACCAATACAATTTAAAAGATGCGCTTTGTAATTTAGATATAGCCTGGAAAGGCATCTCTGAAAAAAACATCGGAAAAAGTTGGACAGGTCTGTGGCCAAGCAAGGAAGAAGTTATTAATGCAGAGGAACTTGAAGAAGAAAGCATTTCGCTCGCAGAACTTCGAAAAAGGCTTTGTCCGCTAAGCATTGCAGATATCGCTAGTATTTCCTCCTTGCAGATTATAGACCCAGAAAATAAATTAAGTGAGGAAGAAATTGTCAGTTGGGCGTCAGGAGAAAAAGAATTTGTCTCAGGCTTAACTGAAGAGGAACTTATCAATGAAGCATTGGAAAGCAAAGAAACAAGTCACAGCGAATTAAGTGAAACAGAGGATGACAATGTTGTATTGAAAATGAAGCATAGCGATGCTGTAAAAGCCTTATCACATAGTATTCAGTGGGCCGAGGAAAACGATGTTTCTACCCAAGATATTTTGCTTTTAAAAGGATTAAAAGAGAAGGCTGTTACGGCAGCAAAATCCAAAAGTGTGCAGACAAAAATCGATTCATTTTTTAAAAAACCTTCCAATTAAATATTTATTAATATTCTTTGCTTTTTTATGTAAATATTTAATGCATATTAAGGTGCATATTGACAAAATACATATATGCATATTTTGTTACATATTTTCAGAGTTTGTGTTATTTTAAGTTATTTTATGCATACATATACATATATGTAGGTACAATTATCTGTTTTTCTTTAATGTTTTGTAAAGGGTTTTTTTTTTTTTAAATAAACATGTCTTTATATTTTGAGTTTAGATTGGAAATCATAAAAACAAGAAACAATAACGCAATCAAAAAAAAACTCCAGTAATCCGGACACCGCACTAATTCGGCGGTAGCTGTTCCGATATGTGTCCGGATTGTCGAAGTTCTACTGTATATATATAACACACACAAGGATTATTTGAATTTGTTTATTATCTATAGGGAATAACAGAGTTTTAACAAGAACATGCCAGATATTTGCTGATAGATATCCAGATAAACAGAAACCGGCACCGAACAGCGTTAAAGAAATGTTGGAAAACTATAAAAATTTTGGAAACGTCAAGGCAAAAATTAATAAGAAGCCCATTGTTAATAATGAAAATGTTGAGCTTGCAATTCTGGGATATTTTGCAGCATATCCAATGACATCCCTAAGAAACGTGGCAAGACAATCAGGAATCCCGAGGAACTTAGTGCATAGGATTCTGTTAAAACATAACTTCCAACCTTATTTAATATCATTAGTTCAACATCTAAAAGACACTGATTTGCCAAAAAGAGTACAGTTTTGCGAGTTTATTTTAGCAATGGTACATGATAACCTTAGATTTTTGGACAGTATAATTTGGACCAATGAAGCAAAATTTACTAAAAATGGCCTTATATAATGTCAGTTTTTGATCACCCTATATTTATTTATTATAAAAATATCAACACAGGCCACTAAAGTGGATCCCTTTGGACAAGGAAGCCATGCGCAAATAAATAATAGAGACTTCGATAAACAGATATTTATAGTTATGTCTACGCCCGCAAACGTCATTTTTTATATAAAATTCAAAATATCTCAAAAACAGTTCAACTTAGGTATACGATATTATACATGAAATATACCTAGAACTTTTCGAGGAATCCAAAAATTAGATAATATGCAGGGTGTTCTATTTAAAAAAGGAAAGTTGACGTCTACTTCCGGTATAACCGTAGGTGCCGCCATATTGAAAATTCTTTGCGCGAGTTTTCCCCATCGACTTTAGTTAGCTGCCAAAATTACAAATTTTTCCAAAGCCTACTTTCTGAGAAATCGATCGATATATAATATATATATATATATATATATATATATAAATATATATATATATATATATATATATATATATATATATATATATATATATATATATATATATATATATATATATATATATATATATATATATATATACATATATATAGCAGTTACGGATTTCCACTTTCGACATTAATTTTTAAACATCCAAACGAAACGTAGAACAAAAGCTTTTACGGCTGGAGTGATGGGGTACAGATCGTGTCGTATTTAATTTCTATCCGATGTTTTATCTGCGATTGTACGAGGCATCTTCAGGGATCTTCACTGCACGAAATCAAAGCATTAAATGAGGTAAGTGACGAAAATGATGTAAAAAACTGGATTTGAAAGTAAAAACAGTTGTTTTTTGGGTCAATTTGATATCCAACGCAGTGGCGGCTCGTCAGGGTAGACCTCTGAGGCCGCGCCTCACCCCCAAAATAAAGGAAAAGAGAATTTTTTTATATAACTTTTTATCTATTACCAATTAGAAATATACTTTTTAACAGTTTTACAACATAATAACATTAAAAAAAAACAAAATATAATCCCATAATAAATATTTTAGAAAATAAATTCTGACCACATCAAAAAACCGACTGTGCAAACCCATTCCTAAAGAAAGTGCTCTCGAATGAGGCGTATAATTTTAGCTTGGAAAGTTTCGACTTCTGACCTATTTATCAACGGCCGGTGCCGATGCCGGCGAGTCACCTGATTACGACAGAGCGGGATGGCGATTGCCGATGCCCGCGTTTTCTATTGCATTCTTGAGGCGATAAATCTGTAGCTTGGATATGCTTTTATTGGTTATTTAAATCACATGACTAGCGAAATATTCCAACGGCTTCTTTTTACGTGGTGCGTGCGGCTGAGAAAGAAATAGGAAATAGATTGCGATAATCGCTGATTGAGGGCGTTCTGTCTTTTAAGGTGAATAAATACGCGTGAGTAAGTTTTTGTTCTGTTTTGATTTGGTAAGTTGGACCGTTCCATTTTTTGTATTTGCTTTTTGCTTTTGAAATGAATCCTATTCACGACATTATTGCTTCATTAATTGAAACGCCTTTTTTAAGAAGAAGCGAAACTGAAAAGAAACAGATATTAGGTAGCCGTCCGACGCCGAAAATTTTAGCAATATTTAACGATAAGAGGCAAGGTAAAAAATATTCAAGAACTTTTCAAATATCTTGGTACGAAACTTATAGGTGGCTATGCGGAAGTATTTATAAAGAAAGCTTATATTGTTGGCCTTGTATTTTATTAGGTTGCGTCAAAAATAATTGGAGTTCAGGGGGCGGATATTCGGATTTAAAAAATTTTTCACGAGCAGTAAAATCGCATGAAAGTTCAAGAGAGCATATTAAAAATTCGGTAGCACTTACAAGACTGGAGCAAAATAGGGCGACTATTGCGGATGCACTACAAGAAAATGCAAGTCTTAATAAAATTGTTTATAATGAAAATGTTCGAAAAAACCGTTTATTATTAAATTATTTAATTGATGTTACTATTACTTTGGGTAAACAGGACTTGGCATTTCGAGGTCATAATGAAACAACAGATTCTTTTAACCGTGGCAATTTTAAGGAAATTTTTGCATGCTTAATAAAAAGAAATGCCGAACTTACTGAACATTATGCTAAATTTAGTAATATTTTTACGGGACAATCTAAGACTATATAAAATGAACTATTTGGTTGCATACATGACTATATTCAAGAATATATAAAAAAAGAAATCAATGACACCGATTGTTGTTTTTTTGGCGTAATTGCGGATGATAGTACTGATATAACAGAAAAATCACAGTGTTCTATAACAGTTAGGTATGTGACCAACGGATCTTTAAAAGAAAGATTTTTAGGATTTTTTGACGTTAGCGATAATAGAACAGCAGAGAGCCTTTTTCATTTAATACAAAACAGCTTAGAGCCTTATGACTTTAAAAATAAATTGGTCGCGCAGTGTTACGAAGGGGCTAGTGTTATGACAGGTGAAATAAATGGGCTTCAAACAAAAGTTAGATCTATTGCTCCTTTAGCTATGTTTACTCATTGTTGCGACCACAGATTAAATCTAGTTTTACAACAGGGAACAAAACTGATTACCCAAAGTCGTATATTTTTTGCCACTTTATTAGGAATACCAAATTATTTCCACTAATCACCAAAACGGTCTTTTGTGCTTAATCAGATAGTAGGTAAAAGAATTCCGCGAGCTGTAGAAACGCGATGGTATACACGGTCTAAAATTTTAAACTTAGTGGCTAATGAATGGGACAATTTAATTATAGTATTTGAAACTATTATTAATGACTTAAGTTCTGGAACAGAATCTATTAATGGTGCAAAAGGATTTCTAAAGCATTTTAATGATTTGGAATTTTGCCTTTTAACGCATATTTATAAACAAATTTTTAGTTGCACTGATGTACTGTTTCAAATATTACAGTTAAAGCATTTAGATATAAATTACTGCATTTCGCAAATAAACCTTACCAAGCAACGAATTATTGAATTTAGAAACGAGGACCATTTCAAAGAACTTTTCAATATTGCTAAAAAAGCCACTATTCTGCCCACTAACACACGTCGAGGGCAATGTTCTAGCGACTTTGATATTTTTACTAAATATAAAATATTATATTTCGAAATAATAGATTGTATAATTCTTCAATTAGGGCCGCGGTTTGAAAATTTAAATAATTTAAATTTCTTTGCTTTAGTCGATTGCATAAAATATTCGGAATATGTTAAATGCTTTCCAGACGACTTATTAAATAATTTATTAAAAAATTATCCAAACATTTTTGACAGAGATAGATTAAAGAATGAGCTTTCTGTATTGTATAGGGATGAACAATTTTCAAATTTAGATGTCGAAAAAAGTCTAGCTTTGTTATTTAAAGATTTTAAAGCAATTTTTGCGGAAGCATATAAGCTTTTTAATTTAGTTTTAACTATTCCCGCAACAAGTGTATCGGCCGAACGAAAATTTTCATGTCTTAAATAAATAAATAATAAATAAATAAATAAATGCTTTATTGTCAAAAAAATTTTACAATTTTGTGGACAAAGCTGTTGTAAAAAAAAATAGTTTACAAACATCAAAATTAGCAAACAAAACAAAACAAAAACACATCATAAATATTATAGAAAAATAATATTTAAATCAAGAATTTAGAATATTAATATAATAGAATCCTAAAAGAAGTACATTAGAAATGTACTTTGTCAGTCGTACTATGTTATAAACATTTTCATAAATATAATGTAAAAAAAATAAAAAAGCAAAGTAAAAAATAAAAAATAAAAAAGTACGAAACAATTAAAAAAATACATATACAAAATTCGGTAAAAATGGTTGGTAATGGCAACTATCACACTAGGGGTTCATAAGGATAAATTTATGTGTTGTAAAACTCGTTCACGGTGTAGAAGGCGCTTTCCAGTAAGAATGATTTCGTAAACGGATCAAAACCTACCTAAGAAACACAATGACACAAGAACGGCTTTCGGGTTTAGCAATGATGTGAATAGAGCAGGAATTACTGTCAGAACTTAGTGAAGACCAAAACTTTTACGACCAAATTATAGATAAATTTGCAACCTTAAAAGACACACGTATAGATTTAATGTACAAAAAGTAGTTTTTTTATCTTATTTCATACAACTATTTATTTTAAGTTTTAATAAACTAAATTATGTTTTTATTATCGCAATCACCGCTATATTTTAGTGATAGGTGTACATATTTTACTTGCTTT
This sequence comes from Kuschelorhynchus macadamiae, assembly GCA_030620095.1. Classification (NCBI taxonomy): domain Eukaryota; kingdom Metazoa; phylum Arthropoda; class Insecta; order Coleoptera; family Curculionidae; genus Kuschelorhynchus; species Kuschelorhynchus macadamiae. Next base: position 148,640 of record JAUTXW010003048.1, read on the forward strand.
GTTTACTTTTTATTTACTTTTTTTAGAGTTTATTTTTTTAGTTTTTAATGGTTTAGTAGGGCTATTGGCGATGACCTTCATTAAAAAAAAAAGGTCAACGCATCGCAGAATAATACCTCATGGGTGACGTGGAAATTTATTCACATTTAAACAAAATTAACCTCATGTAGCCTCACCCTTCAATATACTCACGAGCCGCCACTGATCCAACGGCCAATTTTGTCAATATTTTATCCAATTTGGTATTAATAGGTTCTTACAGTATACTCAAATTAGATGTTTTTAGAGCGTTAGATTGTTAAAGGGTTCACCTAAATTGTAAGAGGTTCTGGGTTCGAATTCCGGCTACGGCAAATTAACTTTCTTTCAGATTTTATGATTTTATTAGTAATATTTATGTATTATAAATGCTCAAAATATGTGAGGGAACATTCCTCGGAACATTTACTAAAAATAAGAAAAATAAAAATATTAACAGATCGATGCTCTATACAATTCGGCTTTGGAATGTACTGCAAAATATACCTAACCCGTTTTTTTTAAATACTTGGAAGTCAGCTGTTTTAATTATTTTTAAAATATTTTTGTTATCTTTGTTTTCTTCAATTGTATTCATACGGTGACGTCTTTTGCGACTCCTTACAGTGCTTTTGACTATAGCACATCTGCCGATAATAACTCACATTCTAATGCAAAGCTTTAAACCGCATTCACTAATACTTATATGCAGTAAAATCAAGAAACGTTCAGCAACCTTCAAATATTTGTTACATAAGGAAAACAGTGCTGTTAACCGGCATTCCAAGGTCTACCTTGCGTCGATTACTTGACCAAGACAATTCACTGGAGAGGAAGAACAGATCTGACAAAGGCACAATAAAAGTGTTTGGGAATTAATTCGCCAGGAAGTGTATGAGATGTATGAACTTAAGCAGATTCCGTCACTTGATTCTTTGCTAGAAAAGTTAATAGTACGTGGCCAATTCATTGCTAGTCGTGAAATGTTGCGCCGATTCCTGCATAAAATTGGATTTGGAAAAAATTGGCAAGCGCATTTGCATTAGAGAGACCCAACGGCTAGTGAAATGGAGACATAAATATTTAATCCGAATTCATCAGTTCCGCGCAGAAAATCGAAATATTTACTATTTAGATGAGACTTGGTTTAACACCCATGACACTATAATTAAAGGTTGGCAAGATTCTTCACCAAAGTGTGTTTTAGATGTACGTGCTTCTCGAGGAAAGAGAATATTCATCTTACACTGTGGCTCGAGGGATAGCTGGGTGCCGAACGTTTTGCTACTTTCAGCAAAAACCATTAAGGATTACTCGTTAGACTACCGTCAGGAAATGACAGGTGGGTATTTTGAATACTAGATGAAAAATTCTCTTCTTTCGAATATACCGCCAGGCAGTTTATTCGTTTACATGACCTCTATTTTAAAAAAAATTATACAAAAGAAACAACTAGTGTTGAGGTACTAAAAACTGAATCGTATGATAAAACATATTTTGTAGATGAGGCTATAAAATAATCCGGTAACATACCACTTAGATTGCCCCCTACCACTGCGATTTGAATCCTTTATAAATGATATGGTCTGAATTAAAAAACAAAGTTAGTAATGTAATTGAAGTAATTAAAACTCAATGTGAATTAATACCAGAGAGCAGTTGAAGAGCATGCGTTAATCATGCACTTAAAGTCGAAAATAATTATAAAAAAATATTGGGAAAACCTTTAATTATATCAGTGGATGATAGTGATAGTACAGATTCAGACTATTGAGATTAGATATTAAATCATTGTTTGAGATGATAAATTCTACTCATAAGTTCCACTCCTTTTTATTTCTTTAGTTTTTAAGATGCCGGAATAACCTTTTTTGTTTGGAACGAAATAATAAATATTATGTGTGTCCCAGATTCGCTTCTCTATACAGGGATCTCGGCTCCTATTATACCTACAGCAAAGGTTAAATGGGGAAAGTTTTAGAGGAAACTTATTGCATTCGATATCCGGCTTCAGATTTACGATCGATCAATTGTTTTTGGAAATATCGGGGAAAAACCGAAAATGGCGGATTTCATTTTTGGCCAGTATAGCCAGAACGGTAAATTTGACAGCTGCCAAATGTGACATTATTCAGACACATTTTTAAGACAAATAAGATGGCGTATACGACACGTATACAACCCGCCTCAACTTTCATTTTTCTTATGGCCGCCATATTGGATTTTTCGATTTTTGGAAAGAGCCTAAAATTTCCAGTCAAGTGCTTTAAAGATTTTAGTATCATCGAAGGTTTCAGTTTTTTCTAAGGAGGCCATGATTTAAAATAATGTTAGCTCTCAATGCTTTTCTAAGGAGGCCATGATTTATCTGTAACAAAATTGGATTTTGACTTTGACGTTAAGTTAAATAGTTGAGAGTATCAAAGCTGTGTTTTAATAAGCAGTAGGTACGCTTTTATCTCAATAAAATCATAAATCTGACACATAAATTGTCAAAACCTATAGAAAATGGCCGGCATTCCGTATTCAAATGAAGGAAAGGTTGACATGTTAGCTCTGTACTTTCAATCATACAGAAACGCCGACGTTACCTCAACAAGGTATTTGGAGATGTACCCCGAGCGTCGGCAGCCTCATAAAACCGAATTCAGGAAAATCGTAGTTAATTTAATTAACCATGGTGCCTTCGAACAACCTAGAAGCGGATACAATAAAAACAATGAAAATCGTGACAGAAGTATTTTACAAGCTATCAATAAAAGCCCTAGTGCATCGGTAAGAACTGTAGAAAATGAAACTAATGTGCCAAAATCAACAGTACAGAGAGTTTTAAAAAAGAATAAGTACCATCCATACAAACCTATAATAGTACAAGGAATTAAGGAAACTGATTTTCCAAGACGACTACAGTTCTGTGAGTGGTATACTAGGAGATGTAATGAAAATCCTGATTTTGTTTATCATGTTTGTGGTCCGATGAGAGCAGGTTCACGAATTGTGAAGTCTTTTATAGGCACAACCGGCATCATTGGGCTGTGCAAAATCCTCACGAAGTGGCAGAGAGACGCCTACAGATCAGATTTTGAAGTAACGTTTGGTGTGGCATCATTGGTAAGTTATTCTAACCAATCTTTTTTAAATAGGCACCAAATGATGGTCAAATAATAACCTTTTTTTCGTTTAGCTCTTTAATGATACTAAAAGAGTATAATCTAATAAAAAAAAAGTAAAACGTTCTACTCTAGTCAGTCAACTTACTTTTTTGATATTATATTACATTTTTATTCAATCATTTTGTATTGTAGTTTCGAAGAACCTATAAAAGTAGAATTGGGGTTCTATAAATTTATTAACACTTTATCTAAATTTTCTGCAGATTTAGCTAATTGCGTTATGAAAAAAATACCATATTAATGTCGAATTATTTTTCGATTTTCATTATGATTTATAGAAAGGCGTTCAGCTGTATTTCCGAATAATTTAAATTTTAAAGCGTAAGGGTTTTGTTCTTTTGATATTTTATGTTTTATTAAGGCACGGTGTACTTCTTTGAGATTATTATATCACTGAAATAAATTGATTTAGTATTTCCGAAATTAGTATGCAATACCAACAAAATAATTTATTACGGCTATTACTTCCCGCTAACCAAATATGTTTTTCTTTTTCATAATAAAGCTGAATAGGTTTCAACTGTATACAAGCTCATTCATTACGGGATGTTTCGATAATTATTTTTGGAAAGGAAATATCTACTTTTTAATACAGATAATTTTCCCTTTATAATTTATAGTTTCTAGTACCACCCGGCCGACCGTGCCGCTTTTGACTGTTGGGAACCTATTTATAAATTGTTAATCATTTCAGGAAATCGACTTATTGGACCATTTTTGTTTGACTACAACCTAAACGATCAGAGGTACCTAGAGCTTTTGCGAAACCGGGTTGTACCAGCCTTACGAGCTATTCTAACGGAAGATGAATTAAGAAGAACTTGGTCTCAACAAGACGGATGTCCGGCTCACAATACCATTCAAGTCAGGAACTTCTTAAGAGAGCAGTTTGACGAACGAATAATTTCTTTAAATGGTCCAATATCTTGGCCTCCTAGATCCCCTGACCTGTCGCCCTTCGATTTCTACCTCTGGGGTCACACGAAGAATGAAATCTATGAATTTGATCCCTCCGTGACCATAGAAATCCTGAGACAAACAGTTCTGGACACATTTAGAAATATTAACCGAAATACGCTTACCAGGGTTGTACGAAAGACAGTCACCAATTGTCAAAAATGTCTCGATGCAAATGGACGTCATTTTGCAGATTTGTAAATTAATGTTACCCACTTACAAAGTAGTTAAAGCTGATTTAGATTTTTTAAGTCGTTATTTACGTTCATGTTGTATTGAAAATGCGTTCAATACATTACTTACTTATTAATGTAATCTTGTGACAAATAAATCATGGCCTCCTTTAAAAACATTGAAACCTAATTTACGAAGTGTGATATTTTGATGACACTGGACCGGAATGATTTATTAGATAAAACAGATGGACAAGCAGGCATAAAGTATAAAGGTATTAGTTAGTCATGAGTATTTATCGAGTGTCGGACTATACAATCGTATCATTTAGTATTTACATTATATAATATAAAATGTTTTGCCATATTCCACCAAATAATAATATAATTAAATAAAGGTAAAATGAAATATCGAAATATTCCAAATTCATAAATCTGTTTATTCAAACTGAACGAATCCTCGGTGGACCCTCCATTCGACAAAGCTGGATGTTATTATAACCGACAAAAAATGAAGGATATACCGGTAATTCCTGCACTAAAATAAAATTAAGGAGGAATTTCATAAGTTTTTGAAGAGTTTGAAAAACACAATCGGACGATTTTTTTTACGATGTTAAAATAAAAGGTCCGATTCTTTCGAGTGGCCCCGGGAAAGATTTTAATTAAGCAGTAAAAAACAGTAAGTTGAAAGAAACTTGGAAATATTGTTTGTTCTGTTTCTTTGTTTACTTAATTTAGCTATTTAAAAAATAAGGAATTGGAGTTGAAATGAATTCAAATAATTTGAATAGTTGGAGACTTTTCTTTCAAATTCGAAATAAGCTGTATCGAAAAAAATCAATAGTATCTCATTGAGAAAGCAGAACATATGAACAAACGAAAGTAAGCAACAAATCATTACACAGGCCAACACACATTTTGGTGCCTGCGATTTTTTAACTGTTCATGGGTAATTTTTGGATGCAGAATGTAAAAAGGTTCTTAGATTTTGTCTATCAGATCTAGTTAAAAAAAAACATGAATATATTTTACATTATAAATGTTATTGCCAATTAAAAAAAAAAAGAAACATGGATTTAAGTTATTGCAAAAATATAATTTACATAATTACGTTAGTCACTAATCACATAAACATTTTCTTTTATACGACTTTCTAGAATGGAGTTTACTAGGGCAGTCTCACTGAAGGCTCCAGCAGTAGTCCGCCATCATGTGGCTATCCCATCGTCCTTGATAACGATCTTCCATAGTTTTAATATCCTGATGGAATCTTTCCCCCTGTTCTTCACTACAATCACCTAAGTTTTCTGGAAAACGATCTAGGTGGCTGTGGAGGTAGTGAACTTTTAAACTCATGTTATAGCATAGTTTCCACTAATTCTACGTAATTCTTTGCTTTATGATTGCCAAGAAAATTTTGTACTACTTGAACAAATGAACACCAAGCGTTAGATTAACTCTCGTTCATTGATGTGGTGAATTGTGGATCTTTAACAAGTTGCCTTATTTGAAGACCATCAAATATACCAGCTTTTAGTTTTTCCGTGCTAATGCCAGGAAATTTACGTGACAAATACCCAAAACAATTTCCATCTCGATTTAAAGCCTTCACAAATTGCTTCATTAGGCCTAGTTTGATATGCAAGGACGGAAGTAAGATTTCTTCTCTTGAAACCAAAGGTTCGTTGATCACGTTGTGTTTTCCTTGAATCATGACATCTCTTGTCATCTTCTAATTGATGTTTCTGTATCATCTTCTGTCAGTTCGGGTAGACTGCTGAATAATGGAACGGGTATTTCCGAATGCGCAACAGGTCTTCTTGCAGAATCTAGATCAGGATATGTACATGTGTGTCTGTTGTTTCTATTTATGCCTTTAATATTAACGAGACAAAAAGTCGTCATGATGGTTTCGCGGTTCTCTCCAAACCATTGGTACGCCAAACTTTAGGCACTTCCTTTTTCCAGTTGTCCACTGTCGCAAATGTTGAACACATATTTTACATATGAAATGTGGGGCCCAAGATTTATCTTGATCTCCTAAATAAACGCCAAAATAGGCAAGATAAGCTATTTTCACAAAGTCAGAAATCATTTTCTGCTCTCTTTCAAAGTGTATTCACCACACACATAAAAAAAAATATCGGGATGATTTACACAGGTACGTTTGCTTGTGGATGCCATTGTTTCAGTTTAGTGTCTTGATAGCACAACTTTACTTGGGAAAACTCAGTAATATACTAAATCGAGTACAGCCAAGCAGGTATAGCAGGATCGGGACATAGGCAATTACAGGTATAAAAGTTATTAGGAGTAGTGTATTGAGTAGTTCCTAGTATAGGAACATTGGGTCAGGGACAATTCCAGGTATCTATTTGGTTAATTAGATTCTGGGAAATTTCTCTTTTGACGATTAAGTACATATTTATCTCTTTATTTGTTGTCCCTTATCAGAAAAAAATATCAATTAACCTGTAACCTGTATCTCAAAAACTAGAGCTGATAGAAAAAATCTGGTGGCATTTTTCGAATCAGCACATTAGAAACATCTAAAATCAGATGTTAGATTTCCGGCACCACATTTTTGTTTTTATTTTGTTACCCTGTGTTATCTATATGTAGCTATAGAAATATATAAAAAATTAGACAAATGTTGTTAAAATATGAAAAATAAACTACAACGATACTTCATTTAAAAGACATTTTCAAACTCAATTTCATCATCAAATTTTCAATTTAAAAAAATCGTTAAATTTTCTTTACCCTGAACTTCTCTCGTTATAAGTATTTCCTTTTGTTAAGAATAATGAAGTGTGATCCAATTTAGTTCAGTACATAGTCATTTAGATACACTCAATAATAATATACTGTAATTACAAAAATTATTGAGCTTCTTACAAAATAAATAAGATATTCATTATTTACCAAATCGCGCGTGCTAGTAGTCCAAAAAAGTTACTTTTTCGCCGATTTTTTTATAGAGTTATAAATAGTAAAAAAAAATAAATATTAAAAAACATCTTTATTTTAGACTAGGAGCAGGGGCGTGCAGTCCATTGAAGCAAGGGAAGCAGTGCTTCCCTAAAAAAAATTTACAAAACCTCTTCTAAAACGTAATTTTTGAAATAGGAAACCATTAATTTAGTTTATATTAAAAATGCTAAAATATTATCTTAATTATCAAGCCCATAATAAATGCGGCCTTGACTCCGACCGAGCGACAATAGAAAATGGAATAGAATCTATGCGGGACGCTAGCTTCTCTGCAGCCAAGTCCTATATGCTTGATTTCCTGTGAATCTAGCCAGAGGTTATTGAACTTTCCACTGGCTGTTTGCAATTTTTGCATTACAGTACAAGTGGTGGCGGAAGCTATCGTTGGAGTAGGTAGGTTCTTTGTTTGAACGACTATCGGTGTGTTGTGTGATACGTACGTCGCGTCGTGCATCGTGCGAGATGGAAGACAATAATACAAACGTGGATATGCCAATACCGTCAACTTTGGCTGTCGGTAATAACGTTGAAAATGTTGGAGAATTTAGTAAGAAGAATGTGTGGTGTGTGTGTCTTAATAATAAAGGGAATTTCAACATCAAACTTCGCTGACAAGCTTCAAATAATTTCCAAAGGAAGGGCAAAACCGCCTATGAAAAATTTAACCACAAAAATGAAAAACTGTATTAGACATTTTTATCCGGAAAAACAATACGAACAATTTAAATGGCTAACATTGTGTGAAAATATAAGTAAATTATTTTGTTGGCCATGTTTACTTTTTGAAAATGAAAAAGGTCTCTAGAATAAAACTGGTTTTTCCGATTTAAACAATTTCCATAAAGCTGTAAAAAGACCATGATGTCCAAAGCGCATTTGCAGGCCGTCATAAAAGAAAAAGTCTTCGGCATAACCAGAATTGAACACGCCCTTAATAAACAGTTGGAAATTAGTCACCGCCAACACAATGAACTAGTAAATAAAAATAGGCAAATATTAAGAAGACTTATCGATGTTGTTTGTTTTCTCGGGCAGCACGAATTCGGATTTAGAGGTCATGACGAAACAAGGGTTTCTTCAAATAGAGGAAATTTTCAAGATTTACAAAGTTTAATGGCTAAATATGATGATTGGTTAAAGAATATCATAGAGCGGTCTAGCGTTTTTCGGGGAACGTCGAATCGAATCCAGAATAATTTAATTTCCGCTTTTGTAACCATTATTCTAAAAAGAATTAAGCAGGAGATTGGCGAGGCGCGGTACATTGCTATTGTTCTGGACAAAACAACTGATATCACTAATATTAGCCAATTATCTATAGTAATACGCTACGTTAAAACAGAGGGAAGTATTCAAGAGCGATTTTTAGGTTTTGAGAATGTGTCCGAAAATCGTACAGCAGATGCATTATATACCGTAGTTTATAACGTTACTAAAGAAATTAATGGAGAGAAAAAATTAGTTGCTCAAAGCTATGATGGAACTGCAGTGATGGCAGGACAATTAGGGGATCTGCAAGCTAAAGTTCGAGAAACTTTCCCAAGTGCTGTGTTTGTCCATTGTTTTGCTCATAAATTAAATTTAGTTTTATCTCAGTCCATCAATCACATTAAAGAATGTAAAGTATTTTTCGTTACTTTAAGTGGCATGGCTGCTTTTTTTTCCAAGTCAACAAAACTTACACAAGCTTTGGACTCCATTGTCCACAAACGATTGCCCAAAGTAGCTCCTACTAGGTGGAACTATGATGGAAGATTTGTGTTAACAGTATCTGAAAATCGTGAATCACTGATTGAACTATTTGAGAATATAGTAGAAAATAATGAACGTGGGACTTAGAAGCAATAAATAGTTCGAGGGGGTTTTTGGACTGTTTGAAACGAGATTTTAATTTTAATTATTTGTTGAACATATTTTCAAAACTAAGCTGTATTATTCAAAAAATTCTCAAAAATCAACTAATGTAAGATCGGGTGATCTGGCAGGCCATAATATTTTATATACACTGTCTATTTTCTGATTTTATAAATCAAAATCATTTTTAATTAATATCATTAGATTATATAAAATTTTCACCCACGTGTTATTAAATAATACTAAAATTTAATAGAAGTGGAATGAAATAACGAAATACTCCAAATTCATAAATCTGTTTATTCAAACTGTACGAATGGACGTGGACATTCGAGAAAGCTGGATATTAATATGGCCAGCAAAAAATGAGGGATATATGGGTAATTCCTGAACTCAAATAACATTAAGCAGGAATTTCATAAAGATCTGCAGAGTTTGATAAACCGAAGCAAGCGCACAAAAAGTAACGAATTTTTTATTGGACGTTAAAATAAAATGTCCCATTTTGTTGAGTGGACCCGAGAGGGATTTTAATTAAGCAGGAGAGAACAGTAATTTGAAAGGGACTCAGAAATATTGTTTACTCTGTCACTGTATTTACAGTTCTGTATTTAGCCATTCAAGAAATAAGATATTGGAACTGGAATTAATTCAACTGACTTGAATAATTAGCGAATAAGCTTGATTGCTAAAAATAAATATTACCTCATTGGGAAATTAAAATAAAGGTATAGTTACAGGAAACTTGTAAAAATTAAAATGTGTAATGTGTAAATAGGTACGGAAATACTTTAAAAAAATGTCATAAAAATATCTAAAGGCCTATAACAAATTAACACTTAGTGATTGAAACTAAAAAGCATGCTAAATCACCAGGAGTAAAAGAATATAAAGATATATGTTTAATAAAACTAGGGCGTCATCGTCTATAACTTGAAATGGCAACTTAGGTTAAGCAATACCTTATTTAAAAGATATTTTCAGGTTGAGTTTAATCGTTGAATTTCCAGATTTGAAGACAGATACTGTGGAGATTAGAATTTGGAAATTTAGTTTTGTTACCAGTTTGAAGATTCCACGGTGGTTGATGTCGTCTACTGAAGTTGCCAGTTCGTCTTTACACGTATTCTGTGATGGAAGTAAAGATGCTTATGCTATATGTATTTTTTTTTGGGAACAGAATTGCTGTAATTATCCTTGTTGTTTCACTGAAGCAAAATCTTTCCAAATCTAAATTTTGTAATCGAATGGTCTTTATGAATAGACAGATATTTTAAAACCTGATCATCCCAGTAATACTCAAATGCTCTGAAGAACGATTTGTCCATGGGTTGAGGTTCATGGGTCGTATTACTGGGAAGACAGTTTGACGAGCTTTATAAACTGCTGTTCCACTACGTACAGCTTGTATGGCTTTAGTCATATTTTCCTGAGTCCATTTACCTCTGAGACCCTGATTCCGTCTAGGCATTGTGTTCTTGCACTGAAACAAAAGACACGTTTATAATAAGACCCATATACAAATATGACCGATGGCCATATTGCTAGACATTAGAATTGGCCATATTCCTGAACACATAAATATATACTCGTTTTTAGGCAAAACAAATATTTTGTGCATTATGTTGCATTTAACTATTCTTAAAATATTAGCAAGACACTATAATCAACGTTTTCTAAACAAAAATATGCATACGCACCTGGTACAGACAAATCCGGCAAAAATTGAGAGCCAAATTTAATAACACGTACGGTCGACGGCCATATATTTTCACTAGGGTTCCATCAGGCAGATCTGGCGACATCTAGTGATCGAACTTGTAACTAGAATATTAGGGAGGTGTGGTGTGCTGCTTATCGTAACGATATACGTTTTATGATTTATTAATTAAGGAAATATAGGGAGTTGGCCTTATTGCTAGCATTGGCCATATTACCTACAGGTACCTTATTCTTTCTACTGGGTCTGGCTATATATCTTTTCATGCATCTTTTGGTATATGTTTTTGTAATCTTACTTATTATAGTATATATATAGTATTAATCACAGAATATTTGACTTACTTAAGTAAGCAGGTTAGGTATTGTTTTTCAGTAATAGTATAATATAAAAAAATATATTGTAATGAAACGGTTTGGGTTGGGCCTAAACAGCCTTTGGCTGAGCTCCGCACTTAATAAAGACATTATTTATTTATTTATTTGAACGTGAAAATGTTTAATATATGTTATATCCGTTTCCCATGACCTTCCACGTGCCTCCAGAATGTCGCCACATATTATCACACAGTTGCGTCATTCACAGAAACCAACATCAGCAGTTTCCAAGAATTGCGACAGTACGCTCAAACACCGTCAGCAGTCTCCATGGAAGCCAGCGGATGCTTGCCGGTCTCCCACGTACCTCAGCAAGATTTTTAATATAAATAGACTATGTAGATTTTATTAAAGACAGTATAATATTATTCTTTTAAGTTGTAACAATAATTAATGTCCATTTGATTTCCAAAGTTGTGAACATATTGTTTTATTTTATTTTAATAAAAAGTGTTTTTTTTAAAAAGTGAATTTTTCAAATAGTGAGATAACAATTTGGCGCAGTCGGTAGGATTCGTTTAAACGCTATTAGAACAAGAAAAAGGTCTAACTGGTAGCGGCGGATTCCAATCCCTTAACGGAACAAAAGGAACCTGAGAAGTCCTCACTCGTAAAGCTTGGAGCCACATCGAGAACAAGACAACCCAGATGCAGATTACGATTACACTCCTTTGGCTTATTCCAGCCGTCTTCTCCCAATACTTCTTCACACCAATCAACAATACCGTTGGACTATTTTACCATGAGGAAAATTTTGTCAAAATTACTAACGATAAGTGGACGTTACTCGTATACAAAGATTTACAACCCCTTAAAGAAACTATACAAAACAACGACAAATTACTTACTACACTCAGTGACGTGTTGAATGACCCATCCCCTAGAACTGTATCTTTTAAAATAGAAATTAAAACACATTTGAGCTTATTAACCCAAATTTCAAACGCAGTTAATCAAAAATATAGAGAAATCATGGCAGATACAAAAAAGTTATCTTATAGGAACAAACGCGGATTAATAAACGGCATTGGTAGTATTTTTAAATCTATCACAGGCAATTTAGATTCAGCCGATGGCGAATATTACAATGCATGTATAAACAAAATCACGCGAGATGAACGCGAACTTGAAAGCTTACTTAAAAATCAAATATCGGTAACTTCATCTGTAATTAAAAACTTCAATTCCACCATTCAAAAGATTCAAATTGATGAAGAAACCTTCAACCAAGACATAGATATTATACAGAGCGCTATCATGAACATATCTGATGACTTAGCGTTTTACGAAGGGCAAATTAAAACTCTAAATCTTTGCGAAGCTTTAATGGAAAGTTATGTTTTTCTAGAAGATTCTTTAAACGATATTATAAATGCCATCACATTCGCTCGTTTGAAAATTCTTCATAGTTCTATAATAACTCCAGGAGATTTGATCACTTCTCTCCAAGGGATATCGCGTTCTCTATCAAAAAATAATCTTCCTCTCCCTATATATTCATCAAATATTGCCAATTATATTGACTTAATTGAATTAGAATCATACCAGTCCGATAATAGGATTGTGTTCGTTCTTAAAATTCCTCTAACTGAACCAGAATCATACACTTTGTATCGAATTTTTCCTATTCCTATTATGGACAATCGAACAGGTCTTTTTCACATAATACCAACAACAAAAAAATACATTGCGCGAGATGACGACGCCTTACTATATGTACTACCACAAGACATCTCCAGCTGCAAGCCACTCGAGACGCACACTAAGATCTGTTCAGACCTTCTGCAATATCCAATCGACAGTGATGCTATCTGCGAAGCACAGCTACTCAGGCAGCAGAACATACTACCGAAAACCTGTCAAACATCGATATTGCTAGTCACCGATTACCACGTCCAAGAGATCTCCACGAACTACTGGCTTATCTCAGTTTCCGAGCCACTTCCTGTAACCGTAAAATGTGGAACCAGGAATATAGAAACCCAGATCCTGAAGACGAACTCCCTTCTTAAGTTACAACCAAACTGTAACGCTTTTATTGGAAGCACAAGAATTCATTCCAAGTACCTGGTGGAGGAATATAAAAATGTAACCTATAAAAGCCATCCTGTTCAGATTCCTTTCGAATGCTGCAAACAGTTCCCAGAACAGCCTCAAATCCCAAAGCTCAAACCCTTGAAGCTCAGCAACATCAATGCCGATGACCTGAACGTTGCTCAACACCGCCTAGACCAATACTCAGAAGAGCTAGACAAGTTGATGAAAGAACCCTTCATAACCAAACATATCCATTGGTTTACGATACTCACAATATCAATGGTCGTTGGAATGGCAATCCTCTACATCCTCTGTAAGTGTAGACGTAAGAAGCCACTGAAACTGTCCATAACTGGTAGTCAGGATCCTCCATCACCTCCCAGGCCTAGTCCGAAGCGCTTTGCCCCATACCAGTTGAGAAGACTAATACCAAAAAGGCGAACTAGCATCCATCCAGAAAATACACAAGAAGAGGAAGAAGCATTTGAACTTCAGTCCTAAAAGTAGCTGCAAAGCACCAACTTTTCACTAAAAGGGGAAGCTGTTATATCCGTTTCCCATGACCTTCCACGTGCCTCCAGAATGTCGCCACATATTATCACACAGTTGCGTCATTCACAGAAACCAACATCAGCAGTTTCCAAGAATTGCGACAGTACGCTCAAACACCGTCAGCAGTCTCCATGGAAGCCAGCGGATGCTTGCCGGTTTCCCACGTACCTCAGCAAGATTTTTAATATAAATAGACTATGTAGATTTTATTAAAGACAGTATAATATTATTCTTTTAAGTTGTAACAATAATTAATGTCCATTTGATTTCCAAAGTTGTGAACATATTGTTTTATTTTATTTTAATAAAAAGTGTTTTTTTTAAAAAGTGAATTTTTCAAATAGTGAGATAACATATATATAGAAAATAGACAAAAAGTTTCAAGCAAAAAGTGCATAATTGGTTGAAGAGCACCATGCTTATATTTTCAACATACCTCAATTGGGGAAATTTAAGAGAAAATTGGCATTTACACTTTTGTGTTTCTGTTACGCCCTCTAGGGGCCATTTATTGATAAGCCACCTAGCGGCCAACTTTCGAACTTAAAAATAATTTACAGCGATTTCTCTTGGTCGATTTACCTATAAGTGTTTTCCTCCTTAAGTTCTGTTATTAACGGTTCCCTAGCTACAGCCGACATCCTCTATTATTAGACCACCTTGTACAAGGTGTTCTCGTATATTTTGACACCCACTTACACAGTTCAATATTTAAAACAGAAGAGCATGTTTAATATAAAAGCTTTTGGATGTTCTCTGAATGATCAGAAGCTGTCAACAAATTAAATTTATTATTTTAAATGGGACACCCTGTATAATATCATTTCATTAAATGGACATCTTCTTGCTGATTATAAAAATACCAGAAGTGATACTTTTATTTTTAAAGAGTTAAGTTTAAGTAGGGTTTTTGTCAATTTTCTCGGTTGTCTTTAAAGATAAGGGAATCAAACATGGCAGGAAGAAAATGTCCATTTATTGAAATAATATTATACATGGTGTTTCAGTAGATGCTCAATTTTTTACTCTCCAATTGTTTCTTGGTTTATTTTTTTGACAGAGTCTGATGATTCAGGTAAAACCAAATAACTTTTATATACAATATATTTCTATCTTGAATAATAAGTGGATGTCAAAATATACGTGAACAGCCTGTATATGTGCTACTAACTACATGACTATGTACGGAACCAAAGTTGATCAAATGCCGCTCTGCCTAATAAAAAAAAATTGATAATCGATAAAGGAAATTTACCGATTTTTGTTTACGAACTAGCGCATACATTTAGGTTTAAACATGGGAAAATCAAACGGTTTGGCTTTACTTTTTCGTAGATAATGCCAAAAACACTTTTATTTTTGTCTCTTGCTTTTATTTAAATAAAAACAATTATATTTCCATTATATTTAGGATAGTTTTATACGTATATATATTTTTTGTAAAGCAAAAATCTCAGTACATGTTGCATTAAAGACGATGTTCCATCTGCCCTTAAGCAGTCACATATATCAAATGATCAAGAATTTACAGACTAATACAATTTAAATGGACATAGAAGGGCACTTACTTTTCCCGATCTAATCAGGCAACTTTTTGAGCTAAAAGGTCTTGCACACGCTAAATCTGAGCAAGTATCGGGTCATATGTCGTATCAAAGCTCCTTCTAATTTTCTTTTAAAGTTTTATTTTCAGGAAATAGAGGTATTTATTTTACGTTAGTTGAAGTGGAATAGTTTTAAAAGTATATTTATTTCTTTAACCGAAGGAAGAATATGTACTTGCAATAACAAGAGTCTATTTAGATATGCCAACTGAGTAGAAATTCAATAAATATACATAAAATAAATATCATTAAAAGTTATTTTTAAAGATATATATTAGACATTTCAAAATAACATTTTTCTTCCAAACTTACAGTTTTCAGTCTATGGATGAACCACAAATTAGAATATACCTAAAGAATGAATGTCCAGATTTTAAATTAGTTTTCACATTGTGGTCGTGAAAAAAGTGTATCTTTGATTATAACCCAAAGTAAAACGAATGTTGTTGTATTTTCAAATAAAAAACAAAATAAAGACAACTTTTTACTTCACGAAATTGAAAGTGGTTCTATCACACCTTCCATTTCCTCAATAATGTTAGGTTAGTTAGTTAATTCTCTTAACTGAGGATAAGCTAAAAGTTTTAAATTTTGCAGTTCCATGCACATCAACAAATTAACTTTTTTAGCTTTTTTTCAGTTAAATTTTACGCAAAACTCTCTACTGCATTTTGCATTACTTTAGAAGCCTTTAAACAGCAAAAAAGGCGCAACCCGTGGTTTCTATGTCAATGCGTCTTTGAATGGTAAAGTATATATGAAAGATAATATCAGTCGTAGAGTTTAAAATTGTATTCTATATTATGTTAATTTCTTGACATTATTCTTTTCACACGTTTGGGAGCATAACCGGCGACACATTAAGGTTGATATTATTTATTGTAATGTTTGTATATTATTAGGTTTGGTAAAAAACACCTTGGTTTTTAGGTAACCTTAAAAATGTAAGTAGTCAAGTGGAGCAAAGCCCGGAGGCCAAACTGGCTATTCAGAAACTTCTAGCTCTAGTCCTAGGAAATTTATTATGAACGTACTCTCTGATGGGTAAAGAAAAGTAGTCCATGTTGCTGAAAAAGTGGGTCGTAGTCAATATCGCCGTTTTCAATAATACCTACAATTACAGGGTTAACAGTTTCTATTTCATTAATTAAAAATAGTTTCCTTAACTTATTTGCCATTATATATTCTCGAATGTATCAATAATCTTAATTTTAATAAAAAATTAACCTATTTTATTAAAATTTATACTACCGTTCAAAATTCCTCATGTCATCCAATTCAACATAAACTAGCCGCTTTTCAGAGTATGATAAGTAAAACTAATTTTCAAGCCTTATCAAAATACAAGAGTTTTAACCACACTACACCACAACTTGTTACGTTCTGGATGCGCGTTTCGCTAACCAAGTTAGCATCATCAGCACATGATATAAACTACAGTCACTTATCCTAACCGAGACTATATATAGGTAAATGTGGTCACACTTGTTTGCACCCGACTGCACCGTTGTCAAGTAAACAATAGAGGGGACTATAGGGCCTCTGTCTTTATTTAGAGCTTTCTTACCACATTTAACTATTTATATACTCGCAAATGCATCCAATAATCTATTATTAGATACATTTTTAATCAACTTAAGATTATTTATTCGTATTTGGTGATTGTTTTCCAAAGCATGTTGGGCAAAGCCTGACTTTTCTGTTCTTCCGTATCTTAAATGTGCCATGTGTTCTTTAAAACAAATATTTATGGAGCGTTTAGTTTGCCCAATATATTTTAGGTCGCAGTCATTATAGCTAATTTCATAGATGCCACTCCTCTTCTTCAAGTCGACTTTGTCTTTAGGGTTTCCAAGGAGATTTTTCAAATTGTTCTCCGTTTTGTAGGCTACTCCAAAACCTACGTTTTTAAATACTTTTTCTAGACCTCTCGTATATCTGGGATCATATGGGATTACTATGAACTTATTGGTAGCCTCAGGTGCTTTGAGAGTAGTGGCATCTTTTAACATTTTTCTATGCTTATGTCTATTTACTAATTTATGTACAAAACCATCATTATATCCATTACTTTTAGCTATATTTTTAATCCGATTCATTTCATTGTTAAAACGTTCTTTCCTTAATGGAAAATTGACTAACCCGTGAGCTAAGAAATGAAATGCTGCCATTTTGTGTCGACGGCAACGAAATGTTTCGGATGTTACATACCTATCACTATTAGTAAATTTCTTATAAATATCCAATTCTAATTTATCGAAACAATGAGCTTACATCAAAAGATATTAAAATTTCCCCTTCTTTTAAGTGAACATTTTTAATTTTATCTAAGAATTCTAACGAGTTAGTAACATCAAAGTTATCGTACGAGATGTTTAATTTGCTGAATTCTTCAACTAACCATTTTGAAATATTTTACGTTGGTGATCCAACAGCTGAAACAATAGGTCGGATGGACTTCCCAGGTTTATGGATTTTGGGAAGGCAATACAGTTTAGATAACTGTGGGTTACTATGTGTTAGTTTGAATTTAAGTTTATCGAACACAAGGTCTTTACTGTGATTAAGGTACTTTTTACTTCATCGTTTTTAATAATGGGTTTTTCTCAATCAAAATCATTAAGGACCAGCTTGAATCAATTTGTCTACTCTTTCAAAATAATCTGTTTGGTCTAGTGTAACAACCTTATTTCCTTAAAACATTCTTTTTTCTTCAGTCTCCAGATAACTTCAGTATTTTTATGAGAAACTTATTTTGACTTGTTGTTAACATTGTTGTTAACGTTTTTTGAGATTTAATTCCTGCAGGCCTTTCTAATGAATCCCTTAGTTGACTCTGGAACGTATTGAATGGAACTTTCGATATTCGCTATAATAGTTGAAAAACTATTTTTTACTGGAGGGTCTGCAAAATTCAAACCTTTATTCAAAAGGGCGATTTCTCTATTATCAAAGGACTGAGAAGAAAGGTTTTCTACAATGTTCTCGACTTCTGAAGAAATTTGTTTGTGTGGTTTCAACTTGGATGCATTTGAGAGTATAGAAATAGTTAAATGTGGTAAGAAAGCACTAAATAAAGGCAGAAAGCCTATTCCCCATATTGTTTACTTTACAACGGTGCAGTTGGGTGCAACCAAGTGTGACCACATTTACCTATAAATATTCTCGGTTAGAATAAGTTACTTTAGTTTATATCATCTACTGATGATGCTAACTTGGTTAGCGAAACGCTCGTCCAGAACGTAACAAGTTGTGGTGTAGTGTGGTTAGAACTCTTGTATTTTAATCTATGTTCCACCAGAGGTTACAGTGTTAGAACATCAAGCCTTATCAAAAAAATTGCAATAAATAATGAATATTCAATAAATATTACTGATCAAGAAATATAACTGATAAAATTCTACAAAAAAAAGTTATATAAAAATGATTTAAAACATAAATGAAAAAACAAAAATGATTATATCCCTAACAGGTAAATCTGCTCTATAAAGGTACATTTCTAATCGGTTTAGATATTAGAATAACATATAAGACCAATAATTCTTTAAGGAAATATTTTAATAATACAACAAAATCTGATAAACTTGAACAATGTAAGGGGTATTCCAACTAAAATTTGGATATTGTTACAAAACGTATATCGTTTAAACAGGCACATATCTTGGTAAAATAAAGAAGAAAAACCGAATTCAATTAGGCAAACAAGTTAATTGAGACGGGTTATATTTTCGGTAAAAATTTAAAAATTTTACATAAAGGAAATTAGGGTCATAAATTGAATACACTGAAATCTCTAGAAATAAATAAGCTCAAATGTTCACATTGTTTGTTAAACTAAACAATTTACCTCTGTTAAATATATTTCAATAATAATTTTAAGTAGTTCAAACATAAATTAAAATTACAGTAAAACCTCCTTAACGGACACCTCCGAACAATGGACACCTCTGCTGAACGGACAATTTTGAAGTCACCGACCGTCAGTATAAGTATTCCTGCGTATTAAACTCTCTTGACAACGGACACTGTCAACAACGGACACGGACAGTAAAATTTGGGACATTTTTAATGAAAACAGTAAAATTTACCTCCTCAGAACGGACAGATGTTTTAATTAATTTGATGACGGTATTTTTATTGCACATTATGGGCAATATTTAGATCTATGCTAATAAGCGACGCGGAGCCTACCTATTGTTAATAGCACTAGTTTATGCTTATGCTGTCTGGCTTGTAGGTAAATTGCGGTGAATTGCATAATAAAAAAATCACCTTATTTTTATAAAATGTGGTCTTCATCAATCGAATATCTTAATTTTGATGTTACTCTAGTCGATCAATATGTCTTCAAACAATGGAAAGTTTTTGAGTCTTCAAGAAAAAGTTGAAATAATCTAGTAGGCGGAAAAAACAGACTTAGTGTTAGAGTATTAGCCGAAAAATTATGTGTAGGAAAATCTCAAATCAGTGATTTTGAGAAACAAGAGCGGTCTTAACAAGCGATTCGCCGAGACCGGAAACATGAAAGAGAAAAAGAAATTTGCGAAAACTGAGAGTGCTGCCGTAGACCAAATTGTCTACGACTGGTTTTGTAAAGTACGCTCCAAAAACATTCCAATATCCGGTACAATAATAAAGGAAAAAAACTCAAGAAATTGCGAAGAATCTAGAAGTTGATGGTTTTTAAGGATCAAATGGATGGTTGGAGAAGTTCTGTCAACGTCATAGTATCTCTTTCAAATCCATCTGTGGCGAAGCAGCGGCTGTTGACTTCATTCAGGTAACTGATTGGCGGACGAAATTATGTGCTATTATCAAAAACTACGCACAGAGAGACAGAGACATTTATAACGCCGATGAAACGGGACTCTTTTTCCGCGCCTTGCCAAATAAAACATTTTCTTTAAAAGGTGAAACATGTGCTGGCGGGAAAGCGTCCAAGGAAAGACTCACTATTTTTGTCATGCATGGAGTGTTCTGAATCTACCGAATAAGTGCAGAAATCTCTAAATGTTGTAAGTGCCTTCATTTGGATTGTTGCTGCATGGAAAAAAGTCAAATCCGAGACCATCAATAACTGATTGTCGAGGAAAACGTCGACTACGATAGTGAAGATGATGTGCCATTATCGGAATTATGTAGTAACATCAATGTATTTTCTTCCGACTTAACTTCATATTCAGAAACTGATGAAAGTTTGTTCATGGAAAATCCTAACATAACTGTACGTGAGTGCATCAGTGAATTTCAAAATAGTGAGAATGGTCAGATTTCGTCTGAGAGTGATGATGAAGAAATTATTTCTTCCAATATTAAGAATATTAAGGAAGCATATACAATGTTAAGGGATATTGAAAACTTTTGTATGTTATCTGGAGATTCTGTTTTAGGGGAAAAAATCTCAGAAGTAGCGTCTAAAATAGAATCTCAAATTATTAAAAATAAATTAACTAGTTTAAGACAAACAACAGTTGATAATTTTTTCAAATAGAAACTTTTTATAAAGAAGAACTGTATCAAACTGTATATGTAGGTAGTATAATATTTTATATTAGGTAGTACATTTTTATCTTATACATACACGTATGTAAAAGATGTTGGTGTATACGTAGTAACAATTGTATTAATAAATTTTTCTAAACATATTATTTTTTTACTCAAAAATAAAATATTTTTTTTAATAAAATTACATTGGTATTTAATTTATTCACTCTCCACAACGGACACCTCTATCCAACGGACAGTTTCTGTGGTACGGCTACTGTCCGTTGTTGAGAGGTTTCACACTAGAATATAATTAAAATCTCCAGACCTTATTCTATTTTTAAAATATCGTTACACTCAGTTTTTTGAATATTCCTTTACTCTTTAAGTTTATTCATTGGGGATGTAATGTCCGAAGAAGCTACTGTGTAGAAAAACACGTATTTGTAAAAAAGTCTTTATGTTTTTACATTTTACATAATTTTATTATAGATTTAAATAAATAAATACATTTTACTCTTTCAAAAAACGGTAGTTATCATATTCAATATCTCCTTTAATTCCCGAGAAACGGATGTTTGGAATTTTAAGTTAATCACTCTGTATATAGTACAGCATTTAATTTTAAAATAATGAAAGCTGATTCCTAATAAGACGTCTATATTATCTTGCAATTAATAAAGCTTTTTGGCAAAATGAAATACATAAAGAATGCTGGATGTGCTGTCTAGCTATAAGACAACTATTTTATTACTAATGCCATTTGTTCTCGAAAATCTTAATAAGTCGCCTGACTCTTTATGCATATTTACTATTGTTTCGGAACTTTATCCGCCCCATTTATATTGACTTAGAGAAAATGAGAATAGAGCGACCGACGGCAACATCAAACAAACAACTCTAATAGAGCTTAAATACATAAATCTCTTATTTATCTCGAAAACAACATCGAGAGTTGTCCTTGCCCATGGTTCGAAATTACCATATCCAGGCAAAACAGAATATACACTAGTGGAGCTCACAGAAATATTAAGCAACCATTTCATAAAGCTCTACGGGATTGGGAACACAAAGGCGGCTATAAAACTGGATAAAAACTTTTTAAGCACCCATTTCAATTCCGGTTCGCCTATCGTATGGAAAATATGGATGTCTGTGGAGGAAACTGGAGCGATTCTGTGTGTTGATGTAAATGGAAAAGCCTTTCCACTCAGAAAGCCATAACATGTATTATTTATTTATATTGGAAATACGAGGGTATTTTTAATGTTTTAAGTTAAGCTAAAAATATCGTTATAGACTTTAAAATCTTGGTATATAAACCACATCGAGTATTTATACTCAAATTCAAGATTAAAAAGTTAAGTTTAATAATTAGAAAAATAAGTTGCTGTCTTAAATCCTATTTTTAATGTTACATTTAATAAAACCTATAAAGGGTCCAAAATGTCTTTGTATTGGCCAACATCTTAAATACTGGTAATATAAAAAAGTCTAAAATTAAAAAGTTACACGTGTACCAACCGATCAACCTTTTTAGGTGTTTAGGCTTTGTGTGAGGGAATCAATTTCAATTTTAAATGTAAGTCGGGTATTAGGAACTCATTATTATCTGTCAAATTATTAGATATTGCAAAAATATTTGCTCATTTATATAACGTTAAAGAATGAAATCAAGTGGAAGAAGATCTGGAGACCGTGCTGACCAGTGAACTACGTAAAGGAAATTCACGTATGAAAATAATCTCTAACGGGTAAATTAAAATGCGAGGGCACTCCATCTTGGTGGAAAATTGTATAATACGTAATATCGTCGTTTTTATTAGTAGTTACAATTGCAGGTATAACAGTTTCTACAACCAGTTTAAAGCGAAGAATGCGTTAAAAGTTTCATGACCAATGACGTATTTATCACTTCAGAAATGCCTAACGACTATTTTATTTTGAAAAAAAGTTACTTCATTATGATACAGTAATTTGGATGAGTATCGATTGAATGTAATAGTTCTTTATAAAAGAGCAACTTCCATTTCCAAAAATTTGCGGGATACGGCATACAAATAATGTTATAAAATAATAATTTTATTGCTCCTTTTACTATTCTTCACATTATATTGATCTAGCATTTTATTTACTCTTTCCTTTAGCTTTTCTAGTCTATTTCCAGCCAGTTATTATCTTTTAACTTATTCTCCATTATTCTGCTAGTATTTATTACTTTTTAAAGGACACTTAATATTGTGTACACATAATGTATTTATATTTTTTTTTGTTTTGGTATACTTAGTACATCTTAGAAAGCTGACAATAAGGCTTTTTAGTACCTAATTAAATTTACAAAAATGTATAAGATATTGTATCTGTACTTCCAAATTTGAGATAAATAAACGTCTTATTATTATTATTATCCACCTTGTTATATCAAAGTATTCCTGTGGTTGTATTTTATACTGACGGGATTATACCAAGTCGGTACAAAAAAAAAGAAAAGGAAAAAAACAACTACATGTTTTCAAAATGTCCGATTTCTGGATGTTTCTGTGAATGTCTGTATTAAGTCCTAATTGAGCCAAATGCGGAGTAAACGTTGTTGGGGTGAGACCTGTTACTGATATGACGAGAGAAACAATGACGTCTCTTTCGGTGTATTTGGTGATCTTCTCACTGTATTTTGCTTGGATGTTCTCGTCGTTGGGGATTGCTACGTCAATTAAATAAGTGATCTTTTCTTTTTTAGATTGAAAGGTGATATCGGGTCTCTTAACTGTGTTATGTGATCGATCGTTTCTCTCTGCTAGTGACATCTCCTGCACCTGTCGTCTTCAATGGTTGTGTCCTTGATGATGTGCTTTTGATAGTTTCTGGTTGCTATGGCTTTGCCCTGAATGGCAAGCAGGAAGCTTTCTGTTTCGGGGAACAACTGTCCATCTTGTAACCACGTATATAAAAGCTTTCTATGTATGTGCTCTTGTTTTATGTGGTATCTGTGTCTTCCGCGGAGTGTTTTTTCAGACCAGGTGTTCATCTTTTCTTCTTCTTCTGCCTTCACTATTGCCTTGTGGAGGTTAGTCTGTTTGTTATGGAAGAGTTCGTAAGTTTGTTTTTTATTTAGCGATAGAATATCGTTAATTCCCCTCCATCCTTTTTTTCTTACGATGATGTGTTTCCTTGCATGCATTGGGATGTAGCTTCCTGTGTTTAGTGAATTCAGAGCGTATGAGAATGTGAATGTTTTCTATGCCCGTGTGGCCATTTAATGATACCAAAAGAATACGTAAGAATAGGTATGGCGATGGTGTTTGTATATTTCTTCTTTAAGCAAGTTATCTATGGCTTCATTGTTGGTTGTTTTCGTCGCAGGGTGGCCTTTCCACTGTCCCTTGTTGATATGAAATATAATAGTTTGCATTAATTTATACCAAATTCTACGTTGATGTCCAGGGTAAATGTTTTTGTGAGTTTAAGGAGTTTCTTTAGCGGTGCCTTTGTGTTTGCGTATAATTTATGGTGATGGTTTATTCTGTGCAGGTAATTTTTTTGGGTGTTTATAGTGGAATCCGAAGTTTGTGCTATTCAGTGTGTTTGAGAGTGTATCGAGACAGAGGCAAAAACCACAAAGCGCTGAGTGAATCTCTCTGGAAAATATCTCGTCTAATGTTCCTCTTCTGTTTCGATGTGTTCTCAGGTTTATTTTAGTTTCCCACATACTCATGATTTGCGTAAAAAATTGCTTATGGTTTTGATTGACTTTATATAATTCTGGCTCTCTGGTTAGCCAACTGTGGGGTATCGAATCAAAGGCTTTTTTATAATCTATGTAACCAGTGTGAAGGTTTCTGTGATTTTTCCTGGTTTGTTCTATGATGACGCTGTCTATAAATAGCTGCTCCCTGCGTCTTCGGCTGTTTCCTGCACCCTTTTTGCTTTTCCATTAGAATGTTTTTGTGTGCTAGATGTTGTTCTATTCTTGTCGTAATTGTGGCTGTGATGATCTTATATAAGGTTGGAAGGCACGTAATAGTGAATGACATGAATGTCTGTGGAGAAAATTGGGATGTTTCTGTGTACAGATCTAAATGGACTTTCCAATCAAAAACCATAACATGTTTTATTTATTTATATCAGTAATATCAGGGTGTTTTAAATGTCTTAAGTTAAATTAAAAATCCAAAACGTCTTTGTATTTGCCAATATCTCGAGCAGTGGTAAAGCTATCTAAAATTTGCCAGTTACACGTGTACCAATACATCAACTTTTTTGGGTGTTTAGGCTTTTTGTAAGGGATTCAGTTTTAATTTTAAATTTTATATTAAGTTTTAGGTATTTGTAGAGGTCTTTAAATGAAAAAAAAATATCCGCTCTTTTGATATATTGAAATTAGAATTTCTGCCGTAAAGTTAAACCGTTATTAAAAATTTTCATGGAAACATTTCCGTCGTCACAACTAGGTCAGACATCAGGAATTCATTATTGTAGTTCTGTCAAATAATTAGATTTTGTAAAAACAATTACTCATTTAAATGTAGATAAGGAATAAAATCAAGTGGAACAAGATACGGTGGCCCGGCCGTCCATTTAACAACTCGTCCAGGAAATTCATTTATGAAAATAATTTCTGGTGAAAAATTGGATCATAGATACAACTGTCATTTTTATTAATAGCTACAATTACAGGTATAGGAGTTTCTACAAGTTTAAAGTGTGTGTTTAATATTTTAAAATAATCCTCATGTCTTATTTGCTGTAATTTCAGACCATATTTTAGGTTTCTTCAGTAAGAATTAAATAAAGAAGAAGTAAGTCTATTGACTGTGTGACTTTCAAAAAAAATTACTTATCAATTAAATGTAATATTTCTTTACAAAACAGCAACTTACTAGGGAATAGTGCCATTTAGTTACTGTATCTGTATATATTTAGGGTATTTTAAGTGTTGCTTAGGAGTAAATAAACAGGTTAAAATTTTAAAGAGACTTACTTATTCATTTCATTATGATATTATTTGGGAAAACATATATTTTATTGACATTATTTTATTATTTAGTTATAAAATAAATTGTCTTAGGTGGTTGCCTATAACTACAGTAATGTAATAACAGTGGGTATGTTTTTGAGGGTACTGATATGATATTGATTTAAGTTAAACCATTGTCTTTTTTTACACGTAATAATATAATATTTATAAAATTTCTCCTATAAAAATGTATACATTTATAATCTCTATTTCGCATATATTCACGTGCTTATTCATTACCTCATGATATTGTATTTGGAAAATACGTATTTTATCGACAGACTGTTTGTTTATTTATGAAATAAAATGTATTGGGTGCCTATCTATACTTATAATATTGTAAATAGGGCACGTTTTTGAAAATACTGGATGTTAGTTTGAGTTAAACGATCGTTCTCTATGTATAATAGCATGATCTAGTGTTTATCCTCAATATATAATACTTAATTCACATGTTCACATACTCCAAATTGCATTGTTGTGTTAATATTTTGAAAAATATGCAGTTTGTTGATTTATTTATTTATAAATAATAGTCTTAGGTGTGCCTGTAATGATGGGTATGTTTCTAAAAGCACTAATTATTGGTTTCAGTTAAATGATTGCTTTCTGAGCATAATAACATAATCTAATATTTATAAAGAAACAAATTTATATAATTTGGCCGGTGTTTGGCGCGTGAGAACTTTTTTTTTTTCTTTCTCTTTTTATTTTGTTCCTTACTTGCTTCTTGTTGTCATCCTTGTTGACTATAAGAGACTACGGGAAGGTTGCTTGACCCTTTTTTTTAAACTCGATTCTGTTCCCTACTCTGCTTTTTTATCGTTCTTTCTTACTATATATCTTCATGTTTCAGTGTGCACACATTAATGTCAGATCGTTATTAAATAACTTTGATAATTTTAAGGACCATGTTTTAAATTCGCATTATAATGTGTAAGGTGTAACTGAAAGTTGGCTTTCACCAAATATAAGTGACGATGCTGTCAGCATAGAAAATTATAATCTTGTCAGACAGGATAGGTGTGGGAGAGGAGGGAGGAATTTACATAGATGGGAAGTTCACCAGTTCAATAGTATACGAAGAATGTGTGGAATGTATTGAACATATTTGGGTTAAAATTAAAGTTAATAATGAAACAGTTATAATAGGCAACATTTACAGACCGCCTGGGGGTGTCTATAACGACTTTTTGGGAAAGTTCGAAGATATTCTAATTCAGTGTTACACAAAGTGTGATAAATTGTTATGTTTTGGTGATTTCAATGTTAATATGCTGAACCTTGACTCAAACAGAGTTATATGTTTGTTAAACATTTTAGAAACCTTTAAGATGACTCAGCTAGTAAGCGAACTGACAAGAATTTCTAATACATCTGCAAACCTTATAGATTTAATATGCTATAACTCAGATAATATAAAAGAAAGTGGAGTAAAAGATATTAATGTCTCTGATCATTTACTTGTATATTGTTGTCTTGATTTTGGAAGAAAATCTGTAAAAAAATAAGCTATACGTACAGGGCGTTGGACGGAATCAATATGGCAAATTTTCAAGCAGATTTGGAGGGGTTACCTTGGAATAGTTTATATGAAATAAATAATATTGACGAAAAAGTAAGCTTTCTAACGAATAACTTGCTTTATTTGTTTGATTTACACGCTCCTCTAACAACAAAGGTAAAAAGGGAAAAAAAGTACTCTCCATGGATTACTGATAATATAAAATACATGAAACAAATTAGGAACGAAGCATTAAATCATTTTCGAAGAACACGTAATCAAGAACACTGGAATTAATACAAACAATTAAGAAATATAACAACCTCGGCTATTAGGACAGAAAAGAAAATTTATTTAAATACTAAGTTTCGTAACTCTACACTAAAAGAAAAATGGACTGAATTAAATAAATTAAACATACTGAATAAAAAATCGAAAGAAATCCCTGATAATCTGAAAAAAATTGAGGAACTTAATAACTATCTTACCCAGATATCTCAACGTAATGCGCTCCCCTGCAGAGAAATATTAGATTATTATAAGAGCAATGTCAAATATGAAAATGCATTTGCTTTTGAAACTGTTGATGATTATGTCACCTCAAATATCATTTTAAAACTCAAAAGTAAATTATTCGGTCAGGATAACCTAAATATCACTTTAGTTGTGATTTGCTGTCCATTTATAATCCCATTTTTGAAACATATTATCAATTGTTGTATCACAAGATCATATTTTCCAAAGCATTGGAAAGCTGCTAATATTCTACCTTTTCCCAAAAAACAAAATCCATCTGAGTTCGGACATCTTAGGTCAATTTCAATATTACCTATCTTCTTTAAGTTTTAGAAAAAGTTACAGAATTTCAGATTTCATCATACGTTTTTAAAAAATATATAATTCCATTTAAACAATCCGGATTTAGAAAAGGGTTTGGCTGCTCCACAGCATTAACTGACATAACGGATGATATTGTTGGGGCACATGATGTGGGAAAAGCAACGATTCTTGTCTTATTGGACTACACCAAAGCTTTCGATATGTTAAATCATAAAACTCTTATTGCTATACTTAAATATATTGGCTTTCAATTAACAGCGTCAGACTTTATTCTCTCATTTTTATCTGACAGAACGCAAAGGGTTGTCATCGATGGTAAATTTTCACAATCATTACCTATCAACGTAGGAGTTCCACAAGGAAGTATTTTAGGTCCTCTTTTCAACATTCATAGAAGCATTACAATTTTGTCAATATCATCTTTACGCAGACGATACACAACTTTATATATCATTTAAACCTAGTAACGCGGCGGAAGCTAACTTTCAACTGAACAGTGACCTTGAAACATTCAGTACTATATCAAAAAAACATTTACTTCAAATCAATCCAAGTAAGTCGGTGGCATTACTATTCTGTAATGAAAATATAAGAAATTTTATCTTAAACGAAATTAATCTGAAACTAGATAATGAAGTAATTACCTTTCAAACTTGTGCGAAAAACTTAGGGCTTTTTATGGACAATAAACTGAAATTTACAGAACATATAACATCCTGCCTACGAAAAGGGTTTTCCATGCTTAAACAGCTTTACGCTCATAGGCACTATCTCTCAAAAGAAACAAAAAAGAACCTATGCGACTCTCTAGTTCTATCTCATTTTAATTTTTGCGATACTATATATATATCCTTTCTAGATGTAATTAATACGAAGAGAATTCAAAAACTTCAAAATTGTTGTATTCGCTTTATCAGTGGTATAAGAAAAAGAAATCGGGTCTCTCATAAATTGGCCGAACTGGGATGGCTAAATATGTATAATCGACGAGTTCTCCATTCACTCTGTTTTTTTTATAAAATCATAAAGTTAAAAACACCACCATACTTACATAAAAAATTAAAATTTCGGAGGTGCATAATTTAAACGTTCGTAGACGCGATATCTTAACAATTCCGTCTCATAACAAAGAGTTTTTTAAAAAATCATTTTCGTATTGTATTTCCTCTTCTATAAATAAATATAAAATTAGAGATTTTTCTCAAACAGCTGCCTCTTTTGGAGTAAAAATCAGAAAATTATTATTCTCCGTTTAATCTGTGGACTCTCCCATATATTAGCAATATATCTGATAAGACATTAGACCTACGGCACATTTCCTCTTTCTTCCATGCCTTTTTTTTTTCTTTTTTTTTTAATTTCTAATCATTTTCATTTATTTTTTTTTCACGCAGCCTTTCATCGTCTCATACACTTATTTAATGGTATTTAGAGCTAACTAGAAATTAGTTCCTAAGTTATTGGCCTCAGCAGCCCCTGCGATCTTATCGCTGGTAGCTGAAAAACCGGCCCTTATTTTCCAAATACATTAAAGTATTAATATATTGTATGTAAATTCTCTATCTTGGAAATAAAAACTTTTTATTATTATTATTATTATTATAAAGCTTTGCGGGATACGGAACAAAAATAATGCTATAAAACTAGATAAAAACTTCTTAAGCACCCATTTCAATTCCGACTCGCTGATCTAATAGAAAATATTATAAATTATAATAATATAATTTAGTTTTTTATTTATTATTAAAATTACGTTCATTTGGTATGAAGAACTTTACAGGATTTAAGTAGAATTGGTAATATTTATTCCAGTTTTCGATATGTGTCAATTTCTGTCGCCCCTTAGAGCATTCAAGGAGATATTTGCAACTTTTTGGACCTATATCGAGTTAAAAAGCCAGAATCACTGTCCTGCCGACACTTTTTATTTTTAAACTTGATTTTACTTATTTTTTGAAACACGGCAAAAACATAAACCTGGTACCGCTGGAACGACGTCTCTAAGTCAGACAAAAAAATGTGTGCATACTCCATATCGAAAATTAAAATGTGGCATTTCTTCACAAAACGGCCCATTAAGCAACAATTTCATAAAGCTCTCCAAACTGGATAAAAACTTTTTTAAGCACCTGTTTTAATTCCAATTCGCCGGGCGTATGGAAAATACGAATATCTGTGGAGAAAACTGGAGCAGTTCTGTGTGTAGATGTAAATGGAAAAGACTTCCCACTTAGAAAGCCATTGCATTTTTATTTACTGGAGCTCGTATCGATGCTACGGGGTATTTTGAGGACTTTAACTTTAGTTTACAGCATCGTTAAAAATTTTAAAATTTTAATATAATGAGGTATAAACTCATCGTTTAAGATTAAAAATCGCTTTAAGTACAAATTTACAGTGTATATATATATATATATATATATATATATATATAAGGCCAAATAAAGGTGTGGAGTGGAACCTTTTATTGTTTTGTCAATTTATCCCTTCCTCAGGACTTTTCTACAAATAATTTAAAAAATGAAATAAGTTAGAAACTAACTAGTAAGTATAATACCTTTGAACTCACCAATGTGAGTTTGCTATTAAAACAAAAACATACTCTGAGGCGACACAGATTTAGTTGCAAATCATCATTCTGTTTATTTAAAAATTTTAAAAGTTGAAAGGTTTATAAGAATTTTAATAACTTTTAAAAACATGTCCATCATGGGACTTCATTTTGTTAACTGAAACATGTTTTTCAGAAGAACTTAGCATGCGAAAGTAGAGGGGACATAAGTGAGAGAGATGCAATATTATTTTTAACAAGAAGAAAGAAATAGAGAGAGTATACTAAATTGGTAGTTATAAGGCACAACACAGAAGGATGACGGGTTACCTATCTTACAGTAGTGTGTATAAAATGCTCAACTTAATTCGACCTAATTTGCGAAAATGTGTACATAGTAATATGTTTATTTTACAATGGTAATTAATTAAGAGGATAAGTGTGAAAGGTCACGAAAGACCCTAAAAGTATGATTGTTGTCCTGTAATAGTTTTAAAAACAATAAATCGAACCAACAATAGCAATGTAAAAATAAGATAGGGAAAAATTTATGTAATAATATTAATTACAATGGTATATATGATATGTATAATATGCACATTTATAAATTACTCATCGGAGGCGGGAGCGTCCAGGCACTGAAATTTGTTTTTTTGTAATGTTAAGATAACTGTATATGGAGCTGAGGTTTTGGGTGTCACTCTTTTTATTTATGACTGAGTGTTGGGGATTTATATGTATCATTTCAAGAAAAATGGGTTTGTAATAAGAGGATGCTTTATCCAAAATCTCAGCGCCACCCCAGTTAAGGGAGTGGGTTTCCTTAATAAAATGTTCACTCAGTGCGCAGGACGGAACCCCTCTGCGACAGTCGCTCTTATGTAATTCTACCTTTAAGGCTTCTAGAAGTCTGTCCTATATATGATAATTCGCATTCATTACATGGAATTTGATAAACTATATTGTAATTCTCTAGCAGTGACAAGGGAGTTTTAGTTTTAATAAACAAGAGAGCTAGAGTTTTTTGCTGTTTTCTCGCTATCTTAATCTCAGTATTTTTGAAAATATTAATAAGTCTGTTAGTGAGGTTCTCAATATGTGGAAGAGAACAAAAGAACAACATATTAAGAGGAGGGTCCTCTATGACTGATAATTGCCTGGACAAATCCAAGGGCGTATTAGTAATAGATTGAGAAAGTATTGAATTTGGAGGATCAATCTCTCTAAAGTTGTCTGTGATATTATTTCGATTCGGTTTGAAACAAAATCTTTAGTACTAGTATTAAGAGGTAAGAATTTTCTAGAAAAATGTTTTTTAGTTGTTGTAAAATCAACTCTCTTTTAGTTGGATGAGTGAGTCTAATAGCTCGAGCACAGCCTGACTTTACTTGAACAAGCCGTGAACAAACATTTGGCAACGCCGC
This sequence comes from Kuschelorhynchus macadamiae, assembly GCA_030620095.1. Lineage (NCBI taxonomy): Eukaryota > Metazoa > Arthropoda > Insecta > Coleoptera > Curculionidae > Kuschelorhynchus > Kuschelorhynchus macadamiae. The sequence goes on from JAUTXW010003048.1 coordinate 180,919, forward strand.
AACCGGGAAGAGATTCAGATCGGTTTCCAGCGAGCACGACGGGCTGCATACTGGATACTGGCTATCGACCCGCGTATTTTTAAATTAATTTAAGGGTCGATTTAAGGTTGGAACACACATACTGTACTAACCTTTAAAGATGGCGTAAATATTATTGATATTTATAGTAAAATAATTAAATCGGTATAGTTAATATTTAAAACCTTTAAAACAAATTAATTTATATAAGTAATAAATGTGCATAAGTCAAGGCATAGGAACGTTATATTTTTGTAAAAAGAAACAAGTATTATTTATTTTTTATTTTTTTATTCTTCTACAAATTACAATCATACAAACAAAAATACATGTAAGAGTAATTGCGTTTGAGATTTGGTAACTAATTGCACTTGGGTAGTTTTAATTAATTATTTACTAAACGTATTCAGTTTCCTTTTTTTGTTTTTTGACTCGTTCTTTTCCGATTTTTCTGTGGCATTTTTATTATTCCTTTTTTTAACATAATTATTTAACAGAATGTTTGCAAATATAGAACACATCATAATGAACATATTTTTGTTATCGTTACCACAAATACATTGCGAGTATAAATCATTAAAGCCATCATGTTGTCTAGTGCTTAAATTAGTTAGGTCACACAGGATAGCTTTTTGATTTGTCATTTTTAAGAAGTTAGTTTCAGTAGCTGGGTCATTAATAATTTTTTCAAAAATCGCACACATGTGGAACAGAATGTCTTTAACAATTTCTGTAGGAACCTTTAGACCGCCACGTTGTAGGCAATCAAAGTATTCGTCGTGAATTAGACTTCCCTTACTTTCAACAAAAAAAGAAACACATATGTTACAATCAATTTTTTTTGCGATTTTATGGGCGGCATAACCGGCTATATAAATTTGTACTGATTTGTCAATTACATATTCATTTAGGTATTCAGTTTCAAGTAAAAACAAAAATTTGTCAGTGTATGAATATGTATTTTGAGGCATTGTCCAATCAAGATCATTTTCTTGAATACAGCTGTCTCCCTGTTTTTTAATCTCAGCTAAAGAAAAATTACCATCAGCAGGGCTTCTAAATATATGTTTAAGCCTAATTTTTTTCTCGGCATTTAAAATATCATCAAAGCTAACATTGTAATTACAACCTCCAAGGAGTCTGTATTTACCAAATCTTTTTTCGAGTTTTTCAGTGGTAAATTTACCTGGTAAAATATACAACAAATTAAATTTTGAAAATGAATATTCAATTATCTCTAGTAAAACAACTGTACTATGGCGAAGTGCAGAATATGTGTCATTTGTAAGGCAACCATTATTGTTTTTAAGTTTATGCCAAGAATCAATCCAGGTAACGAATTTTCTTAAAAAATTAACAGAAAAATGATCAATTTTAGAGATGGGATCGCTATACTCGTTTCTTTTTATTTTACCCCTTAAAACACTGGTATTGCTGACAATATCCCACCAATGTCTGATAATTTCAAGAAAAGATGCTGTGTCTTTAAAACCAAAGTCATTTAAAGCTGCGATTGTTGAAAAATGACATACATTATCCGCAATAAAAACCTTTTGACGCTCAAAATTGTTGGGATAAACTGTTTTATGGTTAAGTTTAAAAGCTTTTTTTACAACGAGGTCTTTCTCCTGCTCATATATACACTTAATATCATTATATTTTGCATACCTGATCACATCAAAATTGACAAAATCTATATAAACAAAGGTTTTGTCTACGTTTTTTAAGTTTCGCCAGTTATTAATTATGTTTTTAAATAAATGCACAAAATCAAAGCTAGTAAATATTTTACTTTCTGGTATATCAGGGTTGGGGAAAAAAGTAGTTAAATTTTTGCTTGTTAGATTAGAAAACATGGATCGGTTAATTCTGTGGTTGTCAGTTATGATATCGAGTACTTGAAACCCATTTTTTTGAATTAATGAAATTACATTTTTTGTAATAGGGACCATTTCGTTACCCTTTATGTTGTGAACTGGTAGTACCTTGACTATTTCAGAAAAGTTTCCAAAAGCAGAAACTATCATAAATGCTAGAACGGTAGTAGCCAAAGAACTGTCATTCGAAGCTACACCTATAAGATTTTTTCCCCTGTAATCCAACCTTTTAGATATATAAATTTCATCAATTAATAGATTTACAATTTTTTCATTTGGCTTTAAAGAGGATGATACAATATTTAGGTAATTTGTGGTACTTTTGTCACAATCTATAGTGTTATTAGAATGTGTATTGGGCGATACATCCAAATTCGATGAGAGATATTGAAGATAACGTTTAGTTGGTAGATTTATGTACCCTCTCATCAAATCATAGGAGCAAGGAGAGATAGTATATAACATAAATGACATTATTATTGTTTCACTTGAGTAGCGTTTCTTTTTTAAAACCAACAAGTTTAATTGATCAACCAAAAGTGCCAATATGCGATAAATATCATCATATTCATCGGACTCATAGTGTCACAGACTCGTGTTCAGATGAAAGACAAATCAATGATTTTTTTAGTTCTTTAATCCCCTTTTCAAGATATGTTAGGTAATTTTGAGAATTATTCATCCTTTCTGAACCCGAGTCTGAACCTTTATTTTTATAACGAGAAAGTAAATTTTCCAGTTGAGACCACCTAGTTAATTTCATATCTATTGGTAAAATCCATTTTAGGTCATTAAAAGAAAGTTCATTATTATTTAAGAAAACACTGATTTGCAGGTCCGAACCTACTGAAATCTGATTACCAATATTTACACAGTTTATTTGTGAATCTTCCAACGAAAAATCTAAAGTATAAAAGAAAATTTTAGAGTCATTTACAATCTTAATGTTCCAAGATTTATTTAAAATAATCCTATTTGTAAAATTTGTAGTCAAATCGTCAAAGTTTATAATTAGGTCAGAATGTTCAAAATCTTTATTTAATTGTTCGCTTCGATCTAGCATTTCTTTAGTTCTTTCAGCAGGACTTTTTCGGGGAACAGGGACTGTTTTTGATAAGTAATTTGGTAAATTAGGAAAAATAGTAGGCACTGCATTTAACTTTAGTCTAGTTTTAGTAGGTACCTTTTGCTTTGATCCATCTGGCAAGCGATAATCCTCCTGCCTAATAATGTCACTTTCCACAAAATGCTTAGCACAAACCACAGAATATTTTGAGGGTGACCATTCCTCCCTAGGAATATTCCTAAGCCATTGGGCTTCAAGGTTTTTGTCCTTTGGAAAGGTAAAAACAGATTCTGCTGGTTCTCCGGCATCAAGAGAAGTTTTATAATTAGATTTGCACCCAGGCACACAACAAGGACTTGGCATAGTAATTTTTGATTAAAACACACAAAGGATTAACACACTAACAATAACTTTCAAAAGATTAGATTATGTTTTAAAAGGCACCACAAAATTTCAAGTTCATTTGCCGCTATTTACTTTAAGAAAACATAACCTCACCACCGGCACCGCCGATTTTTCATCCACGAATATTTCTGTTTTTACGTAATGTCTACGGAAAAAATTGTCCCGGTCACTTAAAAATCTCACACAGTAACACTTTTAACAACTTTAATCTTTAACTAAACGGTATTTAATTTCAAAACAGCCGATTTATTCGCGAAAACACAACACAACAACAGGTCAATAAACGTAAATCATATGGCTAAACGCATGCTAAACGTGTATCCGTCGATCTGAATACATGTTGCCAGATTTCCTTGTTCACGGCTTTCTCAAGTAAAGTGAGGCTGTGGCTCGAGTCTTCATGCCCATAATGAGATTGGTTTTATTGTTAGTCATCCAACAGAGAGTTGATTTTACAACAACTAAGAAAACATTTCTATAAAATTCTTACCCTTAAAACTAGTACTAAATATTTTGTTTCAAACCGAACATAATATCACAGACAACTTTAGAGAGATTAATCCTCCAAATTCTATTCTTTCTCAATCTATTACTAATACGCCCTTGGACTTGTCCAGGCAACGATCAGTCATAGAGGAACCTCTTCTTAATAGGTTCTTCTTTTGTTCTCTTCCACATATTGAGAACCTCACTAACAAACTTATTAATATTTTCAAAAATACTGAGATTAGGATAAAGACAAAACAGCAAAAAACTCTAGCTGTCTTGTTCACTAAAACTAAAACACTCCTGTCATTGCTAGAGAATTACAATATAGTTTATAAAATTCCATACAATGAATGCGAGTTATCATATATAGGACAGACTTCTAGAAGCCTTAAAGTTAAAATTACGTCACATAAGAGTGACTGTCGGAGAGGGGTTCCGTCCTGCGCACTGAGTGAACATTTTATTAAGGAAAACCACTCCCTTAGCAGGGGTGGCGCTGAAGTTTTCGATAAAGCATCCTCTTATTACAAACGCATTTTTCTTGTAATGATACATATAAATCTCCAACATCCAGTCATAAACAAAAAGAGCGACACCCAGAACCTCAGCTCCATTTACAGTTACATCTTAACATTACCAAAAAACAAATTATAGTGTCTGGACGCTCCCGCCCCCGATGAGTAATTTATAAAGGTCCATAATATACGTATCATATATACCATTGTAACTAATATTATTACATAAATTATTCCCTATCTTATTTTATTGTTGGGTCGATTTATTGTTTTTACAACTATTACAGGACAACTATCATACTTTTAAGGTCTTTCGTGACCTTTCACACTTATCGTCTTAATTAATTGTCATTGTAAAATAAACATATTATTACGTACACATTTTCACAAATTAGATCGAATTAAGTTGAGCATCGTATATACACTACTGTAAGATAGACAACCCGTCGTCTTTCTGTGTTGTGTTTCCAACTACCAATTTAGTATACTCTCTCTATTTCTTTCTTCTTGTTAAAAATAATATTGCATCTCTCTCACTTATGTCCCCTCTACTTTCGCATTTAAAATTCCTCTAAAAAACATGTTTCAGTTAACAAAACGAAGTCCCATGATGGACATGTTTTTAAAAGTTTTTAAATTCTTATTTCGCTATTAACCTTTCAACTTTTAAATTTTTTAAATAAACAGAATGATGATTTGGTGCAACTAAATGTGTGTCGCCTTCAGAGTATGTTTTTTTGTGGAGAAGTTCCTAACCGTTTTTTAAATTAGAAGGGATAAATTGATCCATTGAGGGTTCCATTATATATATATATATATATATATATATATATATATATATATATATATATATATATATATACTGTCTTTTAATTTTTATGGGCACCATTTTCATCATATTTGATTCCTTCCTACCAATATTTTACCATTTTCTTTCTACCTATGCCTCACTTGACTTTTGGGTATAATTTAAAATAAATTCAATAAGCGATTTTTACATTGACACATACCGCCATTTTGCTATGTCATGTTCAATTTGTACCAGATTATCCCATTTTCACATCTAATTTTTCTGTAAAATTTAAAGTCAGTTGAACAAGATTTTTTTTACGTTAATTTTTTAAAATTATTGTTTGTCTGCAATTATATTTTGCCATGTTAAATTGAAACCCATATTATTGTCAGTCTTTACCTACTCCGTTGGTCTACAGATATTTTCTAAGTCCAAATAATACACCACTCTAACAATATGCAGATTGTTAACGAAAACTATTTAGAAACTTAATATCAGGGAAATATCTGCGAACCAACAGAATAGGTAAATACTGATATTATGGGTTTCATTCAGGATACAAAATCTGTGTTCTGTGAATGCAACAATATAGTTGCGAAACGTCGATAGTTTCAAAAAAGAATTTTGTTTTTTTACTGGATCCTAACCCGAAATAATACACCACTCTAAGGTAAAAACAAGAGGATCGATAACCATTTAGAAACTACCACAATAACCAACGTAGTAGGTAAAGACTGATAATATGGGTTTAATGCAGGATATAGAATCTATATGTGTCTAGAAATATATCTATAAAGTCTTTTGTTTCTCTACTGGATCCTAACCTCAATTGAAGACCACAGGGGAAAAAGAGGGCATGTCACAAAATATAAATACAGAGATATATCGATTTTAAAGTTTGAAACTCCTAAGATTCTCTAACATGGAATAGAATGGTTCAGAATATGTTAAATTTTTTTGATTCAAGTATCTGCATTCCGTATTTAAAAACATTTTATTTCAAAATAATTTTAATAACAAAAAAATACAGAAAAAAGTACAAAAATCAGCAACTCTCCATCGCAAAAACAAGGAATGTCCAAAAAAAAATCAGTTTCCAAAGTGAAAAGAAGGAATGTCCAAATTTACGAGGTCAGCTATCATAGTTGTGGTATTCTGTTTGTTTTGTTCCATATTGATTTTAGACCTAAAAGCAGTATTTTATGAGTAATAGTACTAAATTTTCTGAAGGAAAAATCTTACCCTCGTAATTCTCTTAGCGGCATGAGGTAACTTATCATAATAGTTTTGGGATTCTTGAGAGCAGAACACTTTCAGAGATTGCAAATCTTTGAATTTTTCCTCGCTTATTTGGATTAGATCTGAAAATCGCGGTCTATAAGTAAAAGTCTTAAATTCTCAAAAAAAAATCTTACCTTCATACTTTCGGCCAGGATATAAAAATTCATTATTGCGCAGTACAGGATAAGTTCTTGTCTTGTGTGTTGGTGGTAGTATTGAGCTTTGTTCCCAAGCACCATTATAGGAAGATCTATGTGAAACGAGTCGGGGGTGCCTAATAGTGACTTCTATTTCTCTCACAGGGCGTATGGCAAACGGACATTTTTTTTTTTCTTCACAAAAAACAAATTTTTTTCTTATCATTTCCTGGCCCTCTTCCAGGTTTTCGACATGAAATGGTGCTGGCTTAACTCTAGACCTTTGTATTTCTTCGACCCAGTGGCTCGGCAGCTCAGCAGGATGTTTTTGGTTCAGAAGGGCCATATTTCGGTCGCACTCTAAATAAGAGTGGCCTCTAATTGGGAAAGTTATTTTGAAAGATTCGAGTCTCTTTTTGATATGAACAATATAATGCATGTATTTGATCATATTATAATTCTTGTTTTGACCCCCACACGAGTCGCAAAATACTTCAAGGGATCTTATCTGGGGGTCAAGGTAATTTTCAACAAAATTATTTAGCATTGATAGGACTTCGTTACTTCCTTTAGCAGCCACTGTTTCTGGATATACGTAGAAGATTGACTCGCCATTTGCTAGAATGTGGATGTTAAACAGGTACACAGATAACTGCCTCTTGTAATATACATCATTCGTTGTGATGTTTGGAACGGGTACATTCTTTTGGAAATCGAGACAGATACCTTCGCATTCTTTATCTTTCTGGCACTTAATTCTTGAAGCCCTTTTTCGGTCGTAAAATACTTGAGCCTTAATTTTGTGTATCTTATTTTCATTTTCCAGTGTTAGCAAAGATTTCTGTATCTCGGCAAGAACTGATGTAGAAGTTGGCGTTTTATTTTCCAGTTTTAATGATAGATCTTTTTTTGTTGCAGTATACTGATCACAAACACTACAGGTATCTTTACGCGGATACCCAAAAGATATGTTGAATTTTGTATTAAAAATATTTCTATAGAACTCGTATGAAACAGGATGATTGGGAAATTTCTCTTGATATAGCTGATACATTTTTGCGATATTAAGTTCTTCACTTAAATAAAGACGATCTGATTTTTTGAGGCCATAATGGCTTTTGTTTCTAATATGGCTAATCACATTCTCATTCGTCTGATCAGAAATTTTTCTAGGTCGGTTTAAATGCTTACCTCTTAAAGCGACGGGTGCCTTACCCGATGCTTTCAGGGATTTTTGCAAATATTCTAATTTGGTTTTCGTAATCCCATGTATTGCCAAAAATGCCTTGTAGCACACATCGACTTCTAAAATTGAATTTTCTCTTATTACTTTGACAATATATGAATAAGAATTATCATGTAATAGAGCTACATTTTCGTCTTTTCGGGGACGTCTCCTTTTGATAGGTTTACACTTTATCAAGCCACATAAATGTAAATTTTGTTCATTATTTGATGATAATAGATTAAAGTTTCTCAAAAGTGTTTGCCTCTCTTCATTACTGATTTTTTCGAAACATCTCAGTCTTTTGCACTTACAGTCATTCCCTAATTCATGACTGCTTAACTTTATTTTCTTGTTGACATCTTTAATCCGTCCATATGTCTATGTTACTTTTCTATTTTAATTAACTAGATCATAACCTCAACACCGTAGCCCATAAAATATGCACTAAAAATTGTCGCTTGTTTACCCTTGCAAAGCAAAACACAAACTAAAAATAAATAATATTAGAATCGCTTACGGTTGTCTTTATCGTGGACATTCCTTGTTCTTATCATTTTGCTGACGGACATTCCCTGTTTTTCCCCTGTGGCTCATATTTTAAATGCGTTTTATAATGGACTGTGCCGTGTTTTTCTAAAGAACATGTGTTTATAATAAAATATAGATGTTTCTCTACCAGGTGGCGACGCTAACTCAATTTTTAATATTTTGTGACATTCCCTCTTTTTCCCCTGTGGTCTTCAAATAATACACCACTCTAATATACCGAAAACCATAGAAACTTAATATCTGGAAAGTATCTGCTGACCAAGGGAGTAGGTAAAGACTAATAATATGGGGTTGATGCAGGATATAGAACGTATATGTGTCCTAAGGATGCAACAATAAAGTGGCGAAACGTCGGCTGTATAAAAATAGACTTTTGTTTTTTTATTGGATCCTAAGCCCAAATAATAACACCGCTCTAACATAACGACAAGAGGATTGTTAACGTTGTCCTGAAGATGCAACAATTAAGCTGAGAAACGTCGACAGTTTAAAAAAAGACTTGTTTTTTACTGAATCTTAACCCCAAATAATACACCACACTAACAATTTTTTTTAATATTGTTCCGCCATATTGAATTTTACCAAAATATTACCGGGTCATTCCCATATGACCCTTAATTTTTGGTTAAAATTGGAAGTCAATCGGGTGAGTAGTATTTAAGCTATGTCGCGAACTGACAGACAGACAGACAGACAAACCCAGAGACAGACCGACGGACTTAATAAAACATACTTTTGGCACCAAAACGCGAAGATATGTAAAACCTAAGAGGTGGTTGTTTCTCGATTACAAAAATTTTGTAATCGATCTGACTTTTTAAATATTTTATTACGCCGCCATTTTGTTCCGCCATCTTGGATTCGTACCAAAATTTTACCAATTGATTCCAACATAATGCTTGATATTTATGCGAAAATTGAAATAAATTAAACAATTGTTTTAACATTTCATTATGGCGCCATTTTGTTTTGCCATTCCTCGTATGACTCTTAATTTTTGGTCAAAATTTGAAATCATTCAGGTTAGTTTTTAAACTATGCTGCGAACTCACAAACAGACAGACAAACCGACGGTCTTGATAAAACGGATTTTTTGGCATCTAGGGACGCTAAAACATAAAGATGTGTAAAACCCAAGAGAGTGAATTTTCACGATTACAAATATTTTATTTGGCCGCCATTTTGTTCGGCAATCTTGAATTAGGAATACTGTTCTACTAGTTGATTCTTATATCACAATTTGAAACAAAACCGTTAAGCAGTTTTTTTCAGGCTGAATTTTTGAATATTTTAAAACGCCGCCATTTTGTTCCGACATCTTGGATTCGTACCAAATGTTACCAGCTGATTCCAACATAATACTTGATGTTTTTGCAAAATTTGAGATAAATTGGATGAGTAGTTGCCCAGATTTAGGGCTTGCTAAGTCATTTAGCTCAAATGGACGTCTGATTAGGTCGGGAAGACGTCCCCTCATGTAAATTCCATTTTCCATCCATTTAAATTGTATTGGTTCGTAAATACGTGATTATTTGATATGTGTTTGGTGGAAAGCAATTTGGAGCTCGTTAGTAATGCAACAGATTCTAAGCTTTACATCAGTCTAAAAAGGGTCGCAGTAATCATGTCATAGCAAGGAAAATGTTTGAGGTAAATAATAGGTAAATAATATATAAGTTTTCCAGCTCACTAAAAATAACTCTGCTGTCTCACTATAGTTTTTTATAATGGAACTAGACATAATAAATTTATATTTTTATTCAGTTTCAGCCAGCTGCAGTGGGAGGTCTTAAAAATTTAGTGCGGCCTAGTTTTTACTTCCTTTGTAAAATGGAAATATTGTAATCGTAAAAAAAACAAGGTCCCTAGACGCCGAAAAACCTCTTTCCTTGATTACGTAAGTCTGTCTGTTTGCGGTCTTTGTGGAGGGTTGTTGTAGAATTAACTAAGCACAACATCAAAAGTCATGAACCCCTTCATAAGATGCAATACTGCTAAATAATTAACCAGTAAAGTAATTATAAATACATAATGTTATAAAAACAGGTTTAGCGCTGCTTCTTACCTAGAGCATATCAGAGTACTCTACAGTGTATTTAGAATAATTTTAAAAATGCTCTGAATGTCAAATAATTTAATTAATTAAGTTAAGGGGCACTAGCAGCTCCCTTTTCGGTTTACAACATGTTTTTTTAATCACTTTACTTGTTATTGGTGATAAGCAATCTTGAAGCATTGCACTGCATCCTATGAATTTTCTAATTCTTTTGATGTGGTATATGAGGCAGTCACTACTGGTAGAGCCAGGAAAAAAATCTTGTTTGTTAATAAAAATTAGGACCTAAATATCAAAAAGAAAAAAGTAGTAGTCCCATACTACAGTAAGAGAATTATGTCTTTCATTAAGATACGGAACTTTGTAAATAATTGATAATAAACAAATTGTTTTAAAAAACTCAGTAATTAAATATTACTATTATTAAACCGATTTCTATGCTGCTAAAAATGTACATATTATAATGTATCGCATCATCAATAAGTTTTCCTCAATTCTCTAAAATATTCACTATATTATTTTTCAAATTTATTAGAATCCTCAGACCTCAGTGTAGCACTTGTCAGACATTTTATATTCTGTCAGTGCCCTAATTATTGAAAGGGGGCTCGTTGTTTAATTTTCTTTGCGTTTTGTTGTTCTATTCAACACAGTGTTGCCAACCTTTGCTATGCGTTTTTCCCTTTTCCGGTAATAGAATTTCCCGTTTTGCCATACAAATTCCCTCCTAACACACATGTTCCAAAATACGACTAGTTGTTAAATGTAGGTTTTTAGTGTAATATTCTATTAAAAAATTACACATTTTTAGCATTTTTTTTGTTCTCACGCAAACAGGTTATTAAGTTAAATATAATAAGTGTTGAGTTTGTCTAAAAAGGTGGGACAAATACACTAGTTTATTTTATAACTTCTATTGAACAATACAATTAGTATAACTTAAAACATAAACGTAACGTATTTTCTAGTAGAACATCTTAAATACATAATGAAATCAAAGAAAACCAAACAAAACTACCTATCACCTAGCGATTTTTAAAATCATACATCTTAATGTTGTGTAATTTTAACATTTCATCAGTAATTTTATATTTTGTACAATCTAATTCTCTACTCTGAAGACTAATACGTAAAACACACATTGCATTTAATGTAACATCACCAATACGATTACGCTTTTTTACTTTAATATCCGTGACACAGGAAAATATTCTTTCTGCCTCCGCGTTAGAATGTGGTAGAGAAAGAACTATATTTATTAGTTTTTTTAAGTTAGGAAATAAAAGTTCATCGTTAAAATTTTCTGCTTTGGTAATTTTTAACCACATTTCTTCAATGTGCATGTTTTTAAAATCTAAAATTTCATGTTCATTAAATGTATTAGGCAAATTTTGCCATTCCACACTTAGTTTAGTGATATCAATATGATTTTTGTAACACTTGGCTATTTCATTTATGTTTATATCATATTTTAAACGATTATTTAAATTAAAAGCTATTTCCGGATCTAGAAATTTAATATTTTTAATAAATGTGTTATTTAGAGGCAACCTTGATTGCATTTCCGTTGCATTTACTATATAAAATTCTAAAATTTTTTTTAAAAATAAGTCTTTTTCAGCTTTGGACATTTTAAGCAAAATATCATGACATTCCATACCCAAATTTATACTTTCTAAAGGTAAAAAATGATCTGGATGTTTTAAATTAGTTTCACTAAGGTTACCTTTGCTATAAACCTCAGGCTTTAAAAAGTTGCTACATATCTGTTTCAACAAGCTTTCTGATAAATCTGACAGTTTATGAATCAAAACAGATCTTGACTGAAACAGGGCATTAAAACTGTTCAGAAAATTCAAAACATATTTTAGAAACAGCAAATAACCTTTCGTAGAAATATCCTGCATTTCGCTTAAAATGTCCTCCGCTGACTTTAATTTATCTTCGAAAACGGCTAATCTAAAAAAATGTTCAAGAACGTCCCAATTATTTAAAATTCTCTCAATACAAGCATGACGACTTAGCCAACGTGTTGTAGATAAACTTAGAATTTTTGCATTTTCCAAGCGCATGAAATCTTGTATTTCTTGTAAAATGGCGCATCGTTTTGCACTTCCAGATATATAGTTGCCTATATTTCTTACCAAATTTTCTACGGGCAACTGTAGTACTTTACAAGCGGCACTAGCAATTAGGGCTGCGGAGTGATAGATACAACGCAATAATAGCACGTCAGGAACTTCACTTTTTAGGTGGGAAAAAAACGAATTATTCTTGCCAATCATTACGCTCGCCCCATCCGATGCAACACCAATTATATTTATGAGAGGTATCTCATGTTTAGCAAAACAGTTTTTAAAATATTTATACAATTCCGAAGCGCTACAGTCAGCAGCATTTAGAATAATCAGCTCTAGTAGTTGCGTCACCACTTTAAAACATTTTGTATAGCGAACTAACACACATAGAGATTTTTTGTTACCAATATCTGTACTTTCGTCAATTAGTGCAGAAAACTGTGTTTGATGTAAATCTTTTACCAACAGATCTGTTTCGTATTTTCCGACCACATTTTTTATTAGCTCTGTACACTTGGTTCTTCCTAAATTCATGTCTTGACAAATTTTCGAATCGGGAAATGCCTCTTTAAGCAATGGTATTAAATGATCAACTACATGAGTTGCCACATTATGTTCTGCAAAAAAAACACTTAGTTTTAGTTCAGCTTTTTTCACGTTATTCTCGTGGATCAATTTAGATCTGTCAATCATAAAAGATGATACACTTGCAGTCGATTTTACCGCCTTCATATTTTGCATGTGTTTTTTGCCATCTGCAGGTTTCATCAATTCACTTTTTCCGCAAACAAGCTCGGTGTTGCAAACTTTGCACAAACACTTACATTTGTTGTCAGGAATAGCTTTCAGCCATGTTTTAAAATTGGGATCCTCTAGCCATTTTATGTTAAATATTTTTAACTTTCGTTTGCAAACCTTAATTTTTTTTGCTTCCACGCCCACATCAGTATATTCAGATTCGATATCACTATCGCTCATCTTTACTAACTGCTTAAGTTAAATAAATAAACAATACACGATTTTATTACAAATGAACTCGGTCTCTACTGCATACTGCTTGACGTTTAACGAGATCTATACAAATTCGCAGAACATGCCGGGGATCCCCTGCTAAGTAAACGATAGTAATGAGCTAGTCAATATAGTGCTGGGCTAAAAGATTAAATTTATGTTTGGGTAATGATTGTCTAAGATTATGTTTTTAATATTTGTGTTGACTTTTGACTAAAAAAATTTAAAAATGTGTTTAAAATTAGTCATATTTATATTAAATGAAAAAATCCCTCCCAAGGGCATGATTTTCCCTTTTTCAATCAAAAATTCCCGTAAAACGGGAAATTTCCCTCCGGTTGGCAACACTGATTCAACATTTGTTTTAACAATTACAGACCATTTGGTTTTTAACAAGACAAGTGGCATTAGATTAATACGACTCAAAAATATCGGGCAGGCATTTTTTCCCTTTTTATAACTAGTGGCCTAATAATGATCTTATACAAGGTAAGGCAATTTATTTATTCACCATGGTGTCGAGAAACGACCAAAACATGAGGCTATATTTATTTAAGGGCCAAGGAACCATCTGCTACCGTGGTATCTGCACCGGTAAAGCTCATCAGGCAGTTTCCTTGGGGGGTATCAGTGTTAAAACCGAAACATTCGAACTCCGAACCAAACAAGGCGTCATGTCATTCGACTTTGAAAGTCGATGAGGGAAATAGGCAACCAGTGGCGCCATCTGTTGGTACTATGGTGCAACTAAATCCACTTTAGATGCGACCTACCATGGAGTACAAGACGGCACTTCTGTGCAAAAATAGAGGCAGAAAAAAATGGGTTCGTCGTTTCATTTTCTTTGCGTTTTTTCTCTATTCAACATTTGTTTCAACAATTACCGACCATTTGGTTTTTAACAAATATAACAGGTAACACTGGATTAATAGGTCTCAAAAATACTGCTCTGCACTCTAAATATCTGGCGGGCATTATTTTTTCCACTTTTATAAGTAGTAGCCTGACCATGGAATAAAGTTGGCTCAGTTTATATACTACAATATATAAACAAAACTACATAAATATCTTGCTTTTTGTAACAACAGAGAGACATAACGAACGGTTTCTGTAGAGTCCTATATCTAGCAAAATTCCGGAAATTTATTCCGGCTTGAAGCCGATAGGGAATAAATAAAATATCAAAATGTATCCTCGAAAAGACGAATGTAAATAAACATGATCACGAATATACATTCAATGACAGGTTGAACAGCAAACTAATTAATTTAGAGATAAGTATAACAATTAGCAATTTAAGACAATTAGAATTCTTTCTAACACATATAAAAAATAAATTAAAAGAAACTGTCTCTGATAATATAATTAATGAGTTCAATAACAGACAAACTCGTTCTTATGAAAAATATTTTAAAAAAATTAGAATTGACAATGTTAAGAAATTTAATCAACTGAAAAATCAACAACATATTTTCAATTTCCACATCGAACCGAATTGGGTTAAAAATATTTCAGGAATAGAGATCCCTGAGGATGTAAAAAACTTTTTAGGGTTGGGATTTAAATTTAGCTTACCTTTAAATAAAAATGAAATATCAATAAAAAACTTATTAGCTGATCTAGAAAATATAATAAAATATTACCCTAACAATACAACAAAAAGTATCACAAGGGCTAAGTTTACAAATATACTTACTAACTTCTTGAGAAGACCAATTAATCAAAGTTATCTTAATGTTTTATTTTATGGATCAAAACAATTTTTTAAGAGCCATGATGAGCTTATTGTAACTAGGGCAGATAAAGGAAATGTCACTGTTATTATGTCTAAACTAACATATATAAATAAATCCGAAGAGATTTTACATAATCAGACCTACTACAAGCAGCTCACCAGGGATCCCACATCAACTAATCAACAAAAAGCTAACAGACTAGTAAAAAAACTTAAAGATCAAGGGCAATTGAGTGATGAAGTTTCTAAAAGTCTCACAATTTACGATCAGACTTCCCCAAAATTTTATAGGCTCCCCAAAATTCACAAACCAGAATTATCTTTGAGACCAATAGTTTCTTCACTTAATGCCCCAAATAGTAAATTACCACAATTTCTCACAGATATTTTAACTATTGCATACAATAAAAACAACGAATACTATATCACAGATTCATTTCAATTTTCAGAATTAATAAACGAAAAACAAATTCCACATAATTATGTGCTAATAAGCCTAGATGTCATTTCTCTCTTTAGTAATATTCCCTATACATTAGCAAAAAATAGCATAACAAAAAATTGGGAGTCTATAAGCCAATACACAGATCTCAACTTGAACAACTTTTTAGAAATATTAAAATTTATTTTTGACAGTACATATTGCATGTTTAATCAAAAGTATTATAAACAAATTTTAGGCACTCCCATGGGGGCCACTCTTTCTCCCATCATTTCTCAATACGTAATGGATGATTTGTTGGATGACTGTATTCCTAAACTGTCTTTTCAACTACCGTTTTTAAAAAAATACGTGGATGATTTAATCACTTCTGTACCTGTAGAAGGGGTAGAAGAGGTCTTACAAGTCTTTAATAGCTATAACCAATACATTCAGTTTACAGTAGAAAGGGAAACTGACAATAGTGTTCCGTTTTTGGACACCAAACTAATCAGGAGTGAAAACAACCAGATTTTACTAGACTGGTACATAAAACCTACCAGTTCTGGTAGATATCTTAATTTCCATTCCAACCACCCCAAAAAAATAAAGATCAATCTAGTATTGGCTCTAAAAACACGTATTGAAAGGATTTCTCACCCTAGTCTACTTAGAAAAAACTTAAAAAGATTGTATGATATTCTCCTCAAGAATTCATATCCACAAAAGTTATTAAAAAAACTATTATATAACACAGCTCCAATAATCAACCCTGGAGAGAGAAATGATGGAATAAGTCCCAACATCAGTGCCTTTGATTCTCAAAATAGACCGAGGTACTATTTTTCGTTACCTTACATAAAAGAAATTTCAACAAAAATAACTAAGTTGTTCAAGTATGATCCTTCAATTAAAATCGCCTTTAAACATAATAAAATAGTAGGCAACACTTTTACAAAATTAAAAGATAGGGATGAAATACAAAAAACATCAAACATTGTATACAGTATTCCTTGTTCAGAGTGTGAGGGTATTTACATAGGTCAAACCTCTAGGGTCCTAAAAGACAGAATAACTTCGCATAAAAGCGACTGTAGATTAATGAAAAATACTTGTGCACTTTCAGAACACACAAATCAATCAGGGCACTTATTCAACTTTAATGATACCCAAATATTATGTAAGGAAACTAATTATAACAAGAGACTGTTTCTGGAAATGGTGGAAATATTTCTGAATCCTAATTCGTTAAATAAGAGAGCTGATATCGAAGACCTTAGTTCTATTTATTCAAATTTACTCAATCTGAACAATTATACGAACAACAATAATAGTTTAAATAACACAGAATTTTCCTTTTAAAAAATATAAGTATCTGTACGTATTATATCCATATACCTTTCTATAGTCAGTCTCTTCAATTTGAGTAGTTTGTCGTGGGCATAAATTCGACTTTTAATTCATACTTGTTCTGGTTTGATTAAGATATTTCTCAGCTACTGATTTTTCTTTGTATCTGGATGTATATCGATGTGATTACATAGCTAAATCCTAGATCTGTGTTTCAATCATCCTGACAGAACGTACTATAACATTCTTTACATGTCAAAAAAACCTACATAAGAAATTTACTTGCTTCGTATTTCAATATAAAAATATATGGAGAACAGGAATTCCTGCCAGTATGTAAAATCTAATTTTAATGTTAAGGTCAAAGTGTGTTTGTTTTTCGCAAGAAGTTATCGATACTAATTGCAAAGCAGTGAGTACAATTTTCTATTTTTTTTTTTAAATCCTCAAATTCTAATTAATGTGCATACAGAGATAAAAAACAAATTTCTTCTCATATTGCAGCCCTGAAGAAGGTAATAATCATTACCGAAAGCTTGGCGTACCTTAAAAGCAATTTAAATCTAGCCCTAAATTAGGACCGATACCCCAATAATTAGGTTACTTGTTATATATATATATATATATATACCTACAGCGAAGGTTAAATGAGAAATGTTTTGAAACTTAGCGCCTTAGCGCCTTCAGATTTACGATCGGTCAATTGGTTTTGGAAATATCAGCGAAAAAACGAAAATGGCGGATTTCGTTTTCACCAGTAAATCCAAAACGGTAAATTTGACAGCCGAAAAATGTGACATTATTCGGACACTTTTTTAAGACGAATAAGATGGCGTGTACGACATGTCTCTATCGTCTTTTGTTATCCAGCAACCCGCCTCAACTTTAATTTTTCTTATGACCCCATATCGGATTTTTCGATTTTTGGAAAGAACGTGAAATTTCCAGTCTAGTGATGTTTCACAAGTGCATAAAAGATTTAAGTATTATCGAAATATCACACTTCCTAAAGTTAGATCTCAATTTTTTCTAAGGAGGCCAAGATTTAATTGCCACAAAATTATATTATATAAGTACTGTAGTATTAAACGCGTTGCATTTTTAATACAACATGAACGTAAATAACGACTAAAAAAATCTAAATAAGTTCTTACCTGGGTTACATTAATTTACAGACTTGCAAAATAACGTCCATTTACATCGAGGCATTTTTGACAATTTGTAATTGTTTTTCGTACAACCCTGGTAAGTGTATTTTCAAAAATATGTCCAAAACTCTTGGTCTCATGATTCCTATGGTCCCAATCAAATTTATAAACCTCATCCTTCGTGTGACACCAGAGGTAGAAATCCAAGGACTGCAGGTCAGGGGATCTAGGAGGCCAAGATGTTGGACCATTTAGAGAAATAGTTCTTTCAATTTTTTCGTCAAATAGCTCTCTTAAAAAGTTACGACTTGAATGGTGTTGTGAGCTGGACATCCATTCTGTTCAAACTAGGTTCTTCTAAACACATTTTCCGTTAGAGGAACTCGTAAAGCCGGTACACCTGGTTTGGCAAAAACTCTAGGTATCTCTGTCCGTTTAGGTTGTAGCCAAACAAAAATGTAAGTCGATTTTCTGAAATGATTAATATAATTTATAAATAGGTGCCCAGTTAAAAGAAGTAAGTGAGATTAAATTACCAATGACTCCACACCAAACGTTACTTCCAAATCTAGTTTGTCGACGTCTCTCTGTCACTTCTTGAGGGTTTTCCGCAGCCCAATGATGACTGTTGTGCCTATTAAAAATTTCACAATTCGTAAACCCAGTCTCATCGAACCACAAGACATGATCGACAAAATCGGGATTTCATTATTCTTTCTAGTATACTACTGAGAGGAGCCTAGTCGTCTTGGAAAATCAGTTTCCTTAAATCCTTGAACTATTATGGGTTTGTATGGATGGTACTTATTTTTTTAACACTCACTGTACCGTTGACTTTGGCACATACATTTTCTGTTCTACAGTTCTTACATATGCACTAGGGTTTTCGTTGATAGCTTGTAAAATGTTTCGCTCGCTATTTTCAATATTGTCTCCGCTTCTAGGTTGTTCAAAGGCCCCGTGGTTAATTAAAGTAACTACAATTTTTCTGAACTTGGGTTTATGAGGCTCCCTTTGTTCGGAGTATATCTCCAAATACCTTGCGGAGGTTATGTCGACGTTTCTGTGTGACTGCAAGTACAGCGCTAACATATCAAAGTTTTCTTCATTTGAATAAGGAATACCGACCATTTTCAACAGGTCTCGACAATTTGTGTGTCAAATTTATGATTTTATTGAGAGAAAAACGTACTACTTATTAAAACACCATTTGAATTATTTAACTTCAAAGCCAAAGCTCACTCTTGTTACAAATAAATCACGGCCTCCTTAGAAAAAATTGAAATCTAACTTTACGATGTGTGATATTTCAATGATACTTAAATCTTTTATGCACTTGTGAAACATCACTAAACTGGAAATTTTACGCTCTTTCCAAATATTGAAAATTCCAATATGGCGACGGAGAGATGTACACGCCATCTTAGTCGTCTTAAGTGTCCGAATAATGTCACATTTTGACAAGTGTTAAATTTACCGTTTTGCATTTACTGGCGAAAAACGAAATCTGCCATTTTCGGTTTGTCGCCAATATTTCCAAAACCAATTGAATGCGTTTCTCTCGAATCGGGAATTATATTGGCACAATAATTTTAAAATTCTTATCCCTGGTTACTGTCATAATATAATCGTTTTAGTTACATTTGAGAAATTTTGCAGGTAAAAAAGAGTAAGTTTATTTCAATTTATCTTAAAAGTATTTTTTAGTTTTTCAAAAATAAAAACAGCTTTATTACATAAAATTATAATCGAAGATATTTAATTTTGATTACACTAACAAAAAATAGCTGCTTTTAGAACTAAATTTTACAAGTGATTTTAACTTATTTCAGTATACGTTGTTTACTGATCGGACGAAGTTACTTCCTGGTATTGTCAATTTTCTTATTTTTCTTTTTGTCTTTGTCTTCGTAATCGACATTTTCGTATATGTTTATCTACTAGAATCGAAGTGGTTTAAAATGGGAACTTTGAGCTCGACAAGACATCGGGTTATAGCGATCAGTTCCGGGGAAACATCATGTTTAAAAAATGTGTCTTGCCTTAGCTAAAAACTTAGTGAAATTTGCAGAAAATAGAGGTAACGTTCTCAAATTAAATTAGGACCTAATGAATAAAAGCCAATAAGATTACACTAGATGCTAATCTTAATTTATATTGGGAATGACGTTAGAATACTTAATGTGAATATTCCATGTCTGTCCCTGAAGTTGCTTCGTCCCTAAACCACATATTACGTCTACCAGGTGAGAAAGTATTAATATTCTCCATGTACCCAAATTCAGATATCTTTGCGTGTCTTGTTTTACGGCAATTTTCAATAAAAATAATTTTTAGCGAACGACGCCAAAAAAATCAGATCAAATCAGAAAAAAATAATGAAACTGATTTTTTTAAAGAAGCAATGATAAATATAATTTACTTCCACTTTTTTAAATATATCGGTCTTTTTGTCGAATACTTATACCTTTTTTACACCAGAGGCTAAAGATTAAAAGAAATAGTTCCCAAACGGCGCGGCCGGCGTGAAATATATCAACTGAATGAGATGAAAAGGACTATGATTACTGGACTTGGCAAAAATTGGGTGCAACTGGATTTCTTTATATATGTTTTAATGTATGAAAATGTAATATATTATATATATATATATATATATATATATATATATATATATATATATACCGGGTGTCAACGATATCGTTTTACACGATGCCATTCATTTGCTTTTTAGGTTAGGATATTTATATTTGGGTTAACGAAATATGGTATTAAGACACATATTTTTCATGAAAAAACAATTGAATATTACTGCCAGTTTTTCCGATATCAGAACCAAGTTAAGAATTTCAAATGGAACCCTGTATATTATTTCACATAGTTTGATAGAGCTTAGAATTACCTTTTCAATGACATATCACAAGTTATATTTCTTTTTCAAAATGGCGGACCAGGAAGCGCTTTTTCAAAATTCAGTAAGGCGGTCGTTTCCCGATACCGATGAAATTTTGTTTAACAAATTATTAAAATATTAAACAAAATGGGGTTTTCAATGGATTTTAATCAAATTTAAAATCAAATTTTTAATTTATCACAAAATGGGATAAGTTTAATTTTTTCTTTAAAATGTGAACTTTTTCTTAAATTTTCTCAAAGATTTTAAATAGAAAGTTGTATTTATTAAATATTAGTATTAAAATCTTATTAGCTACACGAAACCGCATAACAAGCCGTATTTTTGCTTTTTGTTTCAGAAAAAATTGACAAAACCTTGCCGATACACATTTTTCCTAATACATAACATGAAACAAACACACACATATTATTAATCAGAAAATCCTGGAATATTTTTTATTGTTTATTGATAAGTAATTTTGTATTATTTTGACATTTTGTGACTGTTGTCTTATTTTAGGAAAGCGAGAAAAAATCACAAGTAGTATTAATTTTATTTTACCAGTAGATACGGTGCAGTAACATGAAAGATGACTTAACTAAGATAAGTAGGTCTTGGAAACAATTGCATAGGGATGCTATTATAATTTTCATTAGATTTAACCAGAAACGTCAAAAGTACTGTTTTGTATCGACATTTCTCATAACTTTCGTTACATTTTTACACTGAGAAAAACAAAAAACAAAAACAAAACCGCATAACAAACCGTATTTTTGCTTTTTGTTTGAGAAAAAATTGACGAAACTCTGCCGATATACATTTTTCGTAATACATAACATGAAACACACACACATATTATTAATCAGTAAATTTCGGAATATTTTTTATTGATAAGCAATTTTGTATTATTTTGACATTTTATGATTTTTGCTGTCTTATTTTAGGAAATCGAGAAAAATTCACAAGTAGTATTAATTTTATTTTACCGGTAGGCTTTCGGTTTTTCCGGAAATACCTAGACCTAAGTCAAGAAGTTTAAAAAGAACCCTGTATATTTTTTCACACAGTTTGATAGAACTTAGAATTCCCTTTACATTGACATATCACAAGTTGATTTTTTTCTCGAAATGGAGGACCAGGAAGCTTTTGTTCAAAATTCAATATGGCGGCCATTTTCTAACACCGAAGATATTTTTGAATTATAGGTAGAAATAATAAACAAATATGGGGGTTTTTATTGGGTTTAATGCTAATTTAAAATCAAACTTTCACAATTAATACAAAAGTCACTCAATTAAATGTTCTATGCGCTGTCCGCCTTGTTCTTGGCATAGTGTAACTCTCTCAACATTTTCCGCGAGCAGGTTTCGTAAATGCTGTTCTGAGATACTCTCAACGGCTCGTCTTATTCTATTATCTAACATTTCCAACGATATTACAGGAGTTGCATACACTTTTTCTTTCAGATGACCCCATATAGAAAAATCAAGCGGGGTTAGGTCAGGCGACCTCGCTGGCCATAGAATTGGTCCATTGGTTCCCAACCAGTTCTCACCAAATCGTTCATTCAAGTAATTTGCAACAATTCTTGAATTATGAGCAGGGGCAACATCTTGTTGGTAAACTAAATCATTATTTTGCTGCAAATTATTTATAAAATGTTCAATTTCATTTTCGAGAAAGTCCAAATACATCTCGCCAGTTAAAGGCTGATGGAATAATATTGGACCAATAACGCTTAGTCCTACAACGCCTAACCAAACATTAACTCCAAAACGTTCCTGGAAGGCACCTTCTCTTATTAATCTTTGATTTTCCTTTGCCCAATAACGAAAATTATTTCTATTAAACATCCCTAGATTAGTAAACCTTGATTCGTCCGAAAAAATAATCTTATGATGAAACACAGGACTTATTCTATAATTATCTAAAAACCAATTGCAATAAATAAGTCGTCTTTGGAAGTCATTTTCGAATAGGTGGTGGTGAATTTGATACTTAGACGATTTAAACCCGTGTTTCCTTAAAATTTTTCTGGCGCTTTCATGGGACGTATTGCACTGTTTGCCTAATTCACGAAGGGAAGCTGTACGGTCATACTCGATGTACGCTAAAACGTTTGTTTCCACTTCTTCGCTTACTACGAAACCATCATTGCCATTAGCATGGACACCACCATTATTTTCATTTTTTAAATGTTGTACTAGCCAAGGATAATATGCATGTGAAGGAGCGTCACGATTCGGAAAGCGTTCCTGGTATAATCTCTCTGTGTCCCTTGAATTTTTGCGACATTCCCCATAAATAAGGAGCATGTCAATTTGATGTTCTCTTGAATAAACCATAATATTTATTTTTAAAACTAACTAGAACCACTTCTCAGTGTAAAAATGTAACGAAAGTTATCAGAAATGTCGATACAAAACAGTACTTTTGACGTTTCTGGTTAAATCTAATGAAAATTATAATGGCATCCCTATGCAATTGTTTCCAAGGCCTACTTATCTTAGTTAAGTCATCTTTCATGTTACTGCACCGTATCTACCGGTAAAATAAAATTAATACTACTTGTGATTTTTTCTCGCTTTCCTAACATAAGACAACAGTCATAAAATGTCAAAATAATACAAAATTACTTATCAATAAACAATAAAAAATATTCCAGGATTTTCTGATTAATAATATGTGTGTGTTTGTTTCATGTTATGTATTAGGAAAAATGTATATCGGCAAGGTTTTGTCAATTTTTTCTGAAACAAAAAGCAAAAATACGGCTTGTTATGCGGTTTCGTGTAGCTAATAATATACTTTAATACTAATATTTAATAAATACAACTTTCTATTTAAAATCTTTGAGAAAATTTAAGAAAAAGTTCACATTTTAGAGAAAAAATTAAACTTATCCCATTTTGTGATAAATTAAAAATTTTATTAAAATCCATTGAAAACCCGATTTTGTTTAATATTTTAATAATTTGTTAAACAAAAATTTCATCGGTATCGGGAAACGACCGCCATATTGAATTTTGAAAAAGCGCTTCCTGGTCCGCCATTTTGAAAAAAAATATAACGTGTGATATGTCATTGAAAAGGTAATTATATATATATATATATATATATATATATATATATATATATATATATATATATATATATATATATATATATAATATATATATATATATATATATATTATATATATATATATATATATATATATATATATATATATATATATATATATATATATATATATATATATATATATATATATATATAATATATACAGTGACCGTCTAAAGTCCGTTCCCCCCCCTACTAATTTTTGAGCCAACTCGTATATCGGAACGAAATTTGGAGGGCTTAAATAGGAGGTGAAAAGCTATTTTTTTATGAAAAAATGATAGCTAAAAGTTATAAAATGACGGCTACGCGCCATCTTGAATTAATATTTTAAATACAACACCCCGCATATTATTCCATTTTCAAAATCTGCTCATTATTCTTAACATTTTTCTCTAATACACTTTATTCCTAAATGTAATTGTTTTCAAAATAA
The DNA here is from genome assembly GCA_030620095.1 of Kuschelorhynchus macadamiae. NCBI lineage: Eukaryota > Metazoa > Arthropoda > Insecta > Coleoptera > Curculionidae > Kuschelorhynchus > Kuschelorhynchus macadamiae. The sequence goes on from JAUTXW010003048.1 coordinate 205,531, forward strand.
TGACGTTTGAAAATTGAAAATCCGGTTTAAAATGAAGTAATGGTTTTAGTCACTTTCGATAAAAAATTCTGCTAACTAAATTTTTTAATTAATTTGTAGTTAAATCTTTTAATGAATTCGACTAATAAGAGGCGTAAAGGCAGTATTTTAAGGATAAACAGTACCACTTACCGGAAAATCTTGAAGGTTACGAATTTGTTCTGTAAATTCACAAGGAAAAAAAATTAGTTGGTAAAAACATATTTTATTTATTTTTGAATAACACTTATTTAACCCCAACAATAATTATTTTATCAAGTGTTCGATGTGGCCCCCTCCTAAATCTTGACAATAAAGTGCCCTATTATGAATAGCTTCTCTCACGTTGATGAAAGTCTGTTCATCTATTTCTTCACATGCTTCTCTTATTCTGCGTTCCAACTCTTCTATTGTTTGACATTCAGTGGCGTAGATTTTTAACTTCAGATATCCCCAAAGGAAAAAATCTAGAGGGGTAAGATCCGGAGATCTTGGTAGCCATTCTGTACTTCCCCTGCGACCTATCCATCGCCCAGGAAAGTTTGTATCGAGAAACTCTCTAGCCATGCGATAGAAATGGGGAGGTGCTCCGTCCTGCTGAAATATGATTTCACGATTTTCAAACTCTTCCTGATTGTTTAATACAATTTGTCTTATTCGAGGTTCAATTTCAGTTTCTAAAAGATTTCTGTAAAGATCTCCTGTAAGATTGCCTCTGATGAAAATCGGTCCAACAACGTGGTTGCCCAAAATCCCCGCCCAAACATTAACTTTTTCAGGAAATTGGGTATGCCCTTCTCTAAAAATATGCGGATTAGTATCGCTCCAGTATCGTACGTTCTGTTTGTTGACTTTTCCATTAAGGAAAAACGTGCATTCATCTGAGAAACATACACGTTTTAGGAAGGATCGTTCTCCTTCAATTTTTCTTGTTAACCACTAACAAAATTCAACCCTCCGGTCTGGATCATCCTCCGTGAGAGCATGCAGGATTTTCATTTTATAGGGATGAAATTTTTCATTTTTTAGGACTCTTTGGACACTTTTTGAACTTACTTCGCAGGATTCAGCAACTGCAGACGTCGACTGAGTAGGATTAATTACCATTTCAGCAACAATTTCAATTTTTTTTTCTTCTGAAAGAGGTGATCTTCCTGATCTTGGAGCATCTTTCATCGTACCAGTTGCTTGGAGCTTATTTAAAAGTTTGCGCAAATATGACCGCGAAATAGGGTTTTCGGGAAATCTATCGTTAAACATACGGACTGCTAGATGAAAATTTCTTCCAGCTTCTCCAAAAATCAAAACTGCTTCAAATTTATCGTGTAAACTGCGAGCCATGGTCACACTTTTCATAAAATAATTAAGATGCTCAACGGACTATTTGATAGTTAGTTATCAAGATGTTACCGCGACAACGATTTTGTTTCCAACGCAAACTTGATCGTATTTTTGATTGAATTTGAAATGACCAAAATATCAATTTTCAAACGTCATTATTTCGAAAGCAATTACATTTAGGAATAAAGTGTATTGGAGAAAAATGTTAAGAATAATGAGCAGATTTTGAAAATGGAATAATATGCGGGGTGTTGCATTTAAAATATTAATTCAAGATGGCCATTTTATAACTTTTAGCTATCATTTTTTCATAAAAAAATAGCTTTTCATCTCCTATTTAAGCCCTCCAAATTTCGTTGCGATATACGAATTGGCTCAAAAATTAGTAGGGGGGAACGGACTTTAGACGGTCACTGTATATATATATATATATATATATATATATATATATATATATATATATATATATATATATATATATATATATATATATATATATATATATATTTTTGAACTGTTTCTACTAGTAAAATATTGTTTTAATATACAGGGTATTCCATACTCGGTGGTACGAGTAAGAAGTATCCGGAGAACGAGAAATTAAATTTTTTTCGTATATGGTGTTCCTATACCTATTTTGAACTGCTTTCAATGTATATGCGATTTTATGAATAATTATTGCTATTAATATTCGACAGGCATTAAAGTTGTCGATCTATAAGCGATAATTAATATTGATATTCGAGAAATAGGTCTTTTATGATGTTACCACAGCTTTCGAACGGTTTTCTTTCAATATAAATTGTGGTTTTAAAAAGAACAGATTTAGTCAGTAAATTAAAACTTTTGATATTATCACCTAATACGTCAGATGTTTAAAGTTCTGACCATTTACATGTAAGCAAGCGGTAGTACTCATCACATGACAGGCAGTAGCTCTTTGAATTTCTCATGGATCAAGAGTCATGGTGTTTTATAAACCATTTCTTTAACAGAAAAAAGTGTAATTGGTCCTTCAAGTCTTATTCACCTATCTTCAAACATATCAGAAAGTCATATAATACGGTCTTTCTTAAAATTGCAATATATTTTGCAAAAGTTAAATTTTTGTCATAAATGTATATTGAAAAAATTTTTGTTGGTAACCTTTTTCTTTTATAAAGTGTGGATTTTGTGCAGTCCAAAAATGACTATTTTGACTGTTGAAGGCCCCTTCGCGTGTGAATTTTGCTTCATCAGTCCAAATAATTCTCAGAATATGTGGATCCTCCTGTGTACGAATTAATAACATTTCGCAAAGATCTACACGTTTTGGAGGATCATAATACTTATTATAGTGGCATCCCTATGCAATTGTTTCCACATCTTGCCTATAGTTATCTTACTTAACCGTATCGACCGGTAAAATAAAATAATACTGTGAATTTTATTTTGATTTCTTAAAATAAAACAAAAAAACTGAAACTATCCAAAATAATAAAGAATATTTATTAATAAACTGATCTGCCAAAGTTTTTAATTTTTTTCTGGTTTAGGCAGTTTTATGGAGATAATAAGAAATATTTTAATGTTAGTATTGAAGAAATACAACTTTCTATTTAAAATCTTATTCTATTTTGTGACAAGTTAAAAGTTTTTTTTTTATTTACTTAAAATCCAATAAAAACCCATTCATTTATTGTTTTAATAATTTATTTAGCAAAAAAGTCATCGGTATAGACGAACTGCCGCCATATTGAATTAAAACAATCTTCCTGCTTCGCAATTCTGAAAAAAAATATACAAAGGTCCATTTGAAATTCTTGATATAGGTCAGGAAGAACCGGAAGTAATATTCAATTGTTTTTTCATGAAAAATATATGTCTCACTAACATAGATCTTTAACTTAAATGTCAAATTTCTAGCTTAAAAAACAGTTGAATAGCGCTGTGTAAAACAAGCTCGTTGACATCCGGTATTAGCAAATAATTCTTTTTTAATACATTTATATGAATCCTATATACTGTAGTGTAATTCAATTTGTTTTAAGTTTTCAATTTGTTTAATATTTTCACTATTAGTATTATTTATTTACCATAACATAAGTAGGCTGCAAAAAATAAATTATTTTTGTCCTTTATTGGTTTCCTCTGAAGAAAGAAGAATTAATTCCAGGAAATGGAATTTTACCAAATATTTAAACATTTTATCAGACCGCCATTTTGTTCCGCCTTAATGGATTGACACAAAAACTTTACCATTGTATTCCTCTTTATTTTTTGCAGAAATTTTGTGCTTCATTCGATAAATACCTTGTTTTTTTACATTTTATAAAGCTGCCGTTTTGTTCCGCCATATTGGATTTTAAACAATATATAACCATTTCATCCCCATATTATCCTTGATGTTTGACCAACATTTGGAGTCAATCGAATAAAGTTGTTTTTTAATTATGCTGCATACAGACAGAACGACAGACTAAAAATACATTTCACGATTACAATACTTCTCTCTTACGAGGGAAGTAAAAAGCAACTAAATTGATAATAAAAAATCAAGACACCGGTCAAATTCACCTATATAACAATATATCTTGATTGAATTTATTTTTAAGTTTAAGTGAACGTTTAATAATACTAGTTGCTGATTATTTCAATAAAACATATTAATTATTTGGCATAATTGAGATTATTTTGCTAATCCAAATAACATCGTCCTTTGTTTTCAGAGGCCCAACGTGGACCGCGAGTTAATCGATAGATGACAGTCAGCTGGGCCGGAGTCGGCAGCCGGAAGGCATCGTGTCCACATGCAGGCGACCATACAACACGGTAAGCTAGGTTAGGAACGGATCCCTTCCCCTGGGGGAAAAACTGACCCCTAAATATTCAATACTATCAATATCAAAATGTATATTATGGGCATTCGCCCCCTTTAAACCCTGTTTTTATATTTGCGAAACGATTTGGCGTGACGATTTTTTATTTTCTTATTCTGTCTATTAAAATCGATCTTTGCGTGATCCAAAAATGGTATCCATAAAGCTCATTTAGATTTTTTAAGTCGTTATATACGTTCATGTTGTATTGAAAATTCAATGCGTTCAATACATTACTTACTTATTAACGTAATCTTGTGGCAACTAAATCACGGCCTCCTTTGAAAACATTGAAACCTAATTTACGAAGTGTGATATTTTGATGACACTAAAATCTTTAATGCACTTGTGAGATATCAATAGACTTGAAATTTTAGGCTTTTTCCAGAAATCGAAAAATCCAATATGGCGGTCATAAGAAAAATGAAAGTTGAGGCGGATTGCGGGTTAACAAAAAACAATGAAGACGTGTCGTATACGCCATCTTATTTGACTTAAAAATGTGTCCGAATAATGTCACATTTGGACAGCTGTCAAATTTACCGTTCTGGATATACTGGCGAAAAACGACATCCGCCATTTTCGGTTTTTCGCCGATATTTTTTGAAAAAAAAAAAAAAAATATATATATATATATATATATATATATATATATATATATATATATATATATATATATACAGTGTGTCCCAGATTCGCTTCTCTATATAGGGATCTCGGCTCCTATTATACCTACAGAAAAGGTTAAATGGGGAAAGTTTTAGAGGAAACTTATTGCATTCGATATCTGGCTTCAGATTTACGATCGATCAATAAGTTTGGGAAATATCGGCGAAAAACCGAAAATGAGCTTTAACTACATTAATTACAACAAAACAACACAAACAAATAACAAAATAACATTTGCATTGAGACATTTTTGACAATTGGTGACTGTTTTTCGTAAAACCCTGGTAAGTGTATTTCGGTTAATATTTCTAAATGTGTCCAGAACTCTTTGTCTCAGGATTTCTATGGTCACGGGGAGATTCATAGATTTCATTCTTCGTGTGACCCCAGAGGTAGAAATCCAAGGGCGACAGGTCAGGGGATCTAGGAGGCCAAGATATTGGACCATTTAAAGAAATTATTCTTTCGTCAAACTACTCTCTTAAGAAGTTTCTGACTTGAATGGTATTGTGAGCCGGACACCCGTCTTGTTGAAACCAAGTTCTTCTTAATTCATCTTCCGTTAGAATAGCTCGTAAGGCTGGTACAACCGGGTTTCGCAAAAGGTCTAGGTACCTCTGCCCGTTTACGTTGTAGTCAAACAAAAATGGTCCAATAAATCTGAATCTGAAATGATTAATAATTTATAAATAGGTACCCAACAGTCAAGGGCGGCAGGGTCGACCGGGTGGTACTAGAAACTATAAATTATAAAGGGAAAGTTATCTTTATTAAAGAGTAGATCTTCTTTCCAAAATTAATTATCGAAACATCCCGTAATGAATGAGCTTGTATACAGTTGAAAGCTATTCGGCTTTATTATGAAAAAGAAAAACATATTTGGTTAGAGGGAAGTAATAGCAGTAATAAATTATTTTGTGGGTATTGCAGATTAATTTCGGAAATACTAAATCAATTTATTTCAGTGATATAATAATCTTAAAGAAATACACCGTGCCTTAATAAAACATACAATATCAAAAGAACAAAGCCCTTGTGCTTTAAAATTTAAATTATTCGGAAATATAGCTGAACGCCTTTCTATAAATCGTAATGAAAATCGAAAAATAATTACATTTCATTAATATGGTATTTTTTTCATAACGCAAGAACTAGGCTTCCCCGCTAATAATAAATCATTAAATTCAGACAATCAAAATAATTTTAGAGAATTAGCTAAATCCGCAGAATATTTAGATAAAGTATTAATAAATTTATAGAACCCAATTCTATTTTTATAGTTTCTTCGAAACTACAATACAAAATGATTGAATAAAAATGTAATACAATATCAAAAAAAGTAAGTTGACTGACTAGAGTAGAACGTTTTACTTTTTTTTATTAGATTATACTCTATAACTTATAATTAAACGAAAAAAAAAAAGGTGGCTATTTAAAAAATATTGGTTAGATTAACTTACGAATGATCCCACACCAAACGTTACTTCCAAATCTAATCTGTAGACGTCTTTCTGCCACTTCGTGAGGATTTTGAACAGCCCAATAATGACGGTTGTGCCTATTAAAGACTCCACAATTCGTGAACCTGCTCTCATCGGACCACAAGACATGTTTTACAAAATCAGGATTTTCATTACATCTAGTATACGATTCACAGAACTGTAGTCGTCTTGGAAAATCAGTTTCCGTAAGTCCTTGTACTATTATGGGTTTGTATGGATGGTACTTATTCTTTTTTAAAAATTAGTTTCTTGTTCTACAGTTCTTACCGATGCACTAGGGTTTTCGTTGATAGCTTGTAAAATGTTTTTGTCTCGATTTTCATTGTTATTATTGTATCCGCTTCTAGGTTGTTCGAAGGCACCATGGTTAATTAAATTAACTACGATTTTCTCGAATTGGGTTTTATAAGGCTGCCGTCGTTCGGGGTACATCTCCAAATACCTTGCTGAGGTAACGTCGGCGTTTCTGTATGATTGAAAGTACAGAGCTAACATGTCAACCTTTTCTTCATTTGAATACGGAATGCCGGCCATTTTCTATAGGTTTTAACAATTTATGTGTCAGATTTTATTGGGATAAAAGCGTACCTACTACTTATTAATACACAGCTTTGATACTTTCAACTATTTAACTTAACGTCAAAGTCAAAATCCAATTTTGTTACAGATAAATCGTGGCCTCCTTAGAAAAGCATTGAGAGCTAACATTACTTTAAATCATGACCTCCTTAGAAAAAACTGAAACCTAACTTCACGAAGTGTAATATTTCGATGATACTAAATTCTTTAATGCACTTGTGAGATATCAATAGACTGGAAATTTTAGGCTCTTTCCAAAAATCGAAAAATCCAATATGGCGGCCATAAGAAAAATGAAAGTTGAGGGGGGTTGCGGGTTAACAAAAAACAATGAAGACGTGTCGTATACGCCATCTTATTTGTCTTAAAAATGTGCCCGAATAATGTCACATTTTGGCAGCTGTCAAATTTACCGTTCTGTATATACTGGCCAAAAACGAAATCCGCGTTTTTCGGTTTTTCCCCGATATTTCCAAAAACAATTGATCGATCGTAAATCTGAACCCGGATATCGAATGCAATAAGTTTCCTCTAAAACTTTCCCTATTTAACCTTTGCGGTATAATAGGAGCCGAGAACCCTGTATAGAGAAGCAAATCTGGGACACACTGTATATATATATATATATATATATATATATATATATATATATATATATATATATATATATATATATATATATATATATATATTCGTGTGGAATTTTCAATGAGAACACGAAAGGTAAATAGATTAACTTCTTAAAAATCCATTTTTTAGGAAACTCATTGTATTGTATTTTCGCGAAAAAGAGCTTAATTTTGAATATAATAAAATCCTTCGGGAAACTTCCTCCGTTATAAATCGTTCCTTTTATGAGAAATATTGGAGTGTAACCCAATTTAGTTTAGTGCATAGTCATATAGTAAGACATATAAATATACTCTCTTTTCAATCATTTTTATTGAGCGCCATTTTGCTCTATTATACTGGATTCCTGCCAATTTTACCAGTTTCCACCACTACACCACACTTGATTTTTGAGCTTAATTTAAAATAAATTCAATAAGTAGTTTTTGCCTTGATGATTAAATTCGTACCAGTTTATCCCTATATCACATTTAACTTTTCTGCAAAATTTAACGTCAGTTAAAGGCTGATTTCTTAAATAATTCATTAGGCCGCAATTTAGTTTTGCCATCTTGAATTCATTCCAAAGTTCAGCCGTATGTAAAACTTGATTTTTGTGCAAAATTGGATATTAGTTTTCTTAAAAATAGTTTTTTTAACGTTTCACTAGACCACCGTCTTGTTCTGGCATATTCAATTTTTACCAAAATATTACCAGATCATCCCCATATGACCCTTAATTTTTAACTGATATTTGAAGTCATTCTGGTAAGTACTTTTCAAGCCATTCCGCGAATTGACAGACAGACAGATCGAAAAACGGACCGACGGAATTGATAGGACTTATTTTTTGCCAACTAGGGACGCTTAAACATGAGTGATGAGTTAATTTGAGAGGGTGATTCGTTTCATGATTAAAAATATGTTATTTGGCCGCCATGTTGTTCCGCCATCTTGAATTCGTACCACAATTTTATCATCTCTATACTATATAATTTGTCATGGTACAAAATTTGAAATCAATCTATTTCATTTTTTCAAACTGAATTTTTAAATATTTTATTAAAGCGCCATTTTGTTCCGCCATCTTGAATTGGTACCAAAATCTTACCAGTTGATTTCTACATATACTTGATTTTTGTGCAAAATTTGAGGTAAATTGAATAAGCAGTTTTTTAGTAATATTTTTTTTAACATTTCATTAAGCCGCCATTTTGTTTTGCTATATTGGATTTTTACCAAAATCCTTTAAAATCCACCTTTGATCAAACAAGCAGCCCTTATATCACATCAAGCGCTGAACTAAAATAAATACTGGCATTATTAAGTTACTCCTCTTAGTAAGGTGACATTTCGCACAATATTTATCACTGACACAGAAAGAAGATCGTACATTTTCAGATGCTCATAAAAGGACATTATCCCATCAAAACGTCGCCAGCTCCCAGACTATTAACGGCTCAACCATAATAAGAGTTAGTCATCCAGACCAATTTTAGCTTCATCATGAAAAATGTATCACACGTCCAGCTTTTATATGGACGACCCGTCACCCAGAGAGTTCGCGAACTCTGTGCGACAAGCCGAAATGGGAAAAGTGATAAATATATATTTTCACTGAACCGATTCCGAAATTATTTCGAACTCCTGTGCTATTAGAGCGTGTTGCGCTTTTAACGATAATGAGCAGGGTTCATAAATCATTCAAAGATTATTACGGTATTGCCCGTGTCTGGCGTCATATATTGACACATATCACATATACACGATGAAAATGTTAATTTCGAAGAGTGAAATTCGTGCATTAAACATATAAAATGTAAAAAAAATGGCAAATGTATGGTATGTATGGTAGAGGAGCCTACTAAATATTTCGCAGTCCGCTTGCTGAGAGGTCCTAGCAATATCCGTGATTTGGATACAAATGCTCGTAAATATTTACTTAAAATTAGCTTGATACTTGAACATCAAATATTTAGAATTCTCGAAGACGTAACTAATGCACAAGCAGAAAAGATACATCTAGCAGTTACCATTGAGCAGCAAAACGTTCGGAGTCTTCTGGATAACCAAAGACCTCTAAAACCACCACAGAATACCGTAATAAACTTGTCTTCCAAAGCCCTTACGGAAGCAGAACAATCCTTAGCCAAAACTTCTATATAACACCAAGGGACATACCCGTAAAAGACATAGTATGTCGTGAAATCGCATCGTTTAATGTAAGAAACAGTGGCGGCTAGTAGTGAATTATATTGGCCAGCCAATAACAATAACAATAACAAGTTTAAAAATAGGCATACTTAAAATAAAAATAAATATCTTATCTTTAAATTGAGCTTTAAATTCTCTTGAAGTTCAGGTCTACTCTTCGTTCTTTAGAGTTGGAAAAATGCTGAATGACACGTTCGTTAAAATTGCACGCACGTTCCTTTTATAAACGATTTCTCGAAACTTAACATTGCTAAAGCGGCTAGTCTATCTTGGCTCAACTCCTCAACAAAATGTATAAGCCCTCGAAAAACCCCTGGATTTTCAGACAAAGCCGTTTCATCATGGCCACGTAGTGTCAGCTCGAATACCCCACAAAATTTTACAGAATTTTATTTAAAATATAACGATTTTTGGATACATTTTCATTAAAATCTCTAAGGGATTTTCTATAAGCTGTGTCTAGCTGAGTGCGAATATCAACACTTCCGACCGTAGCCTAGTTCACCGAACATTTCATGTGATCTGCAGAAAACGCATGTCTTTAACACCGATTTTGCACTAAAGTTAAGTTCGTTAGCACTCTTTAGTTGTTTAATTTTTTGCACTACCGACATTTTATTTCATCTACATTCACAACTCAAACATAGACCACCTTGAAATTGGTTATTTTTGCAAAATTAAGTGCGTAATCACTTTTTAGTTGTTTTTTTTGCACTAGTCACTACCAACATTTTATTTCCTGTATATTTCCAACTCACACATGTATCATAAAAATAAACAAATATATATTACAAAAAACAGTATATAAATCAATTTTCATCGATTAAAAACGTCCCAAACAATAATGACCGCCCGACCTCTAAACAATTGAAATTCCGCATGCCGATGTGATACCGCGCCCGATCGATCGAATTATGAGAGGAGACCGGCTGATGACCCAAATCGCGATTTCATATTCTATTTGCTATCACGTTCGGCTGCCGCTCGGTAGCTGTAAAATCTTCGGGTACTTTCGTCAAGCTTTAAGGTAATCAGGGCAATTCGGACTGCCCAGCCTAGCTTAGTATAGCGAATTTTATTATGCCTAAGGAACGCAACGAGACCATTCGAATCACCGCGCGCGGCTAATAGTGTAGCGTATTTAACTTTTCCCAAGGTTCGCGTTTTATTACAACTATTAGGAGAGACGATCAAACGAATAATTTATTTTCTGAAATATTTTTGGGGGATCATTGAACAAATGACGTTATGGAAGAGCCGCCACTGGTAAGAAAGCACGAGGGAAATGTTTATAGATATAAAAAATCTCAGTATAGAGTGCTTTAAGTCCCATTCTTAAAAGCAAAAAAACAAATTAACTTCTCAAAACAGTTCACAGCTAAAATACAGGGTGATTCATGAGGAAATGTCAATACTTCAGGTACATATTCAGGACCAAAAAATAAACATAAAAGTCTATATAAATAAGTGTCCGCAAGTCCTTAGTTCTCGAGATGCAGGGTGTTAAAGTTTTTATTTAATTTTCCTATTTTTTAAATAAAATCTATGATAATGTAAATAATGGAGTGAAAATTGATATACGGGGGTTTTTTGGTATGACAAATTCGAATCTAATATTAGTATTGCTCTTACTTGTAGAGGGCGCCACCGACATGTCTTTCTACTTCTTCGAACAATCAAAACTTTTTGGTACAGTCTTGTATTACATTTTTGAGCAAAACAAATTATTCCCTTGCCATTTCTACGTCAAAAAGGTATACCTGTTAAAAGTGGATACGAGCAACCATTTTCGAATGATTTTTTTATCAAATTCACATAAAGTATGCATGTGTTGTTAAAAAATAGAAGTGTGCCTTGCCTGACAGAACAACTGCTGGTTGGTGTTCTCATCGTTTTTCTTGTTACTTAGCAATAGTAATGTCAGTTAATAATAAGATCAAATTTTGTCACTGTCAATTTCTGTTCATAACTTTTATTATCTGATAATAATCATTTAAGAAACTAGATCTAAATACGTCATTATGCCTGTGATATTCTCGCATCGTGAATATGCAGATATGATATTCGTCTATGGCTTCCGCAATGGGGTCGCAATTCAAGCAGTCGCGGAGTACCAGCTTCGTTTTCCAGATAGAAGGGTGCCAGATAGAAGACGTTTTCAACAAGTTTTCACTACTGCTGGAGAATCGGGGATGTTTCCAAGTGCGAAAATTGTATCTGAAAGGGAATCGGGACCCAACGTTGAAGTAGAAGAGGCTATACTCAATGCCGTCGAAAATGATCCAAGCATAAGCAGTAGGCGGATTGCAGATACTTATCAAATTACACAATCGTCTGCTTGGAGAAATCTTCACATTAATTGTTTATACCCATTTCATTTACAACGGATTCAACATTTGCAGGAGGGTGATTTTGAGTGGAGAATGCAATTCTGTAACTGGATTAATGAAGATCGAAGGTTGTATAGGTATGTTTTGTTCACTGATGAAGCACAGTTCACGCGTGATGGTATAAATAATCTTTACAATGAACACCGGTGGTCCTATGAAAATCCTCACGCTACAGTAGAACATAATTTTCAACATAAATTTAGCATTAATGTGTGGTGTGGAATGTTAAATGGTCATTTAATTGGTCCATTTATAATCGACAAAACATGTATTTGCAGCATGATGGAGCCCCTGCACACTACAGTTTACTTATAAGAGATTTTTGAAACCAAAACTTTCCAAACCGATGGATTGGTCGGGAAGATCCGTTTAATTGGCCACCTAGATCTCCAGACCTTAATCCTTTGGATTATTGTCTTTGGGGATGGTTCAAATCACTGGTATATTCCACTAAAGTAAATACAAGAGAAGCATTATTGGATCGGATAACAAACGCAGCACAAACACTAAGAAATGCGCCCGAATGTATCCACAGAGCAACCCTGTGCTTAGAAGCAAATGGTGGAATTTTTGAAAATTATAAAACGTAACCTAGATTTTATTAAAAACAACTTAATAATAACAATTTTAATAAAAATTAAATACCTTTTGTTTAGTTTATGTCTGAGGCACTGAATACACACCTCAAAAAAATGTGTTAGTCTTTCATTTCAAAGATTTGGACAAAATAACAAACTTTTAAAATTTTGCGATAAAAAATTACATGCGCCGAAATTGTTTTAAATCCAAATATCTCGAAAACGGTTGCTCGTATCCACTTTTAACAGGTATACCTTTTTGACGTAGAAATGGTAAGGGAATAATTTGTTTTACTCAAAAATGTAATACAAGACTGTACCAAAAAGTTGTGATTGTTCGAAGAAATAGAGAGACATGTAGGTGGCGCCCCCTACAAGTAAGAGCAATACTAATATTAGATTCGAATTTGTCATATCAAAAAACCCCCGTATATCAATTTTCACTCTATTATTTACATTACCATAGATTTTATTTAAAAAATAGGAAAATTAAATAAAAACTTTAACGCCCTGTATCTCGAGAACTAAGGACTTGCGGACACTTATTTATATAGACTTTTATGTTAATTTTTTGGTCCTGAATATGTACCTGAAGTATTGACATTTCCTCATGAATCACCCTGTATAAGGCCATAACGTTGTCCACAAACATCTCACGTAAAATCAGTCTAATAACGTAGTAGGCGACAGGATCGACTTTTCCTATCCATTTACACGCAAAAGGCGACAAGTGGCGCGGAATTCCCGGCCGGAATCTGAGAATTCACTTGACGCTGAAATAACTCTTTAATATTTAAGTAAATAAAGATTTTAAGAACAGTCATAGCTTTTACAATAATATTATACCATTTTGTTGTTAACCTAACTGATTTAACTAGATATCATAAGCCCTTCAGGCAAGTAAACAAGAGGCAAGTTGAATCGATTTTTTTCAAAACACTGCAACAATAAATGCATAAAATATAAGCCAGTCGACAACTTATATGAGTTCATTGTATTCATGTGCCAGAATAGCAGGTATATAGTTCATATACCGGGCGACACGAGATCAAAAATTAATTTTTTTGTTTAAAGAGATATTTTCAAAATTCTTTTAGAATATGAAAGGTATAGTTTTGAGTCAAATCAGACTCGTAGAACGTTTTTTGCAACTCAAAATAGGTTCATTTTGACCCAACCCTAAAACCCATCATAAAACCAAAACTAAGATCGATATTAAGCTCAAAACTGTACAGAAAGGTATAATTTGTCTCATAGCGTCTAAGCGAAAAGTAATAAAAATAAAATTTATTAAGAAAAAATACGTATTTTCACATTCTCTTTCGAACTAGACATATACCCGATTTTTAAGAATTTTTTTATTTTTATTTTTATTTTGGAAAATTTTCGATTGAACAGCTGTCGAAACTTTTACAAATTTTAACCTAGCGCGCTCGTTCCGGAAACAAAAAATAGGAAAAAATAAATCATTTCTTTTATCTAGAATAATATTTTTTCAAATTCTCAACGAAAAAGCTGATTTTGGACAATTTTCATTTTACGCCTAAAAACGTCCGTACGTAGCACAATAACTCTTTTAAGGCCACGGCAACGATGCCCACTTAAAATACACATAGAGCACTATTCCTAAACACTATGGAAAAAATCCAGAAAAAATCACAGGCATATATTTTCGTACGTAGAATACGGGAAAAATAAGTCCATAAAACATCAAATTAACATAAGAAAAATAAAAAAAAACCAATTTCGCAGGAGATCCACAATATCGCTTGCTGCTTCTGCATATTTGAGATTAAGAATGAACAACATTCCAAGAATTCCAAGGGTGCTATTTTGCTGTGGTTGCTCCAAACGTGAATTTTGGGCGGTTACCGCGAAAAGTTTACAAAACTGGCACGTATCCTGGTCGAAAATCAGTAAGTTCACGTCAATCGTAAAGTTAAGGTATAGTACCGAAGCCATCGATAAGGAATTTTTCATTCCACGGGGGATGTACGCCGGGGCTTCTTTTTGAAATATTGCATAGCACTTAGCTTTAAAGAAAGATTTTTGCCCATGGGTTTGCTAAAGAGTCGTAGATCATAATAACCATGTATGCGTACAGCTTCCTGGGTTAATCAGAAGAGCACAAGTTTAGTTTGGTACTTTAAATTTCCTTGTAGAAGACAGGTAGGTAGTTTTTGGGTTTATATATATTTGTGTTTAATCATTTTTATTCGAAATCAAAACAAAAACGAAACAAAAGTACGCTTTATTGGCGCAGGGGAGAGAGAGATTTTAATTTTTAGCGCGTCAGCAACTAAGGCCATTTAGCGCCGCTCGAGATTTAACTATATTTTATTGTACATGTTGATATCCTTAAAAAAAAAGGATAGGTTTGATGTTATCCTCTTTAAATAGATTTCTAGAATCTGTTTTCATATTATATTTTGCTCTATTACTATCAAATAAGGGGCAGTCTATCAGAATGTGTTTAGTACTTAGAGTTGTGTTGCATGGAATACAACGAGGTTGTTCTTGAGATTTTAGTAAGTATTCATGAGTAAGTCTGGAGTGTCCAATTTTAAGTCTATTGATGACAATTTATTCTTTTTTGGAAAAATTTTTTATATTAATATCATAAAAGAATTTTGGTTTGACACTGTATAATTTATTATAATTTTCCAACTGGTCCCATTCTGCTTGTATTAAGTCTCTTATCATTCTTTTAATTGTAAAGGTTATATCTGTCTTGTAACAAATATTAAGAGCATTTTGTCCAGTTGTAATTACCTCTTTTGCAAGAAGGTCAACTATTTCATTACCTTCAATACCAATGTGGCTGGGTATCCAAAAAAAGATCAATTCGTGATTTGCTGTGCAGGACTCAATTATGGATTTGTGAATAGATGTTATGAGGGGATGGGGGTGATCATAATGGCATATAGCTTCTAGAGCACTTTTGGAGTCTGAAAAAATAATGAAATTTTCAGAAGTCTCTGTACCCCGGTTTTGAGCCATTTAAGAGCTCTTTCGATGGCAAGTAGTTCAGCAGTAAATACACTGGCGTAATTGTGTAGTTTATATTTGGCAGTAGAGGTCTTGGAGAAAAAAGCAGCTCCGGTACCTGTTATTTTTTTTGAACCATCCGTATAGATTTGGAAATGATTTTTGTATTTGTTGTTCATAATCTCATGAAATTTATTAGTAATAATTTTGTAATTGGTTTCTTTTTTATCAAGAGAGCTTAAAGAGAAATCGACAAGAGTATTGTTTGTCCAGGGAGGAAAGGGGAATGGAAGATCTGGGAATGGATCGGGAAGGATGAAGTTTTGAGTTTTGGCGAATAATTGAAATCTGATATTACAACTGAAAGTTTTATTAGAATCTGTGTATGTTTCGGGAGAGAGAGAAGGTTGAACAAATTCTTTATGGGTCGGTATGAATTTTCTGTACCAGAGATTAGTAGCATATTTGATAAGAAGGTAGAGTCTTCTGTGTGAGAGAGACATTGTTTCAGATAAGCACTGCAAGCTTTGTACAGGACTTGTGGGAAATGCAGAAAGGGATAACCTTAGGCTTTTAGTCTGTATTGGCGCAGGAACATTGTTACAATTTTATGGACAAAGCGAAATTTACCTTAAAACAAAAAAAAAACAAAACAATGGAAAAACGAAATATTAATGGAGAAAAATCATTTTTCGATAGGTAACATTGACGTAAAGCGGTTAATGAATCCAGGTGACATTAGCAAAAGGAAATTAACGATATATATGCGAGGTGAATAATGATGACCTTGAAATTAAAGTTACGCGATCTTAAACTCTAAAATCGTCACTAAAAATAAGTGAAGTTATTAGAAAAAAATGAAAATGTATAACTTTAATACTTTTATAATAATTAATGCTATGCAGCAACATGACACCCAAAGATATTTAAGTTGACAAGCAAATAAAAAACATTTTAATGAGACTTATTCGTTATAAAAATCATTAACGCAGTAAAAGAGTCTTTCAATCTTACAAGTGATTTTAAGAGCAACCCAGTAGTGCTAAAAATTCCCTGGAAGTTATTGAAAATTTCTGGGTTTTCAATTTTTAGCCATCAGAAGTGTTAACTTTAATTTTGTTTTAACCAGTGAACTTACTATCATTTATTAAACCAAGTAATTTTTATTAAATTTTTGAAACATTTAATAACTTATTTTTGTATAAATACATTTTAAATGACTTAACTGATTACAACCCCTTGTAGGCAGTATTAGTGTTATCTGATAAAGTATCTTCAGGTGCGCGACCCTTTTATTTATTGATTCGCTTAACCATATTTTGCTTTTAATAAATAACTTTTGCCAATCTCAAGTGTTAAAAAAGAATTTTATTTTCCATTGTAGCATCGGAACATGGCATCCCTGGTGAGGAAAATACAACACCCGGTTCCGTGGTGAGGATCGCGCAATTCTCAGGTCCTATCGTGATAGGAAAATCTTACCAGATTGCTGTGTTACTCGGAATAATTCAGTTAACAAAAATTTTAATTTAAATAATTTTCCAAATTTCTATCAAGCACGCCCTGTAACATCAGAATAAGTGTCATCTACTAAAGCCACAATTAGAAGAATTCCAGCAAAAGAAGCGACGTATAAGGTATGAAAACAGCAAAGATCATGAAAAATTCTAAGTCACCTATCAGTAGGAAAAAACGTCGTTAAAAAGATTATACAATAGTACCAGTATTTTGATTCTTCCAGTAGCCAAAGGAAATGCTACCGTCATCATGGATAAAACAGAATACTTTTGGACGACAGTACATACAAAATCCAACCAACTAATAGAGGAGAAAAAGACGTTAAGGCCAAGCAGCTTAAAGATCCCGCGGTTTTACGGACTACCTAAAATACACAAAGTTAATGTAGCACTTCGATCTATCGTCAGAAAACCCACTTACAAAATCGGTAAATATCTTTTAAATTTTCTTAATAATTATACAGGGAACACAAATTCGTATATTAGAAAATCTACGCATTTTGAAGAAAAATTAAAAGCAATTCAATTAGAGGCAAAAGATATCTTAGTCAACTTCGATCAAGTTATTTTGTTTTTCAAAGAACTTTTTATGAACAAGCTAGGGGATATCCGCTATCACCCGTGGTAGCCAATGTCTTCATGGAAGCTTGTGAGGAGGAAGCCTTAGAGTTATCTCCATTAATGCCAAAATCGTGGTTCAAATATGAAGACAGTACTTTTGTAATAAGACCGCATGTTATAGCAACATCCTAATATATAATTTAGAATAGAAAGAAGAAGGTATGATTCCCTTTCTAAATGTTCTTGTGCAAAGGAAAGGGGACGGTTCCTTAGGAAACTCTGTATATGGAAAACCAACGCATATGAACAGATGCCTAATTGTAAATTCACATCAGCATCCAGCTCAAAAACAATTAGTTAGAGTCCTTGCAATTTGTAACCAACGTTCTTTACAATCGGAAACAGAAAAACTAACTCAAGCTTTACGAGCTAATGGATATTGCACTGAGGATATTAGACGATCAATTAGAAAATATATAAATGAGTGTAGTTTTTCCATTTATACACCAAACCACAGATAAAATTGTAAGATTACTTCGGCGGTCTAACATACGTACAATATTCAGCAGACTCAAGTAATTCGACAATGTTTGCGATCGCCAGAGGACATTACCTTTCCAAATGGAAGGGCTATATGCAATTCCTCGTTCCTGTGGTGATGTCTGTATTGGAGGAAATGAACGTTGCATATCGATTAGGCTTAATTACTTAAAGGCTTAATTGTACAATGCACTGTATGTGAACCTTCAACCGGACATGTCATAAATGTAAAAGGAACTAAAGCTCTTGCATTGATCTCGGTATTCTATAAACGGAAAATTAGAGAATCTATTGAAATTTATAAGCATCCTAACAATTTTAACAGAGATACGGATTTCAGTCTACATCATACGTGAAAACCGATCGTTACATCGGGTCACGGTTCGGTGAACACAGTTCCACTATAAATAGCAGACCTAGGTCTCTCCGAGCTCATTCAGTATTCCGATCTCGTGAAGTAAAGGTCATTGAAGATGCCTCGTGTAATAGAAGGTGAAACGTCGGAACGTGACTCTAATCTCAAGTACCACGATTTCTTAAACAATATTCCAATTAAAAACGACGAAAAAATGTGAGCGTAGCATAACTGCGAATGCGCAGAACATTTGGAATTTTGTTTCTCGATGAGAGCGAGGGCCCGGGAAGTTACGGATTGTCATCATCATTTGTAAAGAAATGCTCACAAAGTTATATACTCCCTCAACACTTTGTTTTAACCTATCTTTAAGAAATGGAATACTTACTACCTAAATATATACAAAATTACTAATGCTAAATCGTCGGTATCGAATTACATACTATTTTTAAACGACCGGTATGCCCCAGGGGTTACACCTGTGTCCATTGCTCTTATATCTTTAGTAATATCACTAGGATCCGTGCAGTGGACTGTCAGCTTCCTGGCCTCAAATCTGTCTCTTCACTATCATCTAAACTGCATAATTTAATTCCAAACCATATAAAAAAGTTACTATATTAAAAAAACACAAGAAATTAATAAAAGAGTGAATATTTAAGTCTAGTGAAGAAATAGAAAATTTATTTCTCTAAACGTAAAACTTTATCTTGCCCTTAGTCCCTAGTACAGGTAGTGTGTAGTTCTAAGTGTAAAAAATTTTGAAAATAGATCCAAAAAAATTGTGTAGTTAACCGCGGATGTGACTTTGTATCGAAATTGTCTATTAAACCCAAATTATGGTTCTTCCAAAGTATGCCCAATAAACTAAATGTGACTTTTTGAAGTGGTTAACACTATTTTAAAAGTGAACAGGTTATTTCATTTGTATTTTGTTGTACTTTTACTGTATCGTGTATGTATGTATATTATTTTTTTATATTTCACTTCAAACGATCGCCTGAATCGAAACGAAATTCATTTAATGCCATTTTAGTAATTACAATCCGATATCCGTAACATGCAACTTAGACGGAGGCAACAATTGCGACAGACATTCCGTTTTGCGGAGTGAACGGAAGGCAGTTATTGTGTTCCGCCGGTAGTTCGAAATACTCCTAAATCTAGACTGTTGTTCCTTGTTCTGGCGTTGCAAATATCCGTTCGACTATCGTAGGAGTATTACAGTAAGCAACGCTCGAAATGGATATTTAATAATTGAAGCTAAATTGAATCGGGTATAATTTCTTTTTTTTAAGAAAAGTAAAAAGTCTTTTGTCAGATAGATGGTATCTTTGGTTACTAGTTCTTGGTTAAGAAATAATCCGTGAAGATGTGTTATTTGAAAGGAGTACAAATTGATCAATATTTGAACCGACCTCGAATCGATTTTTTTTGCTGGTGTCACGCCACCCTGTACGTCGGGGAAGTACAAATGACGGCAGATGTACTTTTTTAAATTTTAGTATTGAGGGATATGGGCTGCGACAGTGATTGGTGGAAAATTTTGAATTTAAAATATCGAGCAAAATCTGGAGATATTTTGGTACTGATGAAAAAAATAGTCCGCGACGTGGGAAAGAAGGCAACTACTACAAGTCTATGGAATCATATTAAATATAAACATTTTGTGTTTGCTAGGTAAGTACAGCCAGATGTTATATGCTGTATAGTCTCGGATCTCTCGCTACATTTTCGACACTTATCGGATTCAATGGATCCATCTTTAATGACGAATTTCGTGTAATTCCGTATGTTAATATCTTGGTCCTGTTTTGTCATCACAAATCCTTCTGTCTCTGTGAATAGTTGTCCATCCTTCAGCCACCTGTTGGATGCTTCCTTATCTATGTATGGCTGATTCAAGTCATTGTGATGTCGGCCGTGCAGTGCCATTTGAGCCCACTGTTCTTGTTTGTCGGGGTCTGAAAGTGACTTTAGGATGATGTTGTCACTTGCGAGATTTAGTGGAGAGTATGAGCTGTCACTTAGGGTCACTATGCGGTTGAGGCTTAATGTTTGTGCCTTGCTGGAGAAGAAATTTCTTAATGTTTGCAACTGTCGGGAGTGCGAATTAGTCAAGTCAACAAAGAATGATCTACCATCTCTTCAGGGTAAGGTCATTTGGAGAGTTGATAACCTTGGGTGCTGTGACTTGTACTTGGTCATCATTAGGCGAGTAGTTCGTTGTAGTTCCTCTAGCTCCATATGAGTTCATTTCAAGATTCCGAAACTATAGGTCAGCACTAGCACAGTATAGGCGTTAATTGCTGTAATGACATTTCCGGCATTCAGTTTTGTCTTCAGAAGACCTCGCACTCTTTAAACATACTGTTCTTTCAGCTTAGTCTTCCGTTGCTTATCCTGGAGTAGTCTAGCTTGTTGGAAACCTAGGCACTTGTAGGTCTCTCCTTGGTTCATCACTAGAACTATTTCTCCATTGGGTAAGGCCACCATGACGTTGCCTTTTACGATGTTTAAGACTTTACAATTTTCCATTCCAAATTCCATATGGATGTCTTTCGAGAAGGTGTATGTCACGTCAATAAGCTTTTTTTAGTGAGTTATGGTTTCCACCATAGAGCTTAATATCGTCTATATACAGAAGGTGGGATATGGTGCGGGAGTTATCTCAATTGGCTTTGATGTTGTATTGTTGAGCAAAGTGGAGAGGGGGTTCATCGCTAAGCAGAACCACAGTGAACTTAATGAGTCTCCTTGGTAAATTTCCCTATTGATGTGTATCTCATCGGTGGTAAGAGATTAATTGCCAGTATAGATCCTCAAGTTCGTTCTCCACTAGTGTTTGATAAACTCTGCTCGTATGGTGTCGAAAACCTTGGGGGTGCTGTGAGTCTCCCGACTAGTTCTCAGTTTCGGGAGCTTAGGTCATTGAGTTGGATCTAGGCCGCTAAATTTAGCAATAGCTTTTTGGAGTTCATTGTATACTGATATTTTTCCATTCTCCTGGGTGTTGTTATCTCTGTCAATGACGTGTTGTCCTGTAGATGCGCCTTCGCCTATGTTTTCTTCATTTCGTACGTCGTCCTCGTGTTCCTTTACTGTAGGCGGAGCTATGAGCCCAACGCGTTCGTTCTCAAGTTCAAGCTACATCCCTCCTTTAAGTTGTTCCAGGATTGGTTTAGCCAAAATTTTATTCTGGAGAACTACTTGCCGTTGGTCAGCAATGCGTTGCTCGGTCATGTTCTGAAGGTCCGGCTATTTCTGAAAGAAAGCGATATGAAGGCTGGATCGGTAGGTGGTTAAGTCGGTTTTAAATCTGGTGATTTTATAATAGGAGCGCATTATGAAACAATTCATTGCTGGTGTCCATTTCATACACTTTCTTGGCTCTCCAGCCTACGTGGTCGTCTCCTCAGAAACAGTGAGAGCTGACCATGTGGCGTCGGTGGTGGGTGCCACAAGGAGTGGTGGGGTTGTTGCAGTAGCCATAGTCGATATCACGCTGCTTCCGTTGCTAGTCGAGGGAGACTGTAACTCACTTAACACACAGGATCCTCTGGCTAAATCCTGAACGCGACAAGAGGTTATGGTTGATTCACCCGTTTATTCCATAAATTGTATATTTTCATAAAAGGATTGTATTTTACCTACTGTTAGGGATTTTTATACTCTGCGAACGAGGTTTGCTCCTCGTGGAGTGATAGGAAACATGGGGTAAGGGATGGGTTTTCGGGGACTGTGAGGAAATAAGAGGGTAAATGACAGCATAGAGCTGGCTAGGGTACCTTGGGAGCGCTTGCTTGTGCATAGAGTGATACAAAAGCATTTCTATATACCCCTGAGGTATTATTATTATTATTATTATTATTAGTGTTTTTATGACTTCTTGTCTCACAGTATTCCTGTGGTTGTAATTTATACTGATGGGATTATACCAAGCCAGTACAAAAAACAAAAAAGGAAATGGAAAAAGAAACAACTATTGTGTATTAAAAAATGATCTAACTATGCTACATGTTTTCAAAATGACCGATTTCTGGATGTTCCTGTGAATGTCTGTTATAAGTCCTAATTGAGCCAAATGCGGTGTAAACGTTGTTGGGGTGAAACCTGTTACTGATATGACGAGAGGAACAATGATGACTCTTTCCCGTTTCCACAGCCTTTTTACTTCCATTGCCAAGTCGGTGTATTTGGCGATCTTCTCACTGTATTTCGCTTGGATGTTCTCGTCATTGGGGACAGCCATGTCAATTAAATAAGTGATTTTCTCTTTTTTGGGTTGAAAGGTGATATCGGGTCTATTTGCGAGGATTGTTTTATCTGTGTGGATGTCAATGTCCCAGTAGAGTTTGTAGTCTTCGTTTTCAAGTATAGATGTTGATGTATAATGATAGTAAGGGTCTGTGTTCTCTGTTAGTTTGTATGTTGTGGCTAATGCTTGATGAATGACCTTGGCAGCTGAGTTGTGTCTCGCGGTGTATTCAGTTCCGGCCATTATTCTACATCCACTCGTTACGTGATCGATCATTTCTCTCTGCTGGTGCTGCTACACCTCTCTTCTTCAATGGTTGTGTCCTTGATGATGTGCTTTCGGTAATTTCTGGTTGCTATGACTTTGTCCTGGATGGCAAACAGGAAGCCTTCTGTTTCAGGGAACAGCTGCCCTTCTTGTAACCACGTATATGAAAGCTTTTTATGTATCTGGTCTTCCGTGAAGTGTTTTTTCAGACCAGGTGTTCATCTTTGCTAGTCGTGATTGGATGTGACTGTGTGCCTCTGTTGCGTGGCTCGTTTGAGATAGGTCGAGCGGTGTGTGATTCTTATCTGCGTTCACTATTGCGTTGTGGAGGTTAGTTTGTTTGTTATGGAAGAATTTTCTGAATTCGTAAATTTGTTTTTTATTTAGCGATTGTATATCTATAACTCCCCTTCCTCCTTCTTTTCTCTCGATAGTGAGTCTTTCCTTGCATGTGTTGGGATGTAACTTCCTGTGTTTAGTGAATTTAGAGCGTATGAGAATGTGAATGTTTTCTATGTCTGTGTGTGACCATTTAATGATACCAAACGAATACGTAAGAATAGCTATGGCGAAGGTGTTAATAGCTTTCGTTGGATTTTTGGAATTCAGTTTTGTTTTTAATAGCTTTGTAAGTCTGGTTTTAAATTCCGTCTTGAGCTCTGATTTGATAATTGCTGTGGTTAATTTTGTTGCTTTGATGGAAGCTTAGGTATCTGTACGTTTCTTCTTTGAGCATGTTATCTATAGTTTCATTGTTGATTGTTTCCTCCCTAGGGTGGTCTTTCCACTGTCCCTTGTTGATATGAAGTAGCTTGCCTTTACTTATACCAAATTCCATGTTGATGTCCAGAGTAAACTTTTCTGTGATTTTAAGGAGTTCCTTTAGCTGTGCCTTTGTGCTTGCGTATAATTTTATGTCATCCATGTACAAGAGATGGTTTATTTTGTAGGTTATTCTTTTAATGTTTAATTTGGAATCCGAAGTTTGTGTTGTTCAGTGTGTTTGAGAGTGGATTGAGACAGAGGCAGAACCACGAAGCGCTGAGTGAATCTCCCTGAAACATACCTCGTTTGACGTATATCTCTTCTGTTTCGATGTGCTCTTTTTGTGTTCTCAGGTTGATTTTAGTTTTCCACGTACTCATGATTTGTGTAAGAAATTATCTGATGTTTTTATTGATTTTATATAATTCTAGTACTTTGGTTAGCCAACTGTGGGGTATCGAATACAAGGCTATTTTATAATCTACGTAACCATTATGAAGGTTTCTATAATTTTTCCTGGTTTGTTCCATGATGACGTTTTCTATAATGAGCTGCTCCTTGCATCCTCGGCTGTTTTTCCTGCACCCTTTTTGTATTATTATTATTATTATTAATATTATTATTACTATTACTATCATTAATTTTATTAATATTATAGGGATCTAAATTAACTTGTAAATTAGTCATTTACTATTATCATATACGCTAGCTAATCATTCACATTTGTTAAGACCCTCGACTCTAAAGGGACAGTAGTTATAATTTCATTTCCATAATAAATGCGAATAGGAAACACAACAATAATCTCTTGCTGTTTCATCTCCGCATGGAAATATAACCTTTTGTTTCAACGTTTCGCCGCATTGAAAACACAATTGTCCCATTGAAACTTGTTCGCTTAATTGTGTCGAGAAAGTTTGTATCAGCAAACTAGCTTTCCCGGGATAAACTATTTCAATTCCTAAATCTCGTCTATATGAATATGAAGTGTTATTTCCTGAAAACATTATTTTGAATAATCTAAACTCGTAGACAGATGAAGCGGAAAATCAAAAATTGTAGTGGATTTTTCAAAGTGAATATTTTCATAACGAGAAGATGTGTTTTCCGCAGATTTGTTGCAAATCTTATTATGTACCGGGCGTCCAATTAAGAATGGTTTCCGGCCATAACACGGTAACCATTGATCACACAATTATGGGAAAAAATATTTATAGGTAAATCGGGTAAGAAAAATGGCTGGAAATAATTTTCAACTTCAAAAAACGGCCAGGGGGCGTAACAGCAACTCAAAAATGGAAATGCAGATTTTCTCTTGAAGTTTCCTAATTCAGGTTTGTCTTAAATATAAGCATTGTAATCTTCAGGCAATTATGCAACGTTTTGCTATTTAACATTTTTACTTCCCTCGTGAAAGGGAAGTATTGTATTCGTGAAAAAATCACTCTTCGAGATTTTTTCCGATCTTCACGTTTCGGGGTCCCTAGATGACGAAAAACATGTTTTCTCAATTCCGTCGGTCTGTCGGTCTGTCTGTTCGCGGCATAGCTAAAAAACTACTTATCCGATTGACTTCAAATTTTGGTCAAAAATTAAGGGTCATATGGGGATGACCTGGTAACATTTTGGTAACAATTCAATATGGCGAAACAAAATGACGGCCTAATGAAGTGTTAAATAAATTATTATTAAAAAACTACTTGTCCAATTTATTTCAAATTTTGTCAAAAACCTCAGGTATTACGTTGAAATCAAGTGGTAAAATTTTGGTAAGAATCCAAAAATGGCGGAACAAAATGGCGGCTTAATAAATTATTTAGAAAATCAGCCTGAAAAACTGCTAATAATTTGATTTCAAATTGTGTGCTATAACTAATTGTAGTTTAGGGATCAACTAGTAAAATAGTGGTACTTATTCAAGATGGCCGAACAAAATGGCAGCCAAATAAAATGTTTGTAATCAGGAATAAAATCAGCCTCTCAGGCTGTACAAATCTTTACCTTTTAACGTCGCTAGATGCCAAAAAATATGTTTTATCAATTACGTCGGTCCATCTGTCGGCCTGTCTGTCGATCTGTCAATTCGCGGCATAGCTTAGAGACTACTTACCCGATTAACTTCAAATTTTGGTCAAATGGGTATGACTTGCTAATATTTTGGTGAAAATCCAAAATGGCGAAACAAAATGGCGTAGTAAATTGTTAAAAAATTGTTATGAAAAAGTTGTTTATCCAATTTATTTCAAATGTTGCATAAACATCAAGTATTATGTTGGAATCAACTAGTAAAATTTTGGTACGAATCCAAGATGGGGGAACAAAATGGCGGTATAATAAAATATTCAAAAAGCCCGAAAAAGCTACTTAATGGATAGATTTCAAATTGTGTGCCATAACTTGTGGTACAGGGCTCAACTAGTAAACTGTGTTACTAATTCAAGATGGTGGAACAAAATTGCGGGCAAATAAAATTTTTATTATCGTGACGAAAATCACTCTCTCAGGATTTACATATCTTCACGTTTTAGCGTCCCTAGATACCAAAAAACAGGTTTTATCAATTCCGCCGGTCCGTCGGTCTATGTGTCAGTTCATAAAGGTCATATGGGGATGGCCGGAAAATATTTTGGTAAAAATCCAATATGGCGGAACAATGTTAAAAAAATGTTTGTTAAAATGGTGTATTATTTGGGGTTAAGATCCAGTAAAAATAACAAGTATTTTTTTAAATTGTCGACGTTTCGCAATTTAATTGTTACATCATCAGGACACCTATATAGATCTTATATCCTGCATGCAACCCATATTATCAGTATTTTACTCCGTTGTTCGGCATATATTACCCAGATATTAAGTATCTAAATAGTTTTCATTAACAATCCTTTTGTTGTTATATTAGAGTGGTGTAAAACATATGTTTTTTTTTTAATTGTCGACGTTTCGCTATTTTATTATTGCATCCTCAGGATACATATAAATAAATATATATTTTTTTATGTCAGAGGTGCATTATTTGGGGTTAGGATACAGTAAAAAACCAAAAGACTTTTTTAAATTGTCGACGTTTCGCAACTTTATTGTTTCATCCTCAGGACACATAAATTTTATATCCTGCATGATACCTGTATTATCAGTCTTTACCTAATCCGTTGGTTCGCAGATATTTCCCGGATATTAAATTTCTAAATAGTTTTCGTTAACGATCTTCTTGTTGTTATGTTAGAGTGGTGTATTATTTGGGGCTAGGAAATATCTGTGGACCAATGGAGTACGTAAAGACTAATAGATATTGCATGCAGGATATAAAATCTATGTATCCTGAGGATGCAACTGTAAATTGGCGAAACGTCGGCAATTTAAAAAAGGGTCTTTGGTTTTTTTATTACGGAGTAGGTAAAGACTGATAATATGGGTTGTAATTGAAGATGGCGAAACATATTGATGGTCTAATAAAAATTTTTGAATTGAATTGTTTAAGGACGCTGAAAATATGTAAAACCTGAGAGGATGATATTTTCAGGATTATAAAATATTGTATTTGAACGCCATTTTATTCCGCCATCTTAAATTAAAATCAAAGTTTTATTAGTTGATCTCTATACCACAATAAGTTATGGCACACAATTTGAAATCAGTCGATTAAGCAACTGAATTTTTTAAAGTTTTATTAGGCCACCATTTTGTTCCGCTATTTGGGCTAAATGGGTCTTACATCCCCATACAAACAAACATCAAATTTCTGGGTATGATTCTGGATAACAAGTTAAACTGGAAGGAGCATTTCGAACACATTAGAGACAAATGCAATAAAGATATATCACTTCTAAAACTTTTTCAAACACTGCATGGGGCTCCGATTCCACTACCTTATTATTTCTGTATAAAAGTATAATCAGATCTAAACTGGATTATGGTAGTATAGTATACTCTTCTGCAAGAAAATCATATATTAAAACACTCGATCCCATACAAAATAAATTCATCAGACTAGCAATAGTTGCTTGCTACACTAGCCCCATACCCAGTCTCAACTGCATATCTGAGATTGAACCCTTATATTTAAGACGCATGTTTCTATTATTTAAGTATTCCTATAATCTCTGGTGCAAACAAAAATCGCCTCTTTATAAAGAATACTTCAATCCCTCTATCCCCCCCTCTTCCTTCACATCTCCCCGAGATACATTTAGCACTAATATAAGATTTCAAAAAATCTCTAACGAATATGTCCTCACGCTGCCTTCAATTCAACCTCCACCAACACAAAATTTCCCCCCTTGGGTTAGAAATCGTGACAACTTTAACCTGAAACTTACAAAATATGATAAAGATGCAACAAACCCCACAATAATAAAACAACATTTTCTGGACATAATAAGAACACCTTATCCTAACCATAAAATAATATACACTGATGGATCAAAAACAACTAACTACACAGGGGCTGCTACATATTCCAATTTCTTCTCTACAAACACAAACCTAAATAAGTTCTGCAGCATACTAACCGCTGAGCTACTAGCAATTAAGATATCCCTACAACATATAACTAATTCTCCCCCTGATAAATGGATGATCGCATCAGATTCGCTTAGTTCCTTACAATCATTACAAAGCTTTATCTCTCCCCATCCAATTACACATGATATTCACAACTTAATTGTCAAAGCCGAAAACAATCATTCATCCATATCATTTATATGGATCCCTAGTCACATCGGCATCGATGGCAACGAACATGCTGACCTTCTAGCCAAAACACCACCGTCCCATCCCCTCCAAAATCCCCCTTTATACTACGTCAAGGATACATATCCCCTCATATATAATATAATAAAAAATTTATGCCAACTGGAATGGGACCTACAAGAGGGAAACAGCAAGTTATTTGAAATCAAACCTTCCTTTTATACCACTACACCACAAGTTAAATTAAACAGAAAAGAGAGTGTCATTATAAATCGTATAATGATCGGACACACTAAACTCACACATAGTTATTTAGTGAAGTCAGAACCTCCTCCAATATGCTCTCACTGCGATAGAATTACATCAATCAAACATATTTTTATTGACTGCCCACATCTAAAAAATATCAGAGAACGACATAATTTAAACTCAAACAACATTCGCACAGCACTCACACCAAATGAAAGAAACATAAACAATATATTAGATTTTCTTAAAGACCTAAACCTAACAAATGAAATTTAACAAAATAACACAGAGCGCTAAATGGCCATAGTTGCTGACGCGCCCATATAAAAACAAAATTCTCTCTCTCTCTCTATTTGAGCTTCGCACCAAAAATTAACCAGTTGATTTCTACATAATACTTGATATTTGTGCAAAAATTGAGATACATTGGATAAGTGTTTTTTATGAATATTTTTTTAACGTTTCACTAGACCTCCATTTTGTTTTGGCAAACTGGATTGTTACCAAAATATTACCAGGTCAACCCCATATGGCCTTTAATTTTTGATTAAAATTTAAAGTGAATCTGATGTGTAGTTTTTAAGCTATGCCGCGAACTGACAGATAGACAAGTAAACCGACAGAGGGACCGACGGAACTGATGAAACATATTTTTTGGCAGCTAGGGCCGCTAAAACCTGAAAATATGTAAAACTTGAGAGATTGATTTATTATTTGGCCGCCATTTTGTTCCGCCATTCTGAAATAAAAAGACAATTTTACTAGTTTACCTCTATACCACAATTAGTTATGGCACAAAATTAGAAATCAATCCATTAAGGATAAATGTAAAGGAAACCATAGTTCCAGCATCGGTTCTAAGATTTTATTAACGAAAAATCAGAGAATCTATTAAAAAAAACATACAAAAACGAGATACATGTTACGGTCTACATCACACGTGGAAACCGATCTTAATACAGGGTCACGGTTCGGCGAGCACAAGTCGGGTATAAAAGCCCCCCTGAATCTCTTCGAGCTCATTCAGTGTTCAGATGTCGTGGAGTAAAGATCCCTGAAGATGCCTAGTGCTATCGAAGGCAAAACGTCTAATAGTAATTCCAATTTGACACGGTCTAAGAACCATGATTTCTTAATTGACCAAAGCCGTGAAAGCTTCCGTTCTATGTTAGCTAACCTCTATGGGGAGGAGACCAAGAAGAATGCCAAAACTTTTGGCGATCTCCGGAACAGCAATAAGAAGTCACTGCCAGTTGGCCTTTCTCCTTAGATGCCGACATGAGGATGTAGTATCGAAATCATTACAGGTGAGACATCACAATACTTCTAGAACTGCTAAGAATATTTATAAGCGTGCTAGCATTAGTTAAAAAAAGTATTAAGGCAACACGTCGTGATTTAGATACAATTGCCCGGAAACTATTAGAAATTCATCTGAAATTAGCTTCTTTGGATAACATCACCAACGCGAAGGCAGAAAAAATCTACCAAGAAGTTTCACCTATGCAACAAAAGAAGTTTGAAACCTTTCTGAACAGAAAAAATCTAGTAAAATCCGCATAATACAGTTATTAACTTGTCATCGAAGCCGTTAACCGAAGGAGAACATTCCGTCCTTTCCAAAGGCCAAAATTTTGCAATAGCACCGAATAGCATTCACGTAGAAGACATAGTATCCTCTGTTGAAGCAGCAACTAGAAGATTACCAGTGGAACAAGTTGGTGTAGTCAGATATGAGACAGCGAACATCATTCAAAATTCAAAACCACCGAAGTCGAACCTCACCGCAACCGAAAAAACAGCAATGAAGACGCAAACATTCTAGTAGTTCCAGCAGATAAAGGCAACACCACAGTCGTCATAGACAGAACGGAATACGTGGAAAAGGTTACTCAACTTTTGGACAACAACACCTATAAGATTATGCAGGCAGACACCACAAGTAGAATAGAAAGACGCATTATCAATCCGATTAACGCATCCAGTCTACCACCAGCAAAGAAGAAATCATTAAAACCAAGCAGCTCTGAGATTCCCAGGTTCTACGGTCTTCCAAAGGTACAGAAGGACAATGTACTATTTCGACCGATAGTCAGTGCAATAGACTCGCCCACATACAAACTAGGTAAATATCTTTAAAATTTTCTCAATCCATTTACTGGAAAAACAATTTTTTTTATCAAAAACTCTGCACATTTCTTGGAAAAACTTAAGGCAATCCTGTTGGATCCCGAAGATATTTTGGTTAGTTTCGACGTAGAATCACTATACACAAATGTTCTTGTCAACGACTCAATTTCCATTATATCAGACATACTGGATCATAATAATTTTTATAAGAATTTAATATATTTAGTGGAAGTTCGTCTTACATCTACTTATTTCATTTTTTAAGGAACTTTTTATGCACAAATTTCAGGGGCAGCTGTGGGATCTCCTCTATCACCTGTGGTATAGAAAACCGACGCATACAAATAGATACTTAAATGCAAATGTCCATCTCCATTCAGCACAAAAGAAATCGGTTATTAAGTCACTAGTATTCTGAGCTATTTCGATTTCTGATCAAGATTCTTTAACATCGGAAACATCGAAACTGACCTACGCTCTCATAGGAAATGGCTGTACACTTAGGATATTACGCGTTCAATTAAAAGATATAGTAATCCTACTTCGCCAGGAGAATGATAAAGAGCTACCGTTAGGTAGTGTTGTTCTTCCCTACTTACATGGCACTACAAACAAAATAGGACGATTTTCCGGTATATTTTTCCACCCACCTAGAGAGTTTATTTGAATAGATACGGAAATATCGTAAATACAAAAGTTGTTGGGTTTTTTTGTGAAGATTTAGAATATCATATCATTAGTGCGAAAATATTATTGAAAATGTCAAATTTTGACAGGTTGTCAGTTTTTTAAAATGAAACACCCTGTATATTAAATCATATTCTTAAAGATCTTTTTTTTTTCTAATTTCAAATATATATACTTTTAATATATTCTGTCAATTAGTTTTGGATATATAAGCGTTAAACATTAAAGAAATGGTAAGGTAATTTGCGCTAAAACATAGCGAGCCATGGTCAAGACAATTGCAATAAAGGACGCCTTTTTGACGTTTACCGGTCAGAAGTATCTATTTACAAGCATTTTTAATATCTAATACGTTGGGCGATGGGTTATTCGGAAGAAGAAAAACTCGACATGATTATTTTATTTACATGGTAAAAATGCATCAATAGCTCGCAACGAATATCAACAATCATTCAATTAAACAATTGAATGAAAGAAAAACACTTAAGCGAAAAGTTAGAATAGTGGAAAGAAACAATACCATAAAAAATCAATAATATAAAGTAGGTAAATAATAATATTAGCTTAAAGAACTAAGTTTTGGTTTTCTATATAGCCGCCTTGGTTTATAATGCATTTCTGAATATTTCTTCTAAATTTTGTGTGTATGGATGCGTAGATAAAATGAGGTGATTGGGTGTTTAAATCGTCGATTGTTTGGACTATATTTTGCTCTAAAGCTTGAATGGTTCTTGGACTATTGTAGTATATCTTGTTTTTAAGATAACCCCACAAAAATATGTCCAATGGAGAGAGATCGGAACTGTTTGCTGGCCATCTTAATGGTCCATTTCTTCCAATCCAAAATGGTACCTGTCATTTAAAAAATTGGTGACCGGGTGGACATTATGAGGAGGGGCACCATCTTGTTGCCGTATCAAATTAAGATATGAATTAATCGGTTGAATTAATCGGTAGTTGTTCTAAATGCCCCTCGATTTCGTTTTCTAATAACTCCTGATACCTTTGTCCGGTTAAATTCCCATTAAAAAATATAGGTCCAATAACATGATTGTTAAGAAGGCCACACCAAACATGTAGGGATCTTCTTCCCTGAATTTTGACCGCCTGAAGGGTTCGCGAGTTTTCTTTTGCCCAAAAATGCATATTTTTCTTGTTAAACATGCCTGCAGTGGTAAATGTTGCCTCGTCAGTGAAAATTATGTTTGACAGATTTAGTTGGTTCATCATAACACGTTTTTCTATTTCTTGGCAGAAGTGTAATCCGTCTATTTTGTTTGAGTAGGTGAAAACTTATATAGCTTATATTTATAATGTTTTAGAACTGAGTGGATTTTATGCCATTATTTGTTAAAAAAAGTGGCTGCATCGGGAATCGAGCGCTCAGGATTTTCTAAAACAAGAATAAATAAGATAAATAAATTATTTTAATACAAAAGTTTCAAAATTACCTTCAAAATATAATAAAATATTTAAATCTTCTTCAGCGTTTCTTTCCACTATTCTAACTTTTCGTTTAAGTGTTTTTCTTTCATTCAATTGTTTAACGATGTTTAATATTGTCCTACAAGTCGGTGTTGGTCTATCTGGAAACCGTCTATGATATTCGTTACGAGCTATCGATGCATTTTTACTATGTAAATAAAATAATTCTATCATGTCGAGTTTCTCTTCTTCCGAATAACCTATCGTCCAACCTATTAGATATTAAAAATGCTCGTAAATAATTACTTCTGACCAGTAAACGTCAAAAAGGCGTCGTTCGTTGCAATTGTCTTGATCATAGCTCACTATGTTTTAGCGCAAATTACCTTACCATTTCTTTAATGTTTAAACGCTTATATATCCAAAACTAATTGACAGAATATATAAAAAGTATATATATTTGAAAAAATAGATTTTTAAGAATATGATATAATATTCAGAGTGTTTCATTTAAAAAAACAGACAACCTGTCACAAGTTAGATATATGAGCCCACCTGAATCTCTTCGAGCTAATTCAGTGTTCAGATCTCGTCAAGTAAAGATCTCTGAAGATGCCTCGTGCAATCGAAGGCGAAACGTCGGATAGTAATTCTAATCTGACACGGTTCTATCCATTAAGTAGTTTTTCAGGCTGAATTCTTAAATATTTCATTAATTTGCCATTTTGTTCCACCAGCTTGGATTTGTACCAAAATTTTGCCATTTGATTTCTATATAATACTTGATTTTTATGCAAAATTTGAAATAAATTGGGTAAGTAGTTTTTTAGTAATGATTTTTTTAAAATTTCACTAGGCCGCTATATGACAATTAATTCTTGACTAAAATTTGACATTTTTTGACATCTAGGGACGCTAAAATCTGAAAATATGTGAAACCTTAAGATATTATTTTTTTGTCCCTATTACAAATAGGGTAAGGTGGGAAAGTGTATAACGAAATTTATATAAGTTCACTTTTGGTGGTATGTGATATGTTTGTATTTGTTTTAATAACAAACATCTTTTGTTAGAGCCAATTAGTTAGCTTGTTTGCAATGTTTTAAAGTAAAAAATCAAGAAACATGAGAAAACGTAAAAAAATTGCACATTATTTTACAAATATGTATATAGTGTGCTCTTGCCCCGTAGATCGGGGTAAGTGCGTAAAAATGTATAAAATCGTACCTGTTACTGTAATGGTAATTTATGGGGCAAGAGCAAAATCTTTTACACAAAATGTTTTTTGAAGCTTAAAGATATCTCTTTTAAATCGACAGTAAAACTTGTTTTCGTTTTTTAATTTTATTTATTAAAAAAAAACCGTAGCAGTTTAAAACGAGTTTTAGAAGAAAGAATAAACATAGCAAAACTTTAACTTTTTTCACTCAATTTCGCAATTGGTGAATGTTATTGAAGCTGTGAATGAAATTGAAGCACTCCCCTATGTCCAATTTTAGGTCCTGATAAGATGCAAACAATGTCTTCCCGAAATATTTCACTTTGGCCCTTAATTTGTGGCTATTTTGTTTTGCTATAATGGATTTTTACCAAGATATTACCATCATCATCCCCATATAAACCTTAATTTTTGACCAAAATTTGAAGTCAATCGAGTAAGTAGATTTTTAGCTATGCTGCGAGTAGACCGACAGCTTGACTGACAGCTAGACAGTCAGGCAGACATACAGATCGACGCTGTTAAGAAAACATCTAGGGACCCTGAAACGTAAAGATTTCAAAAAACTTCGGTTGGTGATTTTTTCACGATTACAATACCCTTTTAGGTGGGAAGTAAAAAATACTAAAAATTGTTTTTTCAAGAATATGGCAGACTTAAAATTAAAATAAAATTGCATTGTTTTGTTTACCACCCCGAATTTATGAGTTAGGACCGCTAAATCGGAACCCAATTCAAATCACTTATAAACCATAACATTTTATTTTTTATTTTATTGTATTTTATTAAATTTACGGGATACCCCATTTTATAATAACTATTCATATCTATAATAAACTATAGATGGCAGGAACAATACAAAATCGGAATAAATATAACTTAAAATAACAAAATCACATTTAAAACTCTATTTTTAAAACCAACTAGTGTGCACCCAAATTGATCGAGATACTCACCATACTCATTGAGTAACCGAAGACTCCTATCAATGGGAGGATGTTTACCATAATTGGTAGCATGAAATGGAACCTTAAAAAGATCGAAGTTCCTCAAACGACGGTTGGGAACATTTAAACAAATTCTCGAGAGAAATTGGGGACAATCAATCAGACCATTAACGAGTTTGAAGATAAAGCACAAATCGAACATCAAGCGTCGCTTCTCAAGAGCAATCAGACCCATGTTTTGCAGCATATCTGTTCGATGACAATCATTAAAGCTTACACCAATTTTGAATCTTACACAACGCAAAACCTATTCTGAATCCTTTCAATAACGCTAATAGAATTCAAATATTGAGGAGACCATACCACTGTAGACTATTCAAGGCAAGATCTAACCGATGAAGTATATAGAGTCCTAATCACACCCACAGACGGATTCATGCTATTTCTATATACAAAACCCAACATTTTCTGACCTTTAAGAGAAGTTCTTATAATATGCTCGTTGAAGTACAGCTTTTCATCAAACCAGACACCTAAATACTTTACAATATCAACATACTCGAGATGGTCACCATTAATGATGTATGTGGATTCAAAGCTCTTAGAACCCTTCCGGAAAGTTATGTAGCAGCATTTACTAACATTGAGTGATAAATTGTTAATTATTGTCCTTTCATACAAAGCATCTAGGTCATTTTGTAAGGCCACTGAATCTGCCAACTGATCAATCGGTCTGTACAACTTTAAGTAATCTGCGAACATAATCACTGATGAAAATTTGATAACTTTCTTTATATCAGATTGAACAGTAGGGGGGCACAGTGGGATCCCTGGGGAGCACCCGAGAGAACACATCATGCCACCAGATGGGGATGAGAGCCCATAGCGCCCAGCTTTGCCGACAATAGGTCAAAACTGACCCGGTCGAAGGCCTTGGAGAAGTCGGTGTAAATAGCATCCACTTGAGATCCCTCCTCCAGCGCCTCCAATAACTGAACCTTATACTTTACCAAATTACTTGTGGTGGATCGGCCATTAGTGAATCCAGACTGACCATCACCAATCAAGCCCCTGCACTTCCAAGAGAGTTGATCGAACACCAAACTATCAAATAACTTAGCAATAGCATTGGTTACATATTCCTCTGTAATTTTTGATATCATCCGAATTGCCACTTTTCAAAACAGGAATAATAAAGCTTCGCTTCCATAAATCAGGAAATGAAGAGTACTTTATAGATAAGTTAAACAATAGTTGCAAAGGCTTACTTTTTAATTTTTCGAGATATTCAAGTTTAAAAAGTAACCCAAAAATGTCCATTATGCGTTTAAAAGTTCCAACACTTTATGTTGACTATTACCAAATTTGCTAGAAGACCACTGATTTGCAGTAATAAATTTTCTCAGCCATCCACATACACTGTACGACTATTTTCCAGTTATTTGCGCTTAGTTGATGCCAGAAAGATTTCCTAATAATCCGGTCCCTGAAAATTTATCTCGCATATTATTACGTTGTCGGATTCTGCTGAGATAGGAATTTAGATTTTGTATTTCGGGAATTCTGTGCATTTCTGCGGTCATAAAAGATACAGTTATTTGTAGCATACGAATGCCATCTTGTTAGGAAAGTTATGCAGCTGGTAAAATTTTATCAAGCTTTTGAAATTTGTAATATTAACTCTATAACTTGTATCAAAGTGATTAAGTGAAGGCTGTTTTATAGATGAAAATATGTCTTCTTCGTTATTAGGAGCATTAGGAGCAAATTACACGGTATTTTCCAAGAGACTTGGTCAGTTTTTTGTAGCCAACGAAATAACTTCTGGTGATCGAAAACGGGCTATTTTATTAAATACTTTAAACGAAGAATGTTACGTTTTATTAAAAAATTTGTGCGTACCGCAAACACCTGCCGATTTTTCGTACGATGAAATAGACAGGCTCCTTTTGAAACATTTTTCCCAACTAAAGTCTTATTTCAGTGAACGTGAACGAAAAAGTTCGCGACTGGGAAGCCAGAGTAAAGAGTTTGGCTCTGGATCAACTTCTAAGAGATATATTTAATACAATCAATCGAATTTGCGGTTGGTTCCTTGTGAAACATTTTTAAATAGTGGTTTATTTAAAAAACTTTTTAATGTTTCATTTATTAGAGAGTTACTCTACATCTGTTTCGGCTTTTTAGGCCTTTCTCAAGAGATGCTTCAGTGAATACTAAACTAAAAATGAGCTATATCTAATGGTGTGCATAATGCAATTTAGTTTTATTGCCTATCTATTTAAAATGGGATTTTTTACATTTATATTATAGATACTTAGAAGGCTGTCTATTATTGGGGTAATTTGGAAATTTTGTTGGTCATTCGTTGTGAGGAATTCCTTGATAAAGATTTTTTAATTTCAAGTTGTTCTAAAAGATCCAAACGTTTACCTTTATTTTCTTGATGTATAAAATGGTTGTTTTCTATGCAGTGAGCAGATAATCCTGAATTTTTAACATTATATAAAATAGAGTTTCGGTGTTCTTTTACTCTTGTTTGGATATTTCTACCCGTTTGCCCAATATAGACAGCTTCACAGTCCTTACATTTAACTTTGTACCCACCTGATTTATTAGACTGACAAATTTTTTCCTTATTATTTATTAAAACACTACCTAAATTTAGTTTATTTACAGAAATTGTGTTGCAACGTAATCTACTAAGCTTATTTGATATTTTGTCACTATAATTGGGAATATAATTTAAAAACCTAAAATGTTTGGTTAATTGAGGCGTGACACTATAAAACTGTCTTCTAAGAATTTTGCGTTTTTTATTCTTTATCATGTTATCTATTAGAGATTCATTATAACCGTGATTTCTTGCAATTTGTTTTAGTACATTTAACTCGTTATTATAGTCTTCTTTACTTAAGGGAAAGGTTAATAGCCTATGTACGAAACTATGAAAAGGAGACATTTTTATTCTCCAAGACTGTTTAGAATGGTTATGAATAACTCTGTCTGTTGTTGTTGGTTTTCTGTATATGTTAAATTTAAGTTGTTTATTGATTCTTTTTATAGTTATATCTAAGAAGTTGATTTCGTTGTTATCTTCTAATTCCATTTTAAACTGAATTTTTGGATTAATTGTATTTAGAAAATCTAAAAATTGGGATAGTCTCCTTTTTGTACTATCCCATATACAGAAAACATCATCGACATAACGAGTCCAATAGATAACATGTGATTTTAAATTGTTATTGCTATTAAACATTAATTCCTCAAAAAGTGACATAAATATTTCCGCTAATAAAGGAGAAATGAGTGATCCCATTGGCAGTCCTTTTTTTTGTAAGTAAATTTCATTTTTAAATTGGAAATAACTTTGATTTACACAGATTAGGGAAAGGTTTATTAATTCTGTTTTTTCTTTTACGGATATTTCCGATTTTTGTATAAGTTTTTCTAGTATATCTAGCAGTTCTTTTGTGGGTATTGATGTAAACAGACTTTTTACATCAAAAGAGACAAGTTTAGCGTTATTAGGTAACTGTAGATATTCTGTATTTTTTATAAACTCAAAAGAATTTTTTACCGAATATTTTGAATGAAAATTGGTTGTTTTGGAAGAATGTTACTTGGTTCTTTGCATAGCTGATAGGATGGAGCATTAATGTATGATACAATAGGTCTAATTGGATTATTTTCTTTATGAATTTTCGGAAGGCCCTATAATATTGGTGGCAAAGGGTTCATCGATTTTAGTTTGTAGTAATTATTACCAGAGAGAACTGTATTATTGTCTTTAATAGCCCTTGTAACTTTATTCTGATATTTAGTGGTTGGGTTATGATTAGTTTTCACGAATTCATTACAGTTAAGGAGTTCTTCAATTTTTGAATCGTATTCAGCTCTAGTTAGTATGGTGACAGTATTGCCTTTATCTGCTTTGCAAAGTACTAGCTAATTCTGATCTAGCTTGTTTTTTAAATTTTTTATAATATTGGTTTCTCCTTTATTAGCGTTATATTGTATATAAAATATTAGCTATACTATATTTCTGGAGTTGTGATACATTTTCTAGCGAACTAACTGCTAGTTCTGAGTTAACTGCTAGGATATCGAATTCTTTCTTATTACAGATATTTTTACTGTCGGAATTTGTGACATCCGTATATTCGAAAGGATCTTTGGAGAAGATGCTACAAAAGCAAACGTTACACTTTCTTCTGTCCTTAGAATAGCCCTGTCTAAAGAGTCATCCGTGATGGAGCGAAATGAAATACCCTCGTTTTCTCAGAGTGATAACGTGCAAGTGAAAAGTGAAAGTGAAGATAATATGCTTTTTACGCAGCAAGCTGAAGGTTCTTCCCAGAGCCAGAGGTTTCGAAATCAGGGGAGACAGCAAACGTCAAAAAGTTACCGTAATAGTGCGCAGGGAAAAAATGGTATAGTGATACTCTAATGAAGTGTTTAGTATGCGGCCGGTCAAATCACAGATCCGTCGAATGTAAGTACAAAAATTATACATGTCATAAGTGCGGCAAAATGCGCCATTTGGCTCCAGTATGTAAAACTACAACTCGTCAGAACTTTTTAGAAACTGAAAATAATAATAGGTCTAATTCGGACATGTCCGATGAATATATGTTTAATATTAAAGATAGCGGCTTAATAAATTCTAATATTTCTCTTGATGTTTTTGGAGATCTAAATATAGATTCTGGTAATTCTGAGACAAATGTTAAACTTATTTATATTCAAATATCTGTTGTTAAAATTATTAAAAAATGATTTAGCTTTAAAAGATTATGTTGGGGTTACCTTTAGGCCGTTAGGATTTTTAAATTTAAATATTTCATTTGAATATATATATATATATATATATATATATATATATATATATATATATTAAAAACCTGGAACGGTTCACGCTGACGATCCGTTAACCAGTACCATCTCTCTAAACCGCCACCTATCCGGGAAGTGCTAAAGTTTAATTCCTCGGAGATAGAATCCGGCAAGCAGGTTGAAAGCGAGATCAATATCGATAGCCACAAGGCGTTGGCCAATCAGAACTTTCCATGTTATAAACCACAAAAAAATTAACGTAAGGAAATAAAACTGGCTTGCAAAAGACAAACGGGACATTTTGAATCTAGCCACAAGCAGCCAAAGTAAAAGTTATCATAATCTTAAAGAAAAGAGCATTAAAATAAAATTGAAGAAAAGAAAATAAAGGTAACTATTCACACTGTTATTTAAAGTACATATTTTTGGGAAGACGGATTGTTGTATACTGAAAATGTTCACTTCATAACAGGATATCCCGACATCGAAAAAAAACATGGAGCAAGATGTCCGAAGATACAAATAAGAATATACAATTTTGTAATTAGAGATTATATTTTTAGTTCGTGAAGCCAGCTAGGGGTTTCAGTTTCAATTTCAGTTCTAGTTTTCTTATTGTCCAAGTTCAAGTTTCGGAGTTCCAATTCCTTTTCCAGTGCAAATTAGAGTCCAAAGCACGTGTTGAAGTTGGAGGTCATTTAACCCTTGCCGTTGACCTAGTCCGAAGGTCATTGACAAAAATCAATAACAGAATCATCTGTCTGAGGAATTTGGTGGCTGAACCTTTAAGATAAGTACCCCATTTAAAAACTGAGCAATACTGTGCAACACTTAATTTGTTTTATTTAGAAAATATTAAATTTAAAATGCCAAGCTTTCTTTGTATCTGTGAATTTCCTCTTAAAATGTATCGTTTCTAAATTAATAAAGGATCATATATATATAATTCAACATTTCATTGGTTTAGGATACAAAACATTTAGTGTAGTAATAAATTTAATATGTACCAAGATATTTACAGTAATTTGTGACTGTTTCTTGTATATCACACATATCTTATACCTTATATATTATATATTTATTTAGTCAGTTGGAGGGAGGTTGCAAGTTCTCAAGAATTGACCTTTTCACAAAAAAGCTATACCTTATAAATCTACCTAAATATTTTCTGTTTTATTACTTCAAAATAGCCCTGTGTACTCACCATTTAGGATATTCGAGTTTTATCATTTTTATAAAGCAGGCTTTTATCAAACCAGAATCAATTGAAATTAACGCATCTGTCGCAAAGAAACATATAGCTTCATTGCTAAACGATTTATTAAAATTTATAAAAATGATAAAACTTGTAATATGTTAAATGATGAATACGGCTGCATCATTAAGTAATAAAACAGCAAATATCTCGTAAATGGTGAACTTTAGGTAGATTGATACAATATAGCTTTTTTGGGAAGACAATAGAACCTATTTTTTCCTGTACAAAGAACAGTCGAGGGATCAGTGCTGTAGATTTTTGTAAAGTCTTTAAAGTGTAAAAAATCTTGCAATTTTTTATTGCTTGTTTATCATTTGAAATTAAACACACTATTATTTTTACTGCAGTCGATTTCTCGAATTCGTTTTATTACAACGTCATAATTTCAGTTAGGATATTTGACTGATCTGGTATCTCAAACTACCATTTTTGATGGATATGGATATTGATAGGTGATACTCTGAAAATTGTGTAATTTTAAGTTTTTGCTCTAGGAAAAATTATTAAATGATAACGTAATAGGAATAATAATGTAGGGTACTAAAATATATGATATATTTTAGATTTAATAAACAATTTAAGAAATACTTTTGTATATAAAACAGTTACAACATTTTTAAGAGCGAAAAGTAGCAATTGTAGCGCCCTCTACAAGTTACATCAAAATTGAAGGCTTATTATTATTACTGGCAATAAAAAATCCCTTGTCACCAATTTTCACTTTAATATTTCAAAAACCAGAGATATTATTTCAAAAAATCGAAAATAACATTTTAACTTAATCACTCTGTATCTTTCTTAATATTAACTTTTGGACTAAGGCAAGTATGGCTAAATCGCGATATTTTAATCAAACCTGTATATGTATTCCTAAATTATTGGTAGGATCTTTTGTGACACCCTGTATTACACCTCTATAAAATTTATCTCGTTCAAGAATTAAACGAAGATAACTTTGATAGACGTTTGCAATTTTGCGAAGTTATGAGTGACCAGATAATATAACCCACATTTTCTCTTTATTGCTTGTTTTTCGGACGAGTGTTCGTTGTTTGCGAGTGGGATTATTAGTCGTCATAATTTTCGGTATTAGGCCGACGAGAATCCACCCTTATTCCATGAAGTATTTACTCAAAATCCTGAAAAGTTAAATGTTTAGGCTGGAATGTATGGCGAACAAACGATCGCTCCTTTTTTCTACCAGGAAATCTAACCAAAGAAATGTATTTACACCTCTTACAAAATGGGATCAATTCAGCTTTAATAGAAGTTTAAAAAAAAATTACCGCTACAATGAGAACGAATTGACATTTTAACAAGATAACACACAATTGTTTGTTGTTCGCGAATATCTAGACGAAAATTTCCTAATAGATGGATTACCGAAGAGACAGTGCAGTGGCCTGGAAGATCACCGGACTTAACTCCATTAGACTTTTTGTGGAGTCATCTGAAAATTAAATTTGTTGTACATAATCAGAATCCCTAGAAGATTCATGTCAACGGATCATGCATAGATGTCAACAAATTACCCCAGAAATACTTCAGAATGACTGAGACAGTTTCGAACAAAATCTGTGATAATTAAATTTTTGTGCCGAAAATACATACAGGAGTATTCAAAATAGGTGCCTTCATTTGTGTAGCGTTTTTTAACCGAAATTGTACAGGGTGGCCATTTTATGGTGATACAGTATCTTATCTAGAAAACGATAATAGTTACGACAAAAAGTTATATACAAGTTGTTTGGATTCAATTAAATTTTTGTTTTATTTCACTTTTGCTTATACAGGCTGTTTCGTTTTGACGTAACGCATGTGAACTTTCTTAATTTAAATAGGATACCC
The DNA here is from genome assembly GCA_030620095.1 of Kuschelorhynchus macadamiae. Taxonomy (NCBI): domain Eukaryota; kingdom Metazoa; phylum Arthropoda; class Insecta; order Coleoptera; family Curculionidae; genus Kuschelorhynchus; species Kuschelorhynchus macadamiae. The sequence goes on from JAUTXW010003048.1 coordinate 248,828, forward strand.
TATATATTGTTACATATTTCGATTCTACTGTTAATTTGCCAATGTTTTTATAATAACATCTATATTTGAATTCTTTATCTTTTTTGAGTAAATTGAGTTTTTAGAATTTTTTTTAAAAAAACATTTTTTTTAAAAAAAATTTTTACCTATAAAATTTTAATGGAACTGAGTAATATCCTAAACATACATTACTAAGGGTTCAATTCAACGAGTTTCCATGCTAATCTTACCAATTAATATACAGGGTGTTAAAAATGGAGAGCAAAACAAACAAAACTTTAAATGTAAAAATCTCCAATTTTTCAAATCGAACACCCTGTATATTTTTATTTAATCTGATTCAGCGTTCAATTACCTATCATTACTCATATATATGTCCTAGACCTAAAATGAACAGTTTCGATTTTATTAGCCGTTTTCTGATTTTTTTTTAAATTCTAAAAACTCAATTTGCTCAAAAACGATAAAGAATTCAAATATAGATGTTATTATAAAAACTTTCGCAAATTAACAGTAGAATCGAAACATGTAATAATATACAGGATGTCCCATTTAAATTAAGAAAGTTGACATGTGTCACGTCAAAACGAAACACCCTGTATAAACAAAGGTGAAATAAAATAAAAATTTAATTCAATCCAAGCAACTTTTTTTTTGTATTTAATTTTTTGTCGTAACTATTACCGTTTTCTAGATAAGGTACTGTATCACCATAAAATGGCCACCCTGTACATGTACAAAGCAATGCTAAAAAGGCTAATATTCGCTGTGCATTACTAAACTACAACATTGTTCAGATTTTAAGAATAAAACTTGTGTAAAAATATCAATAGCGTCACGTGTTAAAATCTTCAGAACAAAATTATTTATTTTTTTTGAAAAATTATGTTTATATTTTATCTAACCCCACACATCCAGGCCCTGATTGTGGTGCTACGGTGGCGACATTTGGAAAACTAATCCAACAGAAACGACAGATTATCATACTGGCAATATACATAAAAGGTTTTTTAGTTTATAGACTGCAGGTTTATCAAAAAAAAACTTTGTTGGGGAGTAGTGTTGCGATTTTGTTTAAAATATTGTACTCTTGAAGACAAATAGGACTAAGCTATACACATCTATATACTTATATCTATTGACATAATATATAAATACAACTATTTCTGAGAGGGTATAATAACTCTGAACTTAAAGACAATAATCTGAATAATCGTGTTGCTTTTTAGGATTAATTTATATGGTATAGTCTTATTGAATGCTTATAAAAATATTTCACAAAATCTTACATAAAAACAAAGAAGATATATCAGTTTATGATACTTAACCTTTTTGAAACATAATGAGTACCCAAGTAACACATTAAATTGGGAAAGAACTTCAATTTGTATTAAATATGCCTCAAACTCTAACTCGCTTTATTTTCACAAAACGCAAATTATGTTTGGCTCTGTTGTAATTTAGAATATAGCACTTGCAGTAACCCGTTAAGTTTTAAAATAAAAAAAACTTAACTATTCTTACAAAACATTGTGTTTTGGATAAGTACTATGTTCACTCCTTAAAAAAACTATATACTTTTACACCGATTTTTTTTTTGTTCTAGTTACGTAACATCGCGATTTCAAAACAGATTTACCAATAAGTGTATCTACATCCAGTTGGAGTTGCTACGATGAATAAAACCATTTTTTTGTTAAAAATTATTTTTTATTTGACATAATTTTTGACTAAAAGTTCTGTAGTTGATTGTGGTTTGGTTTCCTTATATCACATATTTTCAAAGTTATCGAAAAATGTTTCAAAACATACACATTTTGTGCATAAAAATGTACAATATTATCAAGATAAAAGTATTTTCTAATATAATGCACAAGTTTGTGCTTAAAATATTCAAAACTTGTGTAAGAATTATGCACACACATGTTTTAGAAAGAATGTGCGTTTGTCTTAAAAAAATATACAATATTATTCAAAAAAAAAATTCTATTTTGTTGCAAAACTTTGTACGGAATCGTAGAAGGGCTACAATTTTTTTTATTTTTTAATTCTGAGTTTAAAGTCGGAATTTAACAAAATTCTGAGTTTAAAGTCGGAATTTAACTAGATTCAGAGTTTAAAGTCAGAATTTAGCCAAATTCCGAGTTTAAAGTCAGAATTTAACAAAATTCTGAGTTTAAAGTCAGAATCTAACAAAATTCTGAGTTCAAAGTCGAAATTTAACTAAATTCTTAGTTTAAAGTCAGAATTTAGCTAAATTCCGAGTTTAAAGTCGGAATTTAACAAAATTCTGAGTTTAAAGTCGGAATTTAACTAGATTCAGAGTTTAAAGTCAGAATTTAGCCAAATTCCGAGTTTAAAGTCAGAATTTAACAAAATTCTGAGTTCAAAGTCAGAATTTAACAAAATTCTGAGTTTAAAGTCGGAATTTAACTAAATTTCTAATTTAAAGTCAGAATTTAATTAAATTCCGAGTTTAAAGTCAGAATTTAACAAAATTCTGAGTTTAAAGTCGGAATTTAACACAATTCTGAGTTCAAAGTCGGAATTTAATAAAATTCTGAGTTTAAAGTCGGAATTTAACAAAATTCTGAGTTTAAAGTCAGAATTTAACAAAATTCTGAGTTTAAAGTCAGAATTTAGTCCGTACGATTGTATAACTGACTGGAACCAAAAAAACAAGTTCAATATTCTTGTTTGAATAATGGCAAATGTGCTATGAATTGTTCCACCAAACTACAGATAGTTAAAAAAATGATAAAAGGGGGAGGGTACAAAATAAAAGTTTCCTATTTTGATTTTTGAGTGTTAAATAAGTCCCTGACAAATTAAATCCAAAATATATACAAGAAAACATATACATTAAAAGGTTCACAAAATAAAAAAGGTATACCAAACGATAAATAAGTCTTAAGAAATGGTTCATATATGTTTCAACGATTTAAGGGTGTCTCGCGAAACATACTGACAGAGCTCCCCCTCTGTTTCAGGGTGATTCAAGTTGAGTGTCCTATTAGAAATATCTGGAGAATCAACGAATAGGATGTTTTGAGAATTTGGCCATAGATAAACATAATATACTCTCATTATAAAATATTTTAAATTGCGCGGTGTTGCCACTTCTACCTCAAACCGGAGGCATCATCCGTTTTTTAAATGAAATGCCCTATATTTTATTAAATTTTTATATTTTTCTAAAAAATCCAAGTACTTATTGAGTTACTTTTCTCATGCCTAAATTTAACTGTTTTCGAGAAAATGGAGCTAGAACAATGACAATTTTGAACCTTTGAAGCTCGATAAATCTCAAACGAGTTTACTTGCAACGAAATGGATTTCACTTATCTGTCTTAATATTTAATCATCTATCTCCTGACACCAATTTCAGGTTTGGCGGGAGACGCCAAAAAAGCATTTCGTTAATTTCTGACTTTAAACTCAGAATTTAGTTAAATTCCGACTTTGAACTCAGAATTTAGTTAAATTCTGACTTTAAACTCAGAATTTAGTTAAATTCTTACTTTAAACTCAGAATTTAGTTAATTTCTGACTTTAAACTAAGAATTTAGTTAAATTTCGACTTTGAACTCAGAATTTTGTTAGATTCTGACTTTAAACTCAGAATTTTGTTAAATTCTGACTTCAAACTTGGAATTTGGCTAAATTCTGACTTTAAACTCTGAATCTAGTTAAACTCCGACTTTAAACTCAGAATTTTGTTATGAATTTCAGAATTTAACAAAATTCTGACTTCAAAGTCAGAATTTTGTTAAATTCTGACTTTAAACTCAGAATTTTATTAAATTCTGACTTTAAACTCAGAATTTTGATAAATTCTGACTTTAAACTCAGAATTTTGTTAAACTCTGACTTTAAATTCAGAATTTTGTTAAATTCCGACTTTAAACTCATAATTAAAAAATAAAAAAAATTGTGGCCCTTCTACGCTTCCGTAACTTTGGGTATAAAATGTTCACCAATTTGTGAAATAATTATGCACAATATTGTTTGAATAAGATGCATATTGATGTTATTAAAATATTTGCTAAACAAAATTGTCCAAAAAATATGCTTTCTCTTGTGCAAAAATTTTATATTATTATACGTCAATTCAACACAGTATTGTTCAGAAAATATGCACAATTATTCAGAAAATATTAACAACTAATTCTGACCAGTCATGTGTACATTTTCTGCACAAAGTTTTTCCAAGTACACCTGCAGACACAATTTGTGCACTAAATCTACACAATTGTGCAGAATTTATGCATAATTTTTTTATAGTGAGTATAATATTCTAAACAACTTTTTTTTATTTCTACTCTATTCTGACTAGATAAGTAACTTGTGGCTCCCTGTGGAGCTGCAACTTGCCCAGATACGGATTTACGTTCTCACTACCATATAAACAACTTAATAAGGCAACACAGCACGAGTGCATGCGAACTAGCCATTCCAGCCTGCGGTATTTTATTTTGAACAGTAAATAAATTAACAATCGAAGGTCGGCATCACGCCTAATATTGTTTAAGATTTTTAACAATGCAACTGATCAAGGTGCCCGTAAATAATGAGGTCGAACAACAGGTCTAGGTCAATTCTGCTCACTGTTCTTTTGTCTTTTGATGTATTGATAATAAATTAAATTTTAAATAATAATGATATTATTTATAATAACAACAGCATACAAAATATAAACTGCTGTTTATATTAAGTAGATCATTAGCTTTTTTGAGGTAAATTTCGAGTCTGATATTTCGAAAGCCAAAAGATGTATCGACATACGCCTGCTAGCTTTTAATAGAAATTTTATTTGTTAATGATCTGGTGGCATAATTTTTTCCAAATTAATAGGTGAATTTAGTGGCGTATATAAATATTGCTTCTAGAAGTGGTTTTGAGAAGACAATGAATCAAAATTTTCAACAATAAAAAAAAAATTTCTAGATAAGTAGACGTTTTCAGCGTCAATAGTATGGACAAAAACAGATCTTTACTTTATTTCAGTTTTAATTAAAACTGGCTCTCAGGGGGGTTTACCTGCAAATCCCGGAAAAAACGTCCTTGCTTTATATTATTTCTCTCATTTTACCTTAAATAAAAGTGATTCTGGGGCGTTTAAACCCCCAAAACCGCCCCTTAAATACGCCAGTGGGTGAATTGTTTGGTAATATTGTTTCCATAGCACCTTACTCAAAATAGATGAACCAGATGCCTAACCAGTTATATTTTTCGGGGAGTAACTAATATAAATAAGTAAATTTTAGTTAAATCTCGGTGTACAGGGTTATTTTAATTTTAAAATTATGTAATAATTTGCCACCCCCTGAGAGATTTACATTGCTGCAATTTTAAAAACAAAAGACGATCGGACAATCACTAAATCACTATCAACTTTGTTATTTTAAATGGGACACCTGTAATTTTTGACATTTCCTCATTCTCCCCTTACCAAAAATATATAACTTGTCTGTATTCGCAACAGTAGTTTTTGACTTATTCCACTTTAAAGTTACCACAAATGACAATTTCGCAGATATGCAGCCATACTTAAATCGCGGTACCCATGAAATGATAAAATCGCTTTACCCATGGAATGTCACCAACAAAAACAAAACACTTACTTTTATTCGTAAGTAAAATATTTTATTGATTTTGCGGAAAATAAGATTAATAAAATCTAAAATGCCATTTACAGAAGAAGAAAAACTCAAAATTCCTCAACTTTATTTCGCAAATGTAATGCGTCAATTGCAGTGCGACAATACAGACTGCTATATCCTGGTGCAAGAGTTCCCTTAAGAAAAACTGTTGCATGTATAGTAAAAAACCACGCACAAAGAAAATCCTTGCAGAAGCACAGAAGAGAAATTTTGATTTGGACAAGGAATTATCCGTATTATTATATTTTGAAGTTAAAAAATTCTTTCTTTAGGTAGTCTAAAAGTTAAATTAAAACTAATTTTTAGAAAATCCAAGCAGATCGATTCTGGTCGTCTCTCGGATAACCGGAAAATCGAGGTTCTACATCCGTTCAGTGCTAAAAAAGAATAGATACCGTCCGTATAAAATTAGACCAGTGCAAATATTAACCAACGATCATTTTAACTAACGCTTCCACTTCTGTGAGGATATGCTGACCACACTGAGGCAAGATATGTGGTCTGATGAGGCTTGTTTTACCACAGTCGGAATGTTTAATAGAAAAAACCAACACCATGGCCATATTCATTGGCCCGCGAACAGTCCCTACCTTGTATCTGTGGACAATTTTTTGTGTGGATACCTAAAGTGTATCATAATAGAACGGACAGTGTTGACGAGTTGCGACAATATATATACAGGGTTATTCACGCAACCCATTCATTAAAAGTTTTTGATGATGCCATTTAGATAAAAATTTCAAATTTTGGGATTAAGGAAAGAACAAGGGGTACTTCTTTTTTGAAATATTTTCAACTTCCTGTCACTTCCGGTTTAACCGAAAGTTGGTATCAACTTGCATATTTTAAATGGAACACCCTGTATCTTATGATATTTTTGGATTTTACGGAGAATTTTAATGCTATTTTATGTAGCATGTCCTATACCTAGGTTCAAGCGTTCTTAAGATATTTGACCTTGAACCGAAAATGAACCTTCGGGGTACCAAATTTTAAAATCTCATATTTTTGTAAATTTTGAAGATATAATCTTCATATTTTGCAGACGATCGGTAAATAATCTTAGGTTTCTATTTTTTTTTATTGAATTTGTCTATTTTTATACAGGGTGTCCTAAATTCAGCGGCAAACATTCACATTTTCAAAGCCGCTAAAGTCCGTTTTTTTTAAATGGGATACCCTATAACTTTATGCACTATCAAATGTAGAATTTCATTTTCTATCGAACTGTATTAAGGTTCCCTATACCTATTCGTAACTATTTTCGAAATAATTAGGTTTTATAAAAATATCGTATGTATGTGCTTAAATGTTTACATGTTCCAATGGTGAGCCATGGAAAAACAATTGAGATCCGATATCCAATATGACAGATGATTAGTATGGGCTATTTATCGAAAGCTGTCAGTGATAAACTAAATCTTCTAAATCGAAATGGAAGAATACTCAAACGCTGATATTCTCAATCTATTTTATATTCATGGAGAATGTTATAAAATTTTGGAGAGAACGTGTCGTGTGTTTAATGAACGCCACCATGATTTGCCGCCAATGAACAAGTCAAAATTCAAGAGGATTGAAACGAACTTTTTGCGTTTTGGCAAGGTTAAAGTTAGAAAAAATGTTCCGAAACCAGTGACAAATGCCGAGGATAACGTAATAAACACATTAGCTAATTTCTACGCAAACCTGCAAAGTTCAATACCGTCTGCAGAAAACGATTTGGGAATTTCTTCTTCATCTGTCCAAAGAATATTGAGCGAACATCATATGCACCCTTATTCCTTCCAAAACGCGCAAGCCTTGAGACCTGGTGATGACTTCCGACGAGTAGAATTTTGCGAATTCATGTTTTTGAAAATTCAAGAGGACCCTCAATTCCTTTCAAAAATATTTTGGACCGATGAAGCGAAATTTTCTAGAGAAGGAATAACAAATAGAAGAAACGAACATTTCTGGGCAGCAGAAAATCCGCACGCTTTCCGCGAAACGCGTTCTCAAGAGAGGTTTAGCTTCAATGTTTTCGGTATAGTATTAAAAGATCAGATGCGGTACTGTATTTATGAAGACAATTTAAACAGTGATAAGTATTTGGAAATTCTACGAGGGACGGTTTCTGAATTTATAGAAGAAATTCCTATTGGTGAGCTGCAAAGTTATTGGTATCAATTAGATGGGGCACCAGCACATAATTCCGCTGCAGTTTATCTCCAATTATCTCGAATTTTTGAAGATCGCTGGATTGGTCCCAATGGCCCTTGGAGATGGCCCCCGCGATCGCCTGATTTAACACCTCTGGACTTTTATTTATGGGGATTTATCAAAGGTAAAGTCTATGCTTTCCCAGTAAATAACCAACAAGATTTACTGGACAGGATACGAACAGCTTTTGCCGAATTAGAAAACGGACAAATTCAACGGGCCACAGCAACTGTACAAAGAAGAATTGAAATGTGTCTTCAAATGAACGGACAGCATATAGAACATTTGTTATAATTCAATTTTATTATTTTATTTATTTATTGTTGATTGTTAGATTGCTATAATTTTTAAGTTCACTAAAACAAGTTTAGAACAGTCTCGAACTTAGTAAATATGGTTAAAAATAATGTAAACAATTTATTACATTTTTTATAACTTTAACTTTTCCGAAACGAAAAAATTTCGTTTCAATCCTCTTCAATTTTCTCTTGTTCTTTGGCGATAAATGAAGATGTTTTTCATGAAAAACATGGCACGTTCTCCCCAATATTTCGTAACATTCTCCGCGAATATAAAATAAATTGAGAATATCAGCTTTTGAGTGTTACTTTATTTTAATTTAAAAGTTTCAAATCAGCTGTCATGTTGAATAGAAAAGCACAATAATTGTTTTTCCATGGCTTACTACGGGAAGGTGTAAGCATTTAGCAAATGCATATGATAGTTTAATAAAAACCTGATTATTTCGAAAATGGTTACGAATAGGTATAGGGAACCTTAATACAGTTCGATAGAAAATTAAATTCTACATTTGATAGAGCATAAAGTTATAGGGTGTCCCATTTAAAAAAACGGACTTTAGCGGCTTTGAAAATGTGAATGTTTGCCGCTGAATTTAGGACACCCTGTATAAAAATAGAATAATTCAATAAAAAAAATAGAAACCTAAGATTATTTACCGGTCGTCTGCAAAATATGAAGATTATATCTTCAAAATTTACAAAAATATGAGATTTTAAAATTTGGTACCCCGAAGGCTCATTTTTGGTTCAAGGTCAAGTATCTTAAGAACGCTTGAACCTAGGTATAGGACATGCTCCATAAAATAACATTAAAATTCTCCTTAGAATCCAAAAATATCATAAAATACAGAGTGTTCCATTTAAAATAAGCAAGTTGATACCAACTTCCGGTTAAACCGAAAGGGACAGGAAGTTGAAAATATTTCAAAAAAGAAGTACCCCTTGACCTTACCTTAATCCCAAAATTTGAAATTTTTATTTAAATGGCATCGTCAAAAACTTTTAATGAACGGGTTGCGTGAATAACCCTGTATATATAATCACATTAAATATATTGTTTTACAAATTACTGTTTGGTTTTTATTGGTGACATTCCATGGTTAAAGCGATTTAAGTATCTGTGGATTGCGTTCACGTCCAACAGGGCTCCTTTGTTTTTAGTTGACATTTCATCATTTCATGGGTACCGCGATTTAAGTATGGCTGCATATCTGTGAAATTGTCATATGGGGTAACTTTAAAGTCAAAAACTACTGTTCCGAATATAGACAAATTATATATTTTTGGAAAGGGGAAAATGAGGAGGATCCCAAAGTGTCAAAAATACAGAGTGTCCAATTTAAAATAACAAAGTTGATAGTGATTAGTTATTTTCTGATTATTCCGTATTTTGTTTTTAAAATTGCCGCCATGTAAATCTTTAGGAAATTCCCTATAACTTTCGTAGGAACCATTTCTTTGTATCTTGAAAAAATTAGCCTCACAGGGAGTGGCAAATTATAAAAAATAATAAATACAAGAAAAAAAGTTTAATAATAATCATTATTCCCAGGTTTCTACGAAAATGTTTAAAATTTGTCTACTAATATATTTTTTGAGGAAGTACAAAAATTGAGTTATTTAGTTTTTGAATAAATAGTTTATTTTTGAATTATCACATTTTTTCTAAAAAGTGATAATTTTTAAATAACGGTCATAGCATAAACCTCTTGTAAAATGTCTCTCAGGACTATAATTTTGTTGTGTTTGATTTTTAAATGACGGTGCTGGTACGGTTTTAGTAAAAATTTTTAAGAGTATAGTAGACCTTTAGGGCTGAATTAAATAATATTTTTTATGGTAGCATAAAGCTCTTGTAAAATGTCTCTCAAGACTTTAATTTCGTCGAGTTTGAGTTATAAATAATGGTGGTCGCACGGTTTTAGTAAAAATTGATAGTAAAGTAACCCTTAAGGGCTGATTTAAATAATTATTTTTTACGGTAACTTAAGGCGCATGTAAAGTATCTCTTAGGACTATATTTTCGCTAAGGTTAGTTTATAAATAGCGGTGGTCGCACGGTTTTAGTAAATTTTGTTAAGAATAAACTTGGCCTTAAGGGCTGAATTATATAATTATTTTTATGGCAGCGTATACTATTAATGAAGCTAATTACACGTAAAAAAGTTTTTCAATAAATTACGATGGTAGCACGTTTTTTATTTTGGTCAGCAAATTATTTATTTCCAAAAACGTCATCCGCTCACAATTTTTTTTACTACCTTAAAAATATAACATTCTTTCTGACAGTGATAAATCTCGAAATACCTCCCCGTTGAAATGTATTGACATTTTCTTATTATTTCAACACCGCGGCTAGTAAATAACCGTCAAAACAAACCAGCTGATAGCGAACGAGATTTTTATGGCCACTTCCTTCCTTGTAAATAATTGTATCAAGTTTAGTTAGTTAACCTTTACCTGGTTACGTGAGTCGGTTGCCAACCCAATGTTATATTTATCGTAAGATATAGGGAAGTACGACAGAATAACGGTAACTTTATTTTGGACGTTCTCAAATTTTGCCTAAATACATTTTAAATTGAAAAAATCACGAGTGTTTTCCCATATATTTTGACACCCACATAGATAGTTTACTTGAATTGATATCGATCATTCCTTTGTCTTGTTTGATAATTATGGATTTCACAATTTTGGAAAAAATACTCTTTGAAATTTTGTGGTAATAAATTAGTTTTAATTTTGTAAATAAAAATGTAATCATTTGAAAGAAGTCAAATTTATTAATGAAATATTGGAGAGGGACTATGATGTGAGGCTAGATTTTTAATTTTGGATCCAAGTGGAAATTGAGGACAATTTCCAAACAAAATACTGTTCACTAATGAGACGACATTTAGTACTAAAGGTGTAGTCTTTTCACAAAATTGCCGATGGTGGGCGGATAGAAATCCGCACTTTGCAATCGAATGTAAAAAAGCCAATATTCAAGGAAAACGAATGTATGGAGTGGAATATTTAATAACCAAGTTGTAAGTCCTTTTTTCTTCAGAGCAATTGCATTACAATTTCTAGAAAGTGAAATAAGCGATTTTTTGGAAGAAATACCTCTGGCAGTGAGAAATGAGATGTGGTTGTACCAGGAAGGTTCTGCTATCCATAGCAGTCAAAATGTTAGAGAGTACTTGGCAAGAAAATTTAATCCATGGCCGCCGAGGTCGCCCGATTTGATGCCTCCCGATTTTTTCCTCTGGGCCTTTAAAAAATAAAAGGTTTATGCTAATAGACCATTTGAGAACCTCGATGTGTTAGAGAATGAAATTCGAAGAGCAGTGGTCCTTATCACACCGCAGATGTTGGATAATATCTTGAGGTATTTTTTAAAGAAAACGTGTAAATGTATCGAAAGAGATAGAAGACTCACCTATTAAATGATATATTGCCTTTCTTATTGTTGTAAATTTTAGTTATAAATTATTATTGAATTTAAAAACTTTTTGAATCTCTTTGTGTTTTATTCTTTTAATATACCAATTGAGAGAAAGATTGTTCCGGGCATTTAATTTTTGTAGGTTTTACGAGGTTTTTCCAGTGCCGTAGGTAGGGAAGGGTTCAGGTTTTTTCAACTTTTTCCCCTAACGCTTCAATTTTTTATTGGTATTTGTCCCCGCAAACCACACCTGAAACAACTTAGATGCCTTTATAATTTTCTCCAATAATAAGTACTAACTCCCATTTTTTTTCTATTTTAGTTTTGCAGTTATTTTTCGTCGCGTTAAAAAACTTTCAAACTTTGATCATTTTGACATTCGAAAAGTAGACAGCTATAATTATGGGTTCTTTTTCCAAAGCCACCTACCCTATTTCATAAGAATAAGTAGTATTGCACTTTTTGCTTTTAGTGTTTTAACGCTATACCAATTTTGATTATCAAATAAGATGCTAATATTGAAAAAAATCTAATTATTTCAGGGAGTTCAGAGAGCATAGGAACAGCAAAAATGGAAAACCATGTAGTTTTGTTTTTTTAAATAGTGTGCAACAACCCTAAATATGAACAGTACTTTTCTTCAGTTTTTATTTTTCATTCTATGCACGTTTAGTAAATAGCTCGAAAATGAATAAAATTTTTTTAAAAATTCTAGTGGCGAGATTTTCTTACACAATTCTATATTTGGGCACGTATTTTAATTCTAAGCAACTTTTCTTAATACAATTTTCGTTTTCTATAATATTGCTTCATATTTTAACTTCCCTCGTACCTCGTACAAGGGAAATATTCTATTTTAACCTGAAAAGTATTTTACCCGATACGGAGAACCGACAATACTGTTACAGTATAGATCCCTAAAAATAATATTTAATCATAATTGGCAAACTCTTGAATTTTATATACTCAATGTCATTTAAAAACATGTCTCAATTAAGTTGCCTTTTATTGATCTACTAACTTCACATTCAAACCGCCGAGGGTGATGTTATTTTTAAACATAGTAATCATTCTTCGATTTACATACGATAAAAATACGGAATATCAATTTAAAAAGAAAATTCACCACTGCACTCGTTGATATTATTCAATAATACTTCCTTGTCTGTTTAGTTCTTAGCTGAGTTCAACAGAAAAATTACAATCAATATTTTAGGCAGACAGTCCTTAATCCCGATGACTGCAACGTCTAAAATTTTTAAACGAAGAGCTTACCAGAAACATGCCATTGTAGTGGTTTATACCGTTTGCAAAATCAATGTAAATTTTGATTTTTGTACAAGAAACCAAATCAAATCAAATCAAAAGCTTTATATATTACCTAAAATGTTTAGATAAAAATTCTAAAACAGTAAAGGTTTGGCGTCACAGAAATATTTACCTTATTTGATTGACAATATTGATTTGAAAATTGATATACATGTAACTAATGAAGATTGGTATTTTGTTAACAGATCATTTGTTTATATTTACTTAAATTAATAAAACATACAATACAATTATATAATGAAGATCTCTCAAATAAAACTAGCCGATGAATGGGAATATGATACTTAGACTTTCTGGTCTCGTAGTGTCTCGAAAGGATTCGAAATATTTGTTGTGCTTATAAAAGAAAATGAGAGCTTCATAAATGTATACAGCACTAACAGTTAATATATTGAGTTGTTTGAATCGAGCTCTACATGTTTCTCTAATAGAACTTTCAAAACCTTTTTTTGGATAAGAAAAGGCTTAACTGCACCACAGATCCCCAAAATATAATACCGAACTTAAAAATTGAGTAAAAATATGCATAATATTCTGATTTTAAGATGTTAAAATCAAGGTATTTTTTCATAACTCTTATAGAGTATGTAGCCGAGGACAACTTGCCACAAACTTAATCAATTTCCTTGGTCCAATTGAACTTTTGATCAATATACAAACTAAAAAACTTTCCATCTTTATGTCAAAATCACTTATTGTTATATTCTGTGGAACTTGAGATCTTGTTCCTGATTCAAAGATGATCAAACCCGACTTGGAGTATATTAAGATTAATCCATTCGCGACAAACCATGACTCAATATTTTTAAGTATGTTTTCAGATACTATAGACAAACTGGAAAAATTTCGAGCTCTGAAAACCAAATTGGTATCATCAGCATAACTTATTAGTTTGCAATTATCAGAACTAATCGACATGGAAACATCATTAAGAAAAATAATAGATATTTATGGGCCTAATATGCTTCCTTGAGGAATTCCTAACGAAGATCTGAATAATACTTGATTCTGATTTTAGTAACCTCCACCTTCTGCTTCCTGTCAAACAAGTATGATTTAAACTACTCCCACGCACAACCTCTAATGTCATATCTCTGTAATTTCACAAGTATATTATTCATGCTGCTGCTGTACACCTCCTGCCTTCCAAAATTTTTGCGATACTTTGAACAAACTCAAATATTGCCGTTTCGATACCTCTTCCTTTCACATACTCATGCTGACATTAAAAAGTTGTTTTGTAATAAAAAAAATTCATAACTCTGTTGTACACGGTTGTCTTAAATACTTTTGACTGCATTCTCTGGAGTTATTTGTCTAGCCCTTGTAACTTTGGTCTCTGACTTTCCAATTAAGGGCTTATCATCTGTTTTGAGAATAGGTTTAACCAAAGCAACCTTTAAAAGACTTGGAAATATACCAAATTGAAAGGAGTTATTAACTACATATGCAATAGGATTTGCAACCTCTTCACTAGTTTCCGGTTCGATGAAAATGGAGCTGTTTCGGTCAATAATGTCGCACAAGAAAGAGATATTTTGATTATCTTTTAGTAGAACTTGCGCTGCTCCGAAAAAGAATAGCATATTTAAGTGCAACTAGGATACTAAACTTAAAAGTTTTACCTCTCTTATAATCTTTTGAGAAACTGAACTGGCAGGCTACGAGTGTGGAAAACTTATTTTAGTTACAAGAATACATTTGTAATGTTTCTTTTATTTATAATTGTGTTCGAATTATTCATCCTTAACATTACAAGAACGAAAAACATCTGCACATTGCAATAATATGTAATAATCACCTAAAATCATCAATATCAACAGGCTGTATTTTCTAAAACACAAACTGAAGTCTCGTAGACTTAAGTCGGGTGATCTTGCTGGTTCGATAATAGTTCCTCTATAAGTATCCACTTATTGAGAAACTAATTAATCGCTTAGGACTTTTCCAAGTTATTAGAACACATGTTACACCGACGTTTTTTTTTCAATAAATAAATAATAAATGATGGCTTTGCCGAGAATACGTATCCAGTATGCAAAGTTCTAAAGTCCAGTAACAATAATTTCGTGTATTTACATTCCAGATAAAGAAAAAAATTCCCGCAATATTGTGTGTTAATTATTGCTCCAAATTAGTATATTCCATATCAATTCTCAATCAGACTCTAGATTTAAGTCTGAAATTTTGTTTAAGAAGCTCTTGTAGTATATATACACAGGTGTTTGCTATTGCTATGGTTTAAATTTGTATTATTTAATTGCTTTTCTGACATACAATCATTTGAAGTTCTAATTGTACCTGATCTTTTTTATTTGCAGGTAAGCATCTATATCGGATTTGCCTAGTTGATATTATTGACAGAGTTACAGGTAAGGAAATATAGATCAAGTACATATGACGAACAAAAGGCACAAAATTTATGCATAGAAAATCAAATAGGTATATGATGTGTTTTCAGTTAAGTTACTAAATTTACTGAATTAGATTACGAAATATATTTAATATGTAGTTTTAAAGACATAAAAGAAAGAAAAGAAAAGGAATATAGAAAAGACACAAAAGGAGAAGAATTAAGAAAGAAGAGGAAGTGAAGAGAGGGGGAAGGTGGAAATGAGGTGATTTGAGAAATTTGGAACAAAAGGGGTTTCAAAGAACATCGGTAGTTTTTTTAAAACAGAAGAATAATAGGTAATAGCCAAGAAAATTTACTGATTCAAGAATAATTTTTTCTTTATAATATGCTTAATAGAAAGACAGGACAGATCTGTATTCAGAAAATGCATCGAGTTTATGGTAGTACACAAATTATAAGAAATCGACCTATTAAACAGCTCCTTGCGATGTTGCGGAATTGTAACAATATGTTACACAATAATTGTGACAAATTCGATCGTGAACGTCACTACGAAATTTGAGCTTGTTATAAAGGTACTGAAGTTTTTTATATTTCATTGTTTTATATGATAACATAGCAATATGCAGTTTTCGCCTATTATGCATACTCAGCCAACCTGCATCTTTTAACTTATGTGAAATATGGTATCTTCCAGATATTCCGTAAATAAAGCGAAAACAGCTATTTTGCACTTTGTGAATACGCCTAACTTCAATATTGTCAAGGCAAGGCCCGTAAACGCAGTCACAATGATTGAAGACTGATAACACCAAAGAATCACAAAGGAGTTTTTTTGTCTCTAGTGTAAGGTAGCTTATTAGTTACATGCTGCTTAAAACGCAAATCATTTGCCATTACAAACCAAAATGTATACACTAAATTGAGCTTATTAAATTTCATCCTAACAAGCAAAGTTTGGATGTTATCAATGGAAAACTAATATAATTTGTGTATCTTGCTTTATGCTTCGTCATCTTTAATAATTTAAAAAGTTTTCTGACATGGAATTAGTAATTTATTACATATATGGTAGAGAAAATAAGTTACTTAACCCAGAGAAGTTTTTAAATAGCGCAATTGTAGGATAAAGTAACTATGTTCCTCGTTTTTCATAATTTAAAAAAGGATTATAAAATTTGTATAACCAAAAAGGTCTATAATTTAAAAATATTTTTAATTATACAGGGTATTTCACGAAAGCGAGGCTTCTAAAAACCAACTTTTTTAAATATTATATATATTTTTACATATTTGGATTTATTTCCACGTTTCCATTTCGACGTTGCCAAATTAATCAAAAAAGACCAAATTAAAAAAAAAACATGATCTTCCATAACCTGCTATAACTTCCAACCTACAACGATTTTATTAAGGATAAGTTGTATTAAAGAAGATAAATGTCTAATTAAGAGTTTAGATACAAGGTGTTTGCTGTAAATGTGCTTGGCAAAATTGAAACTAATTTTTCTTTATTTATCGTGTTCCATTATTGGTCCTCTTTCTCTTTTATTAAAGCATTTTTATACCTAGCTTTGCTAATTTTTGCAGTTTGGTAATTTTTCTAATCTACGACAGTCATTACAATATATTTGGCAAACTCATTTCAGTGTGATAATGAGCTTCAAACGTTCTTATTAATTTAAAAAAAAACGCATTGTTTCAAGATAAATGAAACTGATATGCAGCGATTCAAGGGATTCGATGTCTGATGGAACCATCTATGTCTCAAAATCTCCAGAACTAGCCTATTTTCACCAGACAATAATGCTGTATCCAAAGTTTAGTTCGTGTATAATGGCTATATTACACTCATTAAATTATATACTATTATTTTCCAATTTAGATAATTAATTTAATATTTTTATTAAAAAGATGCAGATGATTAGTTAATTTTTTTAAAATAATTTAGAATAATGACTAACTACGTTTATCCCACAATTTGACATATTAATTTTTGGAGGTGATTTTAATATCGACATTTCTCAAATTAGCAATGGTTCTGTTATGTTAAATATGTTTTTAAGCAAATATAATTTATATTAGATTATCAATGAACCTACTAGGATAATGGATAACTCAAAAACTTTAATTGACCTAATGATTACGTCTACCTATGAACTGGTAATTGATGTAAACGTTGTAAATATGGGTTAAAATAAAAAAAAGATAAAATGATTCCTTTATTTCGAACCTATAAAGATTTTTCAAATTTACTTGTTAATTGTTACACTCAACATATTTGCCAATTTATTAAGACCGTTTTACATGCTGCAATTCTTTCTTGCTAGTTGCAATAGTCTTGAACAAAAGCATGCGCAGTGGCAAGACATTTGTACCTTTTGTCAAACTGCGCATGCCTTTGTTCAAGATTATTGCATATTGCAAAGAAGAATTGCAGCATGTAAAATGGCCTTTATAGTCATCGGAACCTTATTTCTAGTGAATATTTTTCAACAGCATAATTTCATAAACTCATTTTTTCAAATTCGTTCCTAAAGCCTTTTCCAACAGCAACAGATTAAGTGACGCATCCTGCTAAAAGAACCTCGAATAAAATATAAAGGTTAGTAGGTACGTTAAATATTTAAAGAGCTTCGGGAATAGCAGGCATTTTAGAAAGGTAAATTAAATGCTGAAATGCTCTGGGATGCATGTTAGTCTAGGACTTGAACTTTTAAAATGCCGAGTTTAAAATTATTACTCTTTTTCTTTGCATTTGACGTGCTTTAGACGAATGCTTTAAAAGGAAACATAAAACGTTAATAGTTCGTTAAGAGAATTTTTTTTCTGGGGCGGTTTTTATTAAAATTTTTAAAATTCAAGTGAGGAAAACTTAAGTAAATATAGAACTCAAGCTTAAACTTTATTAATTAAAAATCTGTCACAACCGTTGCAATTTTGAAGGGACTTTTTGGCTTTTTGCCGCATAAGAGTTATATATCAGTGAAAAATAGTTTAAGAAATTATGATTTGGCCAATTCTGCCTCTAATAGTTTTAGTTGAGCAACATCAAAAAATAATTTTTATGAAAAAAAAATAGTAATAAATATCTGCTTACCCAGTTCCCTTCAAATTTTGCACGAAAATCAAATGTAATATAGAGGAAAATTGGTAAGATTGTGTTGCATATGCATAGCGGAAGAAAATGGCGTCTCAATAAAATAATAATAATGACGTTTATTCAAAATTTATAAAATTAAATTCAATACTTGATGGAAATCTACTATACACTGAACAAATCGTCTGTAATTTTAAATTCCACTAAATTACATTAAACTATGACAATTGTTTTCATAGTCCTGGCACGGAATACTGTATACTCCGTGGTTTTCTAATTTGATTTTGTCTTTTAGGTTTCCAAGGAGTTTACCCATAGTTGTTTGTGGCCTGTGTATTATTTGTATGTTGTGTTTTCTAAGAATTGTGCCATTTACATCCGGAAAAACCACTTTTTGCCTTCTCGGCTCATAATTTTTGTTATTCGTTGTTCTGGAACCCTGTACATTAATTTTTTTAAAGCACTAGATATTATATTAAGTTCGTTTTTTCTCGCCTATGTTTCAGTTAATCGCACGGATCTGGATATTAGAGTATTGACCACTGCCTGAATTTGTGCTGGGTGATGATGCGATCGTGCATTTAAATGTCGGTATGTGTTGGTTTTATATACACGATGTATTCGAAATGTCCGTTGTGCACTTTTGTAAACAGAATATCTAAAAATGGAAATTTGTTGTTTTCCTCTAACTCTAGAGTAAATTGTATTCTAGGATGCATTGAATTTGCGTCCTCATTCATAGCAATCCTGCCCAATGCTTCGTCGATGGGAATACTGGAATACATCGACTTGACATCTAGGCTTGCTAGGATATCGTCTTTTTTCAAGAACGATGTCTCGTATAATTCGAATAAATTGCTCCGAGTTGTTTACAATTGCATTAGCTTTTTCGACAGCTGGTTGCATAATTTCAGCAAGATATTTTTCGAGTTCTTGAAGCGGCACATTAACAGCGCTAACGATGGGTCTGATGGGCTCTCCTGATGTATTACGCACTAATGTATCGACGTCTACTAATGAGACTTGTGGCTAACTCGATTTTTTTAGCAGGTTGTCATAATTTTTCGAAAGTTTATCAATCTTAATAGTCTTATTTGATTCTGTTCGCCAAAAAGTTAAAGTTTCGATTCCACAATAAAGGAATTATGCTGTTACTTATTTTGTGTAACATTAAAAGAACATTAAGATTGTTAAACTTTCGAAAAAGTATGAAAAACTCTTAAAAAAGTTGAGTCAGCCACAAGTCTTTTCAGTAGACATCGATAAGTTAGTGCGTAATATATCATGCTACCCTCTCAGTGTGCTATCTTCAATTATATTTAAAAAAACCAACTAAAATATGAATATCGAAAAACTAATGTCGGTTTTAAGATGATAAGTATTATTAATACTAAACTCTAAAACCTTACACGATATATGTATCCTCTTATCCGCTCATCCCAAGCAAAATTTTATTTATCCAAAATTGTAAAAATTAGTAACCAAATTTTATATATTTTTTTTTTAAGAAATGTGCATTATATAAACTGTTCTCCTTGTTTTTTTGCGCTAGCTAAAGTCAACATTTGATTTATAGATTTATAGTAGGTTTATGATAGTTTCAGGCACCATACCATTAGATTACTACAGAGTTTGTAAATTATTTTTTATAAAGGCACATATAACTATTTTATGTATCTAGAAGTGACCATAGTTTATATTCGCTATATTACTTTAATTCAGTAAAAACCAGTAGATTTTTAAATAACCTGTACGTTTGCCATATAGCGGTACGGAAAATTAACCGAGGATTTAGTACATTTCCCACTGGTCCACTGGTAATTGGGATGTGCTTAGAGTCTCCATGCACTTGCGCTAAAAGGTTCTAGCTATTTCCAGTGGCGCCTATACATTTCGAGCATTTGTTTTCATTTCTAGATAAATGCGTTGCGTTGAATTTGAATTATTATTTCGAAGTAACGATGGCGAGCAAAAGAGGAAAAACAATTCGAAGCGGTGCACGTGAAGTTATTGCGAGCGTTATAGAGGCCTGTACTAGAGAAGCTGAAAATAATAGTTTGACTATTCCAATTCAAAATCGAACAGAACGCGTTGCATTTTACACTGGTTTTTCGGAAAGTAGTGTAACAAAAATTCAAAGAGAACATAATGATCGCTCATGTTCTACTTCACCTGTAAAATCCCCTGGTCAACAAAAATTTCCGATTATCATACAAAGATAAAATTGACGATGGTGATTTTCAAGTAATTCGACGAACAATAGAGGATTTTTATATAAACTTGAAGAAGGTTCCGAGCTGCAAACCCCTACTTCACGCTGTAAAGAACAAAATAGATTTTCCGTACGGGTATAAAACCTTAAATCGGCTTTTACGATCACATGGTTTTGTTTGGCGCAAGTGCCAAAATAAACGAAAATTGCTCATTGAGAGACCAAATATTTTTCACCGGGGGGTGAAATATCGTATCAACTGTGAGGCAATATAGGCAAGAAAGACGCAATATTGTGTATCTAGACAAAACTTGGGTAGATAATGATATGACAGTGAACAAATGTTGACAAAGTGAAAGTATTACAGGTGTTGTTCAGGGAATGCGCTCTAATAGTCGCTTTATTATAGTTCATGCTGGTTCAGAAGCCGGATTTGTTCCAGGTGCTGCTTTAGTTTTTCGCTCGGGACTAACAACTGGAGACTATCATGGACAGATGAAGATAATTTTGAAAAGTGGTTGCTCGAGAAGCTTCTACCTAACATTTCTCCCAAATCAGTCATGTCTTATCATTCTCACGTAGAAGATAAAGTGCCAACTAAATACTCTACAAAAGCTCATACAACATCGTGGCTTAAATCGAACAATCTTATATGTGATATAACATGGAGAAAATATCAATTATATGAAGATATATCAGCCAACAAGCCTAGAGAAAAAATGTATAAAATTGACGGTCTCCTACGTAACCTCGGTCATACACCTTTAAGGCTGCCTCCATACATGTGCGACCTCAACCCTATTGAACTTGCATGGACAGGAGTAAAAAAATATATTCGAGAGCATAACACCTGTAAACTTTCAATTAAAGATTTAAATAAAATAACATTAGAAGCGATTGACTTAATATCGGCTGAAAATTGGAAATCGTATGTTAAACATGTTCGTTCTATTGAAGATAAATACTGGGAAGTCGATGGCAAAATTTAAACGGTTATTGATGATTTAGTTATCACAATGGGATCTTCAAGTAGTGACAACGAAATCTCGTCATTTTCAGAGGAAGACAACGATTTAGAAGGAATCGAACCATTAGAATCACAGCCGTCAACCTCAAAAATGGCTTAGTTTTTTTTCATATATTTTGTTAAATTGTTCATAAAGTAGCTGTCAATGAACTGCTTCAAAATAATTAATTTTCTGTTCAATACCGGGTGTCAAAAAATACCTAATATTTCAATTAATATTTGAAAAGCTACAAAACTCATATTTTTCCAAATCAATGTAGTTATAGTAGGGAAGCCAGCACTGATTCCAGTGAACAAGATTTATTGAAATTTTAACTTATGCAGTTCGACTTTGGGCTATTCGGGTATGCCAAAAGTGACCGTTTGTCTCCGTCTGTCGTATTACTTTGTACAGGGGGCGTCATTGTGAAGTACTATACAGGGCGTTTCCTAATTGCGTGCTAATGTTATAGTGGGGTGATTCTTGGACTTTTTAAGAAAAAAGTTTAATATGAACCTAAAAGTCTTAAATTTGGAGAAACAGGGTTTAAAAAAAACATTTTTTTAAAGCCTAATTCTGATCCTATTATAGATAAATAACTGTGTGAAATTTGCTACACGTCTTTTATGCATAAAACGGCATTTTTTATTAACAATCAATTTTTGAAATTTCTACCAGTGGCGTGCATATGTAATTAACCTGGGTAAATCCGTATGCTCCTTAATGCATAGAAGACGTGTATCAAATTTCATGCAATTATCTACAATAGCATCAGAATTGGGATAAAAAAAAATGTTTTTTTTTTAAACTGTATCTCAAAAGTTAAAACTTTTAGGACATAAAAACACCCCCTTTAACATCAGCACGCAATTAGGAGACGCCCTGTATAGTACTTCACAATGACGGCCCCTGTATAAAGTAATATGACAAACGGAGACAGACGGCCACTTTTGGCATACCCGAGTAGCCCAAAGTCGAACTGCATAAATTAAAATTTTGATAAATCTCATTCACTGGATCTGATGCTGGCTGCTCTTGCAAAATCGTGTATCACTATACTGGGTGGTTCAATAATAGTGGACGTAGGCAGTAGCCCGGGAACCGTTAATGACAGAACTCAAGAAAAAATATATTTATAGGTAAATCGATCAAGAAAAATCAAAATTAAATCATTTTAAAATTCGAAAGTTCGCCGTTTTTGCAACACAAAAGAGATATAGAAGTGCGGTACACGAAAGAAAACAGACAAATATAGATAAAGGTTCATTAAGCATAGTTACATTTTTTAATTATCTGAAGTGCGTATAGTGAAAAAGGAGTGCTATATTATTTAAAGAACGACGAGACACCACTGGTTTAAAGGGATTTCTTGCCCGACATTTCTAAACCGATTGACTCCGCCTGGTTTTCTTTAGTGTCCCGCACTATATGTGTATCGATATATAAGATTTACTATCGATTTTAAAATGAAACTTCGTTAAATATCATGTAAAAAAATGAACAATATTTACTAGAGAACAAATATTTCATAAGTTTTTAGACGAGGCTCTCCATGAAAAACGAGTAATCGCACAAAAACCAACTACTACTTGCGCATCTAGTGTTAATGAGTTTGTCTGACTATTAAAGACAAAATATATTTTTAAAATTTTTCCATTCAGAACTACTTAGTTCCAAGATTTTATAAACGAAAAATTAGAGAATCAGCTGAATTTTTCAAACCTCTGAAAGATTTCAAAAGAGATATAGGATTACGATCTACATAAGGAAGAAACCAATCTTAAGACGGTTTGGTGAGCAATCGGGAAACGCTGTTCCCAAACACCTAAAATATCTAGAGCATTTAATCTAACTATATGTATGCCCGGTACTTCAAAAACCAATTTAAAATAAAATGTACCCTGGTTAGAAGGCATCACTTTATAAAATATTAGAATCCTGTTCATATAATCTTATATTGTACAATTATCAACGCTTCAAATTCCACAAATTACTTTTGTCCGCTAAATAAAATCCTATTTTCCTTCAAATAGTAAAATATATTCCTAACGCCGCGCTATACCATACAAGCTTAGATTTGTTAAGTTTTTAAAGTTATTTGTATATATCAACAAAGCAATGGCTTTAACATTCATGTTCCTAGAATAATTTTTGACAGCAAAATTCTACGAAGAAAATGGGAAGGATGGAAAGTTGCCTATAATAGCTATATTTGCTTTCTCAGTTCTATATTGATGTCAGTATTCCTACAAACACAGTAGGTCAGAACGTGAAACGGGAATCACGCCAGATGGATATCCTGCTTATAATTGTATCTCTTAACGTAACACATATTATCACCCCATCTCAGTAAAACCTCTTGGCTCTGATTGGCCACGTCAAGGTTACCGGGGGCGAAGAGAATCTAGACAAGATTTGGAAATTCATCGACAATGCAAAGTAAACTTTTGCCAAAGTCCCAACATTGAATGGTCATTTGGAAGAACCAGAAATAGAATAAAATAATTTGTTTTCTAAATCTGCCAATAAAAAATCACTTTCTGTCCAAGTGAGCCTAAATTGTGCATAAAAGCACGCTTGAATCTCTCGGAGCTAATTCAGCTCCTGATAATGCCTCGTGAAATAGAAGACGATACGTTAAGAAACTATTAACTATGACTGCTTAAAGGTTAAAGCCCCGTTAAAAACATTACTTGTGTTTACTGCAAAATTTTGGGAAAACATTATAACTATGTTACAGAACTATTGGAAACTTTCATTCAAAGATTTCACTAGTTTTGTTAACATATTAAAAGCATTTTTCTTTATATAAACTTGTTGGAAAATATTTTTTCGATATGAAAAAATGCTCGAGGAGAAATCCTTTTCAAAGTAGATGATTTTGTCCTTTTACAAAAAAATAATAATTAATTTAGTTCGTTCTCCCATTTGCCAAGCCTCGAGCAATCGCAAACCGATCACCTTTAATTCCCTATTCTCTTTTGGAACATATTTCCATTATTAGTATTTTCAATCCATCAGCAATCAAAGAGAGATTACCCGATGCATTCCTGATGCAAAAAAACATAAACAGAGCTCCGCAAAGGATTTATAAATAGAAATCTCCATCAAACCGGCTGGATAATAGAAATGACGCTCCGAACTCCGGCTCGTTTGCCGCTCTGATTATTTTTTAATTAAATATCCGCTTCGCATGGCAAATTCTGCATTCTACATTCTTTATTTACCGTGTGCGGTATTGTTTGATTTGAATGCTCTAATGCAGCCATGTCAAACTCAAAGTCACTGGTGGGCCAAAAGCATAAAGACCATCGACTAGGTGAGCCGCAAAACCTTATCTTAAAGAAGACAAACCACTGAAAATCTTGAGAAAAAGTACTATTATAGGACAAGTCCGTTTATTAAATTTCCAATAAAAAGGACATTACAAAAAACTACAAACATTAAATTCTTTTGCCACATATTTGACATCTTTTGTCTTTAATTAAGTTGTCTATTTGTGGCGCGAATTTATCGGCGGAAATAACTTTTAAAACTGCGTCCAAGTGTGCGTCCGTCAATCGCGATCTTGCGGGAGATTTGTTTCCTTTCATCAAAGAAAATAGTTGTTCACACTTATAGGTACTTCCAAACATTGACAGGATTTTACAGGCAATTTTTTTTATTTCTTGGTATTGAGCAGGCAAGTACTTATAAAATTGGAATGTACCAACCTATCAAATTTTTGTTTTAAATGGGTCTGACACTGAATCTCAATTATTTCCATTTGCAAGTGAGGGGGAACTTTATCAATATCGATAGTGAAAAGACCAGTAAATAGAGAAAAATTATTTTCTTGGAGCTCAAAATCCTGAAAACGCTTCTCAAATTCTACCAGAAAGCTTCTCATTTTCTCTGAACTTGTGCTTTCCTGATATACCTTACAAGTCAGAAAATGTGACAGATTATCCTCTGCTAACTGTTTTTCCCACAACATCATCTTACACTTGTAAGCTTTCACATGATCATGCATATCTGTAATAACTTGACGTGGTCCTTGCAATTTCGAATTTAAGTTAGACAAGTGTTTTGTGATATCTACCATAAATGAAAGATCTTGCAAAAAGGTATATCGCATGATAAGCTGACATCTTCTCCTTTTGTTTCCATGAATACGCGTATTTCTTCTTTGAGTTTCCAAAACCGGTCGAGTACCATAAAACACGAAAGCCATCGCTCCTCTGCGTAATATGGTAAACCAGTGTACTCACTTTCTAAATCACACAAAAATGCAGAAAACTGTCGCTGATTAAGGCCTCGTGACCTTATAAAGTTTATAATTTTTTTTACTGACTTTAAAACACTTTCCAACTTGATCACTTTTGAGCATAAAACTTCTTAGAGGATTATACAATGAATATGATGAAAATCTGGTTTGTGACTGCACGTTTCTCTGATCTTTGTCTGTAATATTTTAACGAAGCCATTTTTTACTCCAGTCGTTGAAGTCTGTTGCAACGGAACACAGTTTTGACAAATCTAAATTGTACTTTTGCAGAAGTCCATAAACAGCATTTAAAATATCCTTCCCAGTTGTTGTATCATGCAATGGTACTAATTCCAGTAATTCTTCATACACATTGATATCTGTATTAGGTAAAGACTGATATTATGGGGTTCATACAGGATATAGAATCTATATATGTGTCCTGATGAAGCAACAATAAAGTTGCGAAACGTAGCCTATTTAATATCTATGAAATATATGTGGACCAACGACTGATAATATGGATCTCATGCCGTATATAGGATCTATATATGGGTCCTGAGGATGCAACAAATAAGTTGCGAAACGTCGACAATTTAAACAAAAATGGATCTTAACTCTAAATAATACACCACTCTAACAACATTTTTTTAACATTGATCTGCCATATTGGATATTTACAAAAATATTACCACATCATCCCCATATGACCCTTAACCTTTGGTCAAAATTTGAAGTCAATCGGGTAAGTAGTATTTAAGCTGTCGCGAATTGACAGACAGACCGACGGAATTCATAAAACACGTTTTTTGGCATCTAGGCTAAAACGTGAATATAGGTAAGACCTGAGATTTCTTCACGATTCCAAAATTTTATTTGGTCGCAATTTTGTTCCGCCATCTTGAATTAATAACACAGTTTCACTAGTTAACCCCTATACCATGATTAGTTATGGCACACAATTTGAAATCAAACCATTAAGCAGTTTTTCAGGCTGAATTTTTAAATATTTTATTAAACCGCCACTTTGTTCCTCCATCTTGGCTTCCTACCACAATGATACTAGTTGATTCCAACATAATACCTGATGTTGTTGCAAAATTTGGGATCAATTATATGAGTAGTTTTTTATTAATAATTTTTTAACATTTCACTTAGCAGCCGTTTTGTTTCACCATATTGGATTTTTACCAAAATGTTACCAGGTCATCCCCATACGACTTTTAATTTTTGACCAAAATTTGAAGTCAATTGGGTAAGTAGTCTTTAAACTATGCCGTGAACTAACAGATAGACAGACAGATAGACCGACAGACAGACCGACGGAGTTGATAAAACATTCTAGCGACGCTAAAGCGTCAAATGTGTAAAACCTGAGAGGATCACTTTTTCACGATTACAAATACTTTATTTGGTTGCCATTTTGTTTTAGTACCACTACTTTACTAGTTGATCCCTATACCACAATTAGTTATGGCACATAATTTGAAATCAAAAGCATTAAGCAGATTTTTCAGGTTGAATTTTTAAATATTTTTTAAGCCGCTATTTTATTCCGCCATCTTGGATTCGGTTCAAAAGGTTATCAGTTGAGTCCAAAATAATATTTAATGTTTTTGCAAAATTTGAGACAAGTTGGATGAGTAGTTTTTTAATAATAATTTTTTAACATTTCATTAGGTCGCCATTTTGTTTTTGAATTTTTACCAAAATATTACCAAGTCATCCCCACAAAATTTGATGTCAACGAGGGAAGTAAAAAGCAGTAAAAGTGTCCAAATAAAATAATAAACATACAAAATAAAATTTCAAAACTCCTTGCAAAAAGGAACATTCACATATATAAAAAAAATTAACTGCAAAGCTGATGTAAACGTCGGAACCCGTAGGCAGTAATTTTTAAATAAATATATAAAAGATGTAAAGCTTAACAAATTTCATTCCTCCCATATGTAGGCTGTTATACTGAGAAATGAAAATTGTATTGACTCTCTCCCCTTTGTCAGCGAATCCACCTTTTTAATATTCCCTTTTCATATTTAATTTCAAAAGGAAAAACGATTTCATATAGTCGGTAAAATAGGTCGCGCTTCATATTAAAACCCGCCATAAAAAGTGAATTAAGCGCATTTCCGTTCTATAAAATTGGGTTTTGAAATAGATTTTCTTCGAGAATCTACGTGAATTTTGCTTAAGGGGATTTAGCGATCTTCAATAACTCTTAAAGAGCGTTAAAGTAGCGACAGGAATTAACGAAATTTGATTTGCACGAGCGGCGGAGCCTGTACGAGAGTGCGGAAATTCTATTAGCGGGATTCGATTTGCCTTTAATTAGGTTTGATTTTATTATGAAGTAAACTGGGCCAGTAAAATTATCCATATTTCCCGAGAAAAATAGAAATCAACCGCATTACATAATAACAACAGCTGACATTATAGCTGTATTTATTATCACGGCAGATCCGTGTAGTAACGTGTTATGCAGTCACAATATAATAATAATAATAATTTTAATAATAATAATAATAATAACTTGACCTATAACAGAGGAACTTGAGGAGGAAGTACGAAATGAAGAAAACATAGTCGAAGACGAATCTACAAGACAAAACAACGCTCCAGGACAATGAAAAAATATCAATATATAACGAACTCCAAAAAGCTATTACTGAGTTTAACGGCCTAGATCCAACTCAAAGACCTTAGCTCCTCAAGTTTTTCAACACCATACTAGCAGAGTTTATTTTGGAGTATAACACCTTTGAGAAGCTCCACACACTTATCTGTGCCGTCGCACAGTGAGTTAAATCGGCCGTCTAGCACGACATAAGTCCCAAATGTAATTTTGCAATATTCTTAACATATTCTAAAAATCTATATTTAAGATAGTGTTAATAATAGAAAAATGCAATTGAGAAACAAAATTATAATTACAGTTCTCGGAGGGGAAGCCTTAAAGTTAGTAAATATTTTAAATCTGAAATTAACATGTTTCTATACATCATTTTCAAAACAGAAAATATGATACTAAACATAGCAAATGTTTTTCTAATTTCTTACATGACTACTGTTTATAATTAAAGTTTTCTACGGTATCAAAACTTTTTAAATATTAAAGCCCTTACCTCAGAAAATTTGGGTCTTTTTAGGTATTACTATATTTAGGTAGTTTTTTTTAACTTGTAGAGCATGCAAAAAAAAGTTTGTTGAAGTTTAGTTTAATTTTTATATAAAAAATAAGAAAAAGGATCCCTTTTAACCAAAAACCAAAAAATTAGCTGCTCATAGATGCCCATTCGGGATTTATATAGCTTTAACTATGGCTCCTTAATTACTACTGACTGCACCAAAAAAAACTGCACGATGTTTATATGACCAGAACTTTGCAAATAATCGTCCGAGTGTAATAACGGTAAACATTTTGCAAAGACTAAGGTACAAAATTTCGGAATTTTGTATTACAGCTGTCATCTTTTTAAAGTTCAAGATGGCGAACCCATTTTAAAAATATGGATATTTTATCCCTCGGTAGAAGTTTTACATGCCACATCGTGTTAAAACTAAATTAACAGTTATAATGCCACATTATTTCCAAGCAAAATGATAACACTTTTAAAATTCGATAAATAACTAAGATATAATTTTATAAAACCACACTCCCTTCAATTCTTTTAATATTAGAAATGAAAATTTCAAATAAAAAACTAATCAATTAGGTAAATTTTAACGACTTTTCTACCTTTACAAAAATAAATCTTAAACGAAGATATCTCCTAAGCTACCAGTTCAGTGCCAGTAATTGGCATTTTTGTAAAGATAATTTCATAAAAATATAAAAATATATAAAGTGCAATATATAAAATATAAAATAAATACAAAAATAAATATAAAAATATATTAAGTGCAATATCTAAAAAATATCGACTTCATTGTATATGGCAAATAACAAAAACAATTTATTTATCACGAAAAGTATACCTAACTAATTAATTTTTATTTGAATGTTTTATTACCAATATCAAAAAAATTAAGGAGTGCTTGGGTGCAGGTGCATACGTAGTGGGCTTTTCTAAAACATTATCTGTTACTTATTGTTTAGTCTAAAAGTTCTTCTATTGTTTATGTAATGAATAGAATAGAAACTCAATGATATTTTGTACTCACAATTCTACATAACCTAAATAAAGCAATATTTGACAAGACACCTTGTATTCTATCTTAATTTTATATGCGTCATATAGCTAATAGTTAATAATAAGTTTAAAGCAATGATTCATGCATTTTGACATCAATTGTGTTTTTAAGTTACACAAAACATTACATTTTTATTAAAAACTAAAGCCATTTTAGTAACCCGCATCTTGTTTACATTTTTTTTTGCAAAACATTTTGTTACCTATCCTAAAAAAGTATTATATGAAATTTAAAAAACGTTAAAACAATGCTTGAATAATTATGTCGTACTACATGGCCGATTTACCACACCGTGCGTCGTCGTCCTTAATGCCATAAACAACAAGTGCATTCCAGGGGCGTGCAGTCCATGGAAGCAATATTATCTTAATTATCAAGCCCATAATAAATGCGGCCTTGACTCCGACCGAGCGACCTATGCGGGCCGCTAGCTTCTCTGCAGCCAAGTCCTGTACGCTTGATTCTTCTCTGCAGCCAAGTCCTGTACGCTGAGTCGAGCCAGAGGTTATTAAACTTTCCACCGGCTGTTTGCAATTTTTGCATTTCAGTCGCGTGCTTTAAGTGGGGGCGGAAGCTATCGTTGGAGTAGGTTCTTTGTTTGAACGGCTATCCGTGTGTTGTGTGATACGTACGTCGCGTCGTGCATAGTGCGATGTGGAAGACAATAATACGGACGTGGATATACCAAAATACCGTCAACTTCGGCTGTCGGTAATAGCGTTGAAAATGTTGGAGAATTTAGTAAGAAGAGTGTGTGTGAATGTGTGGTGTGTGTCTTAATAATAAAGGGATTTTCAACATTAAACTTCGCTGATAAGTGATTTGTGAATTCAACCATCATTAAACAACTGGAAACAACTACGGAAACGTCAAACAAAAAATATTTCTTACAAAATGTCAGATTAAAGAACAGAATTAACAAATGACCTGCCTCAGCATACTACCTTTTTTTCCATTTTCATTATTTAGCCTACACTTAATTTGCATCTATGGCAATTACTGCAAATAAGTCGAAAACTGTGATAGATACGAGAATAATGCAAAATACGAAAGAGCTAAAGAAATGAACAAAGAGTTTAAATTGTATATCAGAATTCATACAGAGTGCTGCAAAAAAAATTTCCGCAAGATAAACTTGTGGGTGGTGGAAAAAATGTAACACCCTGTATACTACCATCCATGATTTTAATATTTTATCGTAAAGCTTCTTAAAAATAATACATGTTCTAAATTTGAACTAATTGTCTTAGAAGGAACCGAAAAAAAACGCAAAAAACGTGAAAAAAATTGAAACTTTGACAGCCTGTGTAACGAAAATAGTGCGTTTTTGACCATGTATATATATTGGCATTTTTTTCCTATTTTGTCGAGTACTATCACCCCCTGAAATATGTCCACGATATTAATTAACACCCTGTATATGCTTTTATAATAATATTTCATATAAGTATTGCATGTGATTACTTGCAACGCAGATGTAAAAAAAAAGTTTGACGATAGAATATTGCTAGCCAAACCTTATTAGAGCAGCAAAAGACACACGAATGCGAACACAAAATACGCAATAACCACTCCTGGAAAAGAATCATTGATCACGTTCCAAAACAAGTGGAAAAATAAATCGTCTAAATTGCACATGAGACACTTCAGTAATATATCTGTCCAAAAAACTGTTTAAATATTTTGCAATGAGATAAGAGAAAGATCGCTCAAATAAAGCAGTTCTATGAGTTGGAATTGTAAGTTTTTCCTTAAAGCAAATGTTTATATTGTTGATATAGGAGCGAAAACGTATCATATTATTTGGTTCTTTTCCTCAAATGTTAGAAATACGACACTAACATATATATCAAATATCGACCAGAGATCCAACAAAAAAGTACCAAGAAAAAGCAAACTCTTTTGCGACTCTTTTAAGAGAAAACCATGGTCTAACAGAAATCTAAGAAAGAAATATGAAGACTCACAACTCCACCCCACGGAGAATATATGGTTTAAGAAAGACACATAAGCAAAACTTTAGGCTGAGACCCATCGTGAGTTGCATCAATACAACTTGCTATAATCTTACCATCTTCCTACATTCTGTTGTTAGTCCAATAACATCTACGTATTATTTTAATGTGAAAAATTCGTTTGATTATGTTGAGTATACAAAAAACATAATAATACCCTCGGACTACCAGTTAGTATCACTGAACGTGGTTTCTTTGTTCACGAACATTCCTAAACAATTAATCATTAATATTATAATAAAAAAACTGGAAATTTATCTCAGCATACACTGACATTCCTAAGAACCTTTTTATTAATATGATAGCATATTGTTTTGAATCCAGTTATTTTACTTTCAAAGACGTTTTTTACATCCAACTTGATGGTAGTGCCATGGGCAATCCATTGAGTCCTACATTGGACAATATTTTAATGAACTATTTGGTGACAACCGTTTTAGACAAGCTGCCATTTATCATGCCGTTTTTTTATCTGTACGTTGATGATTCCATAACAGCTATACCAATAAAACATCATAGTACCATCCTTCATTGTTTTAATAGTTATCACCCAAAAATACAATTTACAATTGAGAAGGAACTGGACAAAAGACTATCATGGTGACGTGTTTTTTAATATTTTGTGATACAGGCAGAGTAGATGAAGATATCGACGTTTATTCATCGACAGGCATCCGAACTGCTGATAAGCATAGATGGTGTGGACATACTTACGAATTCCATAGGTCCATTGTATACAAAAATGTTGCAACTCTTTGAATTCTATTAGCCACTTGACCAGTAATACATGGCCCATAAAACATCACCAAAATGTAAATGTTAAAGCTTTAACTTTAAATTTGCTTTCTGTAAACGCAGGTTTATGTGGTGTACAAATTTTATATCCTGATCCATGTGAAGCCCCAAATTTTTTGCTACCATTTTAGTTTGTAGTGGAGAATTACTTACTCTTATCAAGGCCGAAAAGTTATTAACGAAGTATTATTTATTAATATTTACCAAAAAGTAGAATCAGAGACTTATCGGAATTTAGTAGAAAGTTATGAGCTTTTGCAATATATGAAAACTGAGATAAATCAAAATTAATGGCCGAGATTGCCTGGCTACTGTCCTCGACAGGAAATTATAGATACATTTGCATGTCATCTGCGTAAAAATGATACTTAGAGGACAAGAACGCATCAAGAAACCTAGATGTATATAAGCTGAACAAAGGCGGTCTCAAAATGCAGCCCTGTGGCACTTCACTTGTAACGGGCCTAAAGGAAGAATCTTTACCTTTATAGCAAACAGTGTGACTTCTTCCAGCCAAAAACGTTGGAGAGACCAACTGATCTTACCTTAAAAATTTCTACTCGCAACCTCGCTGATAAACAGCTGGACCGAATGATGATAACAATTCGTAAATATAGCATCTAGTTTAGTTTTTTGTAAGATAAGTCTATAATAATTTAACACGTAGTGTCGATTTTAAAAAATATATACAATTAACGAATATGCAAACATGTTACTTATTTATGGGTAATGTAGTCATAATGCACGTTTAGCTTCCCAAACATTCGGGAAAGAAAGAGTATCTTTCCCTGCGTTCAAATGACACAAATTTGTGTTCGTTTTTCCAAGCAGTGCGGGATGTGGGAAGTGTAAACATTCGTCATAATAAATCGTGGACCTCAAAGACAAATAGCACCTGAAAACGAGGAAGATAGTTTAACTCTAGTCAAGGAAAACCCTATTGTGATGTTGGATTTAGTATTTACTTTAAGTTTTTCGAAAACTATTCCTATTGTGTGGATTACCTATACAGTTCTAATTAAAATGCTTGGTAAGTTAATATTTTTTATTAATTCTTAGAAAGCAAAAACTTAATTAGGGTTGTGCAGTTAAAATTGTGCCAATAAATAATAATTTCAAAACTGCTTATGGTCTAATTATAATGACAGGTTGTTTCTACTTTTTTGTATACATGCCGATATTATGCTAACAAACCACTATCCTTTTCCAAATGCAAATCCAAATAGATAATCACAGTAAATTAATTGAATCTGTTTCAAATCTACAGGTTTTTTATTTTTGTTGACAAACACAGCTGAAAATATTAGAGTAATCTCGTAGATTCGAATATTCGTGTTGCCATGTTGGCAAGAATTCAATTTAAACTTTCTCCAAAATTAAATATTTTTAGACTGTGATATCCCAAAAACTATTTAGAATAATTTACTAATGGTATACAGTGTGTCCCAGATTCGCTTCTCTATACAGGGATCTCGGCTCCTATTTTACCTACAGCAAAGGTTAAATGGAGAAAGTTTTAGAGGAAACTTATAGCATTCGATATCCGGCTTCAGATTTACGATCGATCAATTGTTTTTGGAAATATCGGGGAAAAACCGAAAATGGCGGATTTCGTTTTTGGCCAGTATATTCAGAACGGTAAATTTGACAGCTGCCAAAATGTAACATTATTCGGACACATTTTGAAGACAAATAAGATGGCGTATACGACACGTCTTCATTGTTTTTTGTTAACCCGCAACCAGCCTCAACTTTCATTTTTCTTATGGCCGCCATATTGGATTTTTCGATTTTAGGAAAGAGCCTAAAATTTCCAGTCTAGTGATATCTCACAGGTGCATTAAAGATTTTAGTATCATCGAAATATTACACTTCGTAAAGTTAGGTTTCAGTTTTTTCTAAGGAGGCCATGATTTAAAGTAATGTTAGCACTAAATGCTTTTCTAAGGAGGCCATGATTTATCTGTAACAAAATTGGATTTTGACTTTGACGTTAAGTTGTTGAAATAGTTGAAAGTATCAAAGCTGTGTTTTAATAAGTAGTAGGTAGGCTTTTATCCCAATAAAATCATAAATCTTACACATAAATTGTCAAAACCTATAAAAAATGGCCGGCATTCCGTATTCAAATGAAGAAAAGGTTGACATGTTAGCTCTGTACTTTCAATCATACAGAAACGCCGACGTTACCTCAGCAAGGTATTTGGAGATGTACCCCAAACGACGGCAGCCTAATAAAACCCAATTCAGGAAAATCGTAGGTAATTTAATTAACCATGGTGCCTTCGAATAACTTAGAAGCCGATACAATAATAACAATGAAAATCGAAACAGAAACATTTTACAAGCTATCAACGAAAACGCTAGTGTATCGGTAAGAACTGTAGAACAGGAAACTAATGTGCCAAAATCAATAGTACAGAGAGTTTTAAAAAAGAATAAGTACCATTCATACAAATCCATAATAGTACAAGGACTTAAGGAAACTGATTTTCCAAGACGACTACAGTTCTGTGAGTGGTATACTAGGAGATGTAATGAAAATCCTGATTTTGTAAATCATGTCTTGTGGTCTGATGAGAGCAGGTTCACGAATTGTGGAGTCTTTAATAGGCACAACCGTCATCATTGGGCTGTGCAAAATCCTCACGAAGTGGCAGAGAGACGTCTACAGATCAGATTTGGAAAAAACGTTTGGTGGGGATCATTGGTAAGTGAATTTTTTTAAATAGGCACCAAATGATGGTCAAATAATAATCTTTTTTTTTTCGTTTAGTTCTTTGATGATACTAAAAGAGTATAATCTAATAAAAAAAAGTAAAACGTTCTACTCTAGTCAGTCAACTTACTTTTTTGATATTGTATTACATTTTTATTAATCATTTTGTATTGTAGTTTCGAAGAACCTATAAAAATAGAATTGGGTTCTATAAATTTATTAATACTTTATCTAAATTTTCTGCAGATTTAGCTAATTCTCTAAAATTATTTTGATTGTCTGAATTTAATGGTTTATTATCACCCGGGAAGCCTAGTTCTTGCGTTATGAAAAAAATGCCATATTAATCAAATGTCGAATTATTTTTCGATTTTCATTATGATTTATAGAAAGGCGTTCAGCTGTATTTCCGAATAATTTAAATTTTAAAGCGCAAGGGGTTTGTTCTTGTGATTTTTTATGTTTTATTAAGGCACGGTGTACTTCTTTAAGATTATTATATCACTGAAATAAATTGATTTAGTATTTCCGACATTAATATGCAATACCAACAAAATAATTTATTATGGCTATTACTTCCCGTTAACCAAATATGTTTTTCTTTTTCATAATAAAGCTGAATAGGTTTCAACTGTATACAAGCTCATTCATTACGGGATGTTTCGATAATTATTTTTGGAAAGAAAATATCTACTTTTTAATAAAGATAATTTTCCCTTTATAATTTATAGTTTCTAGTACCACCAGGCCCACCCTGCCGCCCTTGACTGTTGGGCAGCTATTTATAAATTGTTAATCATTTCAGGAAATCGACTTATTGGACCATTTTTGTTTGAAATATTGATGAATTAAGAAGAACTTAGTTTCAACAAGACGGATGTCCAGCTCACAATACCATTCAAATCAGGAACTTCTTAAGAAAGCAGTTTGACGAAAGAATAATTTCTTTAAATGGTCCAATACCTTGGCCTCCTATAACCCCGGACCTGTCGCCCTTAGATTTCTACCTCTGGGGTCACACGAAGAATGAAATCTATGAATTTGATCCCCCCGTGACCATAGAAATCCTGAGACAAAGAGTTCTGGACACATTTAGAAATATTAACCGAAATACACTTCAGGGTTGTACGAAAAACAGTCACCAATTGTCAAAAATGTCTCGATGCAAATGGTCATTTTGCAGATTTATAAATTAATGTTACCCACTTACAAAGTAGTTAAAGCTCATTTAGATTTTTAAGTCGTTATTTACGTTCATGTTGTATTAAAAATTCAATGCGCTCAATATATTACTTACTTATTAACGTAATCTTGTGACAAATAAATCATGGCCTCCTTTAAAAACATTGAAACCTTATTTACGAAGTGCGATATTTTCATGACACTAAAATCTTTAATGCACTTGTGAGATATCACTAGACTGGAAATTTTAGGCTCTTTCCAAAAATCGAAAAATCCAATATGGCGGTCATAAGAAAAATTAAAGTTGAAGCGAGTTGCGGGTTATCAAAAAACAATAAAGACGTGTCGTATACGCCATCTTATTTGTCTTAAAAATGTGTCCGAATAATGTCACATTTTGACAGCTGTCAAATTTACCGTTCTGGATATACTGGCGAAAAACGAAATCAGCAATTTTCGGTTTTTCGCCGATATTTCCCAAATTTATTGATCGAACGTAAATCTGAAGCCAGATATCAAATGCAATAAGTTTCCTCTAAAACTTTCCCCATTTAACCTTTGCTGTAGGTATAATAGGAGCCGAGATCCCTATATAGAGAAGCGAATCTGGGACACACTGTATAACAATTTTTTGTTCAAAATGATCCATACTATCATATGCTAAAGTATTTGTAGTCAAACTCCTAACACCCCGTATGTTGCAGCCAAATTCCATAAATATGGTTATCTTACAATTTAAAATTCTGTAGTCTATCTAATAAGTTTTTAATTAGATTCTTACAGCGCTGAATGGCGAACGCAGAAAAGAAAAACGGATAGGATGAAAAACTGGAAAACAAAAGTTTGCTGCTACAGAGCGCTTTTACACTCACTAAGTTATTCCCTTAAAAAAAAATACTTTACCTTTGACCTAACTCAGAGATAAATCCATCCAAATTTAATACGCAGACCTAGAAATGGGATGACCGCAGAGGGACTACTAAGGGAATCTTGAATATTTTTTTATTCAAAAGCCGATAATATTCTGAGGCATTTTGTTACCAGATAAAAGTTTATTATTTGATATCCAGGATGATATATTTATTTTTTTCTTTCTCTCCTTGTAATAAAATAGGCACCGTTAGGTATTTGTAAACGTATATTGCATAGTAATAATAATAATAATAATGTATGCTTTTATTGCCAGAAGTATACAAGAACTTACAACTTAATTCTAACCCAAGATGGAAAAAAAAATCTGACAAAGGGCAGAGTTCGCATTCACCGGCGTAGCGGTGACTAGCGCTTTTCAACTCAACCTTTAAACTAAGTAAAATTCAGTAAAGAAAAAAGCAATACAATATAAGTGAGACAGCTTAGAGTTTCTAGTAGCAATCATCAATAATAAAAATATTCATTATTACATATTCAGAATTAATTTTCCTATAGTTCATATATAAACATACAGAAGGAGTAAAACATTTAGAATTTAAAAGTTAAGTATTTAAAAGCAGTTTTTTAACTTGCCTTTTAAAGGCTGGAATAGATAGAATCTTTAAATGATCTGGTAAATTATTTTATTTTTTTGGAGCGTCGAATGAAAATGATCCACGAAATGTAGTGGTTTTATGCTGAGGTATAGTGAGGAGATGTTTGTATCGTACATTAACCGAGTGCACGGATGATCGAAATTTTAGTATTTTAAAGAGATAAGATGGTTTTTTTAACGAAATTATTTTATGATAAAATATTAGTGAGTGTAGTTCGCGTGGGTTCTCCATATTAAGCCAATTCGATTCTTTAAGTGCATGAGATACATGACCTCGTCGTCTTATGCCACATGTAAGTCTTATGCAAGCATTCTGAATCAGCTGTAGCCGACTCACATCAACACGTAGTAAGTTGGGACCATATAAACTGCTCGTCATAAAAAACGTAACACCTAGTTTTTTGAGCAATATTGGAAAGGCCATATTTCGAAAAGTACTTAATTGATTTTGAAAAACTTTGCAAAATCTGAAAAGTTGATTCGTTGGCTCACATGACTAATTTTTGGGAATACGCTATTTGTGATATAGCATATAATACAGGGTGTTAAATAAAGAGATGTTTTTTTTCCTAAATTTCATGTCATCCCCATTTATAGGAGAGTTGAGTTAGAGAGTCGCAATAATTTTTCATATTAACAGTAGGTCAATACCTCGGGACGTTTTCGAGATTTTGTGGATATCTTAGCCTACTACGATTATATGGCAGTTTTTATAAAATTGTTGTTATTCTACAGTTTATTCTTAAAAATTTACAA
The DNA here is from genome assembly GCA_030620095.1 of Kuschelorhynchus macadamiae. NCBI lineage: Eukaryota > Metazoa > Arthropoda > Insecta > Coleoptera > Curculionidae > Kuschelorhynchus > Kuschelorhynchus macadamiae. The sequence continues at coordinate 287,864 of JAUTXW010003048.1, forward strand.
AAAATCTTTTGCGCATGCTGTAATTCAAGTTTTCTACTTTACGAATCACCTTGTATACGTAAACCTATAGCACATGATCTGTCTTAAAACTCTGTAAAGTCAACGTATCAATAGATTTTGTAGTTTGTAAATTTTTAACACTAAACTGCAGAGTAACGATAATTTCATAGAAATTGCCATATAATCGTAGTAGGCTATGGATACGCATTTTTGGTTTGTTTTGTACTGTCAAATAAACGCTACACGTTCACCAAACATAAAAAGTTATTCAAATCTTTATAACAAAATTTATCCAACAATGGTTCGTTTTGGGGATCGTGAATTGACAAACATTATAAGGTAAGTGTATTTTATTCACTTTATTTCAAAAAAATGTAAAAATTCCTAAAACATCCATATTTATTGTATGTTTTAGACTGCATCAGCGTGGGATGTCTTTTCGGGGCATTGCTGACATCATGGGTTCAACACCAACATCCATATACAGGACAATTGAACGTCACACAATACACGGGACCTCTGCTTACCGCAACATTGAACGCAGTGGTCGCGGCAGGGTAACGAACCTACGTCAAAACCGCCTTATAAGGATGTCTGTGCGCCGTTGTCCTACCCTCAATGCAACCAAGATCAACAGGGGACTTCGAGAAGCCACCGGCGTGGAAGTTTCATCAGCAATAGTTCGTAGAAGATTGCACGAATATTGCCTACATGTTAGACGAAGGGCTGCCTGCCCTCTTTTGCTTGCTGTTCACCGGGCTGCCAGAAGGAGATGGGCACGTGAACATGCGAATTGGGGAATAGCCGAATGGAATAAGTGCATGTTTACTGATGAATGTAGGTTTAATATGCATGAAAGTGATGGACGCATTTTGGTATGGAGAGAAAGGAATAGTCGGTATGTAGAAGAAAATATGGAAGCTAGAGTAGCATTTGGAGGTGGTGGGATTACTGTATGGGGCGGTGTGCTGCAGAATGGTAAGACTGATTTAGTAGTGTTAATAGGAGAAAGTATGAATGCTGAGAGATATAGAGAAAGGTGCTTAAATGAGATTGTTGTTCCTTTCGCTCAAAATTTCGGGAATGACTTTATACTGATAGACGATAATGCTCGTCCGCACAGAGCAAGAGTCGTTCAAGAATTTTTGAGGGAGAACAACATTGAACGAATGGAACGGCCTGCTAGATCTCCTGATAAGAATATTATAGAGCATGTATGGAGTAGGATGAAACTGAAAATAAATGCAGGTGAGTATGTAATAAACAATTTGAATGATTTGGCAAATGCAGTGCGGTTAGAATGGGAGGCTATTTCTCAAGATTTTATTGCAGACTTGGTAAACAGCATGCCAAATAGGGTAGCAGACGTTCTACGTGTGGGCGGTGGGCCAACAAAATATTAATTCTCTTTGTTGCTTTAACGTGACAATATGGTTTCGTTATTTTGTTTAAATCATTTATTAAATTATCATTTAAATTAAATTAAGTTACAAAAGATTTTTGTAAATTTTTAAGAATAAACTGTAGAATAACAACAATTTTATAAAAATTGCCATATAATCGTAGTAGGCTAAGATATCCACAAAATCTCGAAAACGGCCCGAGGTATTAACCTACTGTTAATATGAAAAATTATTGCGACTCTCTAACTCAACTCTCCTATAAATGGGGATGACATGAAATTTAGGAAAAAAACATCTCTTTATTTAACACCCTGTATTATATGCTATATCACAAATAGCGTATTCCCAAAATTAGTCATGTGAGCCAACGAATGAACTTTTCAGATTTTGCAAGGTTTTTCAAAATCAATTAAGTACTTTTCGAAATATGGCCTTTCAAATATTGCCCAAAAAACTAGGTGTTACGTTTTTTATGACGAGCAGTTTATTATATCATCATAGTTGAGATGTGACAGAACAGACACAAACAAGAAGCCCTAAGTTTTTTGCTTCATCTGTTAGGATTAATCTGTCCGAATCCATATTAATATTGATGTGATCAATTGATGCATTGCGTGCCGATTTTCTACCAAACAACATTACTTTGGACTTACTTGCGTTGATATTTAAACCGTATTTATTGGAGATGTCCAGAAGAGGTTTTAAGTCGTCATTAATTTTTATACACGCAGTGTCAACTTCTGCTGGAATAAAAGATAAATATATTTGGGAGTAGTCGGCGTAGAAATGCGATGAACAGTGCTGGAGGATATTGGAGAACTGAGACGTATCAATAGTAAATAGAAGAGGTCGCAGAACGGAGCCCTGTGGCACTCCGCTCTTCACAACAGCAAATTCCGACATCATCTGACGCAGTTTCACTGCCTGTAATCTTCCTACCAGGTAAGACGAAAGAAGGTCTGTTGAATTTTTTGAGAAGCCCAGATAACCTAAGAGTGCGATGAGAAGGGTGTGACTGATGCAGTCAAAGGCCTTGGAGTAGTCAATTAAAACCAGAATCGTCAGTTTGTTATCATCGCTAGCTGTTAGAATATCGTCGGTTACTTCAGCTAGGGCAGTCATACAGCTATGATTTTTCCGGAACCCTGACTGATTTTGCGGTAAAATATTTATAGTGATAAAAATGTTTGATTGGTTTGTTTTAGCATTACTAAAATTAGCTAGACATTTTTTTTTTGTAATAGGTATACAGGATGAATCTTTAATAACAATACAATCCTTAAAGATGTGGCCAAAATAAGGTGACTGAGCTAAATGTAAAAAAATAATTTGGCTGTTTTAAAATAAGCTCTGTTATATTGAATGAGAACATTCTGCATATGAATTATAGGAGGATATTATTATTACTAGTGTGACATCTTTCATGTTTCCATTATAATAGATATCATGTAATCTGGTATATATAATGAGAAAGAAATCTGACCTATACGTTAAAAGTAAAATTTACAGGGTGCTCATTTAAAAAAATACAAGTTACATTTTCTAATGCTAGAAAAACTTGGTAACTAGCTATAAAATTGGTTTTCTTGGTCACTTTTAAATCTTGCAACATAAGAAGATTATAGCAGATTAAAATGTTTTTACTGACCATACTGTACATTTCATGTATAGGGGTCTTGTCTGGGATGATGGATCTGTTGCAGTATAGGCCAGTCAATAGAACAAAAAACCAGTGATTTGTTGCCAAAAATAGTAACCGGAAACTCTATGCCCGTGTCCTAAAAAATCTCGCAAAATATATAAACAAGCCGGACTATATACTGCATCTATCTTTCATCCAATTAGATGCAAGTATTTTGCTGGTCTAACTGATCCTAAAACGTAATCGAGAATGACAGATAATTTTCTTAGCAATATTTTATAAAATTGATGAAAGTATCATCCTCCAAATTGTAGCTACCTAAGGTAGGTGTAGGGAGTATGCCCACCTTAAGAACAAACCACTATAAAAAAATTAAAAATAATGTTGTCTTTTTCAGCTTTACAACAAATTATTGGCTTATAATTGCTCTTCAGTTCTGTAATAAACCATCTTCAAAATAGTTGTTTGTTTATGGTTTATTGCTATTTTTAAAACAAAATTTAACTGAGCATATTGACATCCTAGGTTGGCAATATGCCCATGGATGCGTGTTAATATGACCAGCTGGATATATTAACTATAAACATGACAAATTGTATAATACAATTTTTATTCTATTAGATTTAACTAAATCCATTCTTAAATTTAAACAAAAAAATCTTGTTAACAGTTTTAATCTGTTAAGTAATATGAATTGCAAACTAAGTATAATAAGATAGCGAAAACACATTTTTTTTTAACCATTATCTAACGAGTAAGACTAAATAACTAAATAACTAATTCTAAGTAAAATATTTACGAGTGGTCTGGACAAATAAAAATTGTTTTATCGTGTTTGGTAAGTCCAACACATTCCTCGTGCACATAAACACAACACACTGAACATAATCTCATATCTTTTACCGCATTTTCTCTACAATAACAAGAATCTTTTGTTTTTGTTGGGCTAACTTTCATATTCTTCATTGCCATTTTTTTGACAACAGGAACGTTCTTTTCTTTTTCCTCGAAAACAGCTTTGCTGTTTATAGCTTTTCTTCTTTTGGCTTTCCCCACATTTTCTTTGTACGGCGTATCTAACATTTCAGTGAAGCTTACGGATACTTCTTCATCTTCACCTTTTTTGGAATTCTCCTGTTTATTTAGTTCGTTCCCTGTATTATTATTTTTTTTAATATCAGCTTTTACCGAGTTTTAAGTTTTCTTTTCTGCTCTTTTTTCTTCTTTTAACGAAAATGTCTCTGATACTGTCTCACGATCATCGTCTGATCATCTTTGCTCCTTTTTTTGCTAAAACTGATTGCTGGTGGTGTAATGAAAGTCGACAGCCCTTTTCGTCGACATCATAGATTCTCTCTGACTTATCCATAAGATCTAGGTCTAGCAAGCACGGTCTTAAGTTTTTCGAAATAATCAGCAACAATATGTTTATTAAGCTTTTGGGCTCTTGCCAGATTCATATTTTGAGCCCGCTTTGAAGAAATTTTGGGATGCCTGGCTAAAAAACCTTTAATCCAATAGCGTCCAGCTAAGCGTCTTTCTTGAGAAAAAAAAGGGCTAGATTGTTTTTTTCGCAATAATTGTAAACGCACCTACTTAGAATTTTTTTTAGTGCCTGAGGGTCCTTCTCGAAATTCCAAATGGTTTGGATGCTGAATTTTTTGACTGTCCGTTATTAATTGCAGTTAACGCAAGTTGAAGATTTTCTTGCGTCCATTGTGCCCTATGCCTCTTGATTTATAGGGTGACATCTGAAACAATATTTTGGGTTTCAAAACTTCACTGAAATGTAATTGCAGTGAATATGCCTATGTGCATATTATATCCATTTAAACCTGGGCATATTAATTGCATGGTATCTGATAAAGATTATAGCAAAAAATTGCCACAATACTAAATTATTTCATTATTAAAAATACATCACTAAACAAGGTTTCGAATGATGTATAAACAAAATAATAAGAGTTAAATTTTTGTACGATATTACACGTGAAAAACTTACCATTTTTTATAATCTTTCGGCCCGTACATGTAACATGCACCACTCACGGACTCTCAAGCTTAACTGAGAATAGATTTGTACAGATAGGTTATAAGTGACCAAAAAACGCCGCAAATGCCTTCTATTGATAAAACTTCGAATTTAAAAAAATAGCACAGCCTGGGCAGATCTAGTTTTAAAAAAAATTGTGTATATATTTTACGTTATAACTGTTATAATATATAATATTACTATTGCGAGTTAAAAAAACAAAGACACATGGACTTAAGTATTTATTGCAAATACTTAATTAACATAATTAATTACATTAGTCACTAATCAAATAGAAATTTTCTTTTATACGACTTTCTAGAATGGAGTTTACTAGGGCAGTCTCGCTGAAGGCTCCAGCAGTAGTCCGCCATCATGTGGCTATCCCATCGTCCTTGATAACGATCTTCCGTAGTTTTAATATCCTGATGGAATCTTTCCCCCTGTTCTTCACTACAATCACCTAAGTTTTTTGGAAAACGATCTAGGTGTCTGTGGAGGTAGTGAAGTTTTATACTCATGTTGCAGCCGAGAATATTAAAATTTGAAAGCATAGTTTCCACTAATTCTACGTAATTCTCTGCTTTACGATTGCCAAGAAAATTTTGTACTACTTGAACAAATGAACACCAAGCGTTAGATTCAGTCTCGTTCATTGATGTGGTGAATTGTGGATCTTTAACAAGTTGCCTTATTTGAGGACCATCAAATATACCAGCTTTTAGTTTTTCCGTGCTAATGCCAGGAAATTGACGTGACAAATACCCAAAACAATTTCCATCTCGATTTAAAGCCTTCACAAATTGCTTCATTAGACCTAGCTTTATATGCACGGGCGGAAGTAAGATTTTTTCTCTTGAAACCAAAGGTTCGTTGATCACGTTTTGTTTTCCTTGAATCATGACATCCCTTGAAGGCCAATTTTTATTAACCCAGTGCTCATTTTTAGCTCTGCTGTCCCAAAGGCACAAAAAACAAGGATATTTTGTATAAGCACTCTGCTGTCCAAGGAGGAAGTTAACCATTTTTAAATCAACACAAATTGCTCACTGATGTTCTTCGTATTTAATTTTTCTCAAAACTAATGCAATTGTTTCATATTCTTCCTTCATGGTAGTAGAATGACCAATAGGAATTGAGCCATATTTGCTACCGTTATGTAAAAGAACACATTTTAAACTACGTTTTGAACTGTCAATAAAAAGGCGCCAATCATCTGGAGTCCCTTTTATATTGTTACCGAATACCAAGTCATTTTCCTGAGCGAAAAAAGGCAGCAGATCCTTATTTCTTTTACGATAAAATGTAATATTAGGACCTGGACAAACTAGATTTTTTTCTTTTAATCAGGATGCAAGTAATTCAGACGTTGATGTTTCTGTATCATCTTCTGTCAGTTCGGGTAGACTGCTGAATGATGGAACGGGTATTTCTTCCGAATGCGCTACAGGCCTTCTTGCAGAATCTAGATCAGGATATGTCCATTTGTGTCTATTGTTCCTATTTATGCCTTTAATATTAACGAGACAAAAATAGCAGTCGTCATGATGGTTTCGCGGTTCTCTCCAAACCATTGGTACACCAAACTTTAGACACTTCCTCTTTCCAGTTGTCCACTGTCGCAAATGTTCAACACATGTTTTACATATGAAATGTGGGGCTCAAGATTTATCTTGATCTCCTAAATGAACGCCAAAATAGGCAAGATAAGCTCTTTTCACAAAGTCAGAAATCATTTTCCTGCTCTCTTTCAAAGTGTATTCACCACACACATAACAAAAAACATCGGGATGATTTACACAGGTACGTCTGCTTGTGGATGCCATTGTTTCAGTTTAGTGTCTTGATACTACAAAACGACCAAAATGTTCACAAAATGATAGCACAACTTTACTTGGGAAAACTGAGTAATATACTAAATCGAGTACAGCCAAGCAGGTATAGAAGGATCGGGTTATAGGACAATTACAGATATAAAAGTAATTAAGAGCAGTGTATTGAGTAGTTCCTAGTATAGGAACATTGGGTCAGGGACAATTCCAGGTATCCATTTGGTTAATTTGATTCTGGGAAATTTCTATTTTGACGATTAAGTACATATTTATCTCTTTATTTGTTGTCCTTTATCAGAAAAAAATATCAATTAACCTGTAACCTGTATCTCAAAAACTAGAGCTGATAGAAAAAAATCTTGTTGGAATTTTTGGAATCAGCACATCAAAAACATCTAAAGTCAGATGTTAGATTTCTGGCACCAAATTTTTGTTTTCATTTTGTTACCCTGTGTTATATTGAAAACGTACATTTAAGCCCTCTTTGCTAATGGGTTGTTGATCTAGGTGGTGTGTATGTTTTCCATGTGTGTTCTCTCAATTTTTGTATTTTTACTTCTACTGTTTTTATTTTTTCTGTAGGATTGGATTGTATGTTTGAGTTATTCGAAAGGTGTGCTTCATGTTTGTATGATGGTTGTATAAATATTGCTAGTGTTAATTTTTTTTAGTAAAGTACTTTCTTAAGTTATCTATCTGGGTATAGTTCATGTTTCTGATGACTATTATTATTACTATTCTTATTAGATACTATTAATGTTTATAGTATTAATTTTATTATTTTGCAGCAACAATACGATACTGAGAACTTCTTATGATAAAAATTATTTTCCTCGTAAAAGTATTGTATTCCTAAAAAAATTACCCTCTGAGATTTTTTCAGATCTTTATGTTCCAGGGTCCCTAAATGCCAACATGTTTCCTCAATTCGGTCGGTCTGTCAGTATGTCGGCCTATCGGTCTGTCTGTCAACTATTTACCCAAACGACTTAAAATTTTGATCAAAAATTGAGGGTCATATGGGGACGAACTGATAACATTTTGGTAAAAATCCAATATGATAAACCAAAATGGCGGCCTAGGGAATTTTATACAAAAATCAAGTATTATTTAAGAATCAACTGGTATTATTATTTTCATCGGAAATGACTTCAGTTTCAATTTTTTAAATGGAACACTCTGTATATTTTTACATTTTTGGATTCCTGAGACAATCCTGAGTCAGAATGTGATTTTTTAAAAACTTTTTACGACTACTTGATTTTTTTATAGCAATTTTTAAAATTGCATCTCGGTGGCCATGACCGGACGCAAATTAATCTAAGGACCTGAAATAATGACAGAATAGTACAATCGCTAAGTTTTAGTGATTAGTCTGACAGCTAGGAACAAAAGAAGTTGATAAAATCAAATTTTTGTGTCTAACTATTTTTTTTCAAATGGCGACTGTTTTTAGGCAATCACTTTTTAAAAAGAGGATTTTTCTGCGTATCTAACTTTGCGATTGGGTTAAAAATAAGCTCAAAACTTAAATATTACTGAGAAAATCAATTATTTACTTTTATCAAGTGTGCCATGGACAGCCATGCTGGATATTAAGTAGGATTTTTTGTTTTGACAGTGAAACTCAAAAATGTATACTCAAAGTGAAAAAGTCGATATGTTATTAATATTTGGAGAATGTTTAAACCTTTAGAAGTTTTACGCCGAATTTACTTCCAGCAAGATGGAGCACCGCCTCACAATACAGATGTTCTTCGTATTTAATTTTTCTCAAAACTAATACAATTGTTTCATATTCTTCCTTCATGGTAGTAGAATGACCAATAGGAATTGAGCCATATTTGTTACCGTTATGTAAAAGAACACATTTTAAACTACGTTTTGAACTGTCAATAAAAAAGGCGCCAATCATCTGGAGTCCCTTTTATATTGTTACAGAATACCAAGTCATTTTCCTGAGCGAAAAAAGGCAACAGATCCTTATCTCTTTTACGATAAAATGTAATATTAGTACCTGGACAAACTAGATTTTTTTCTTTTAATCTGGATGCAATTCAGCGGATTCCTTTAAGAGATTCAGGTCACTTATAAGATCGTTTAGTGCTTCTTGATTGAAACACTCCGGAGTTGCTAAATCTGCTTCAAATTCGCTGCCGTTTTCTGATTGAATTCTTTGAACTTCGTCAGACGTTGATGTTTCTGTATCATCTTCTGTCAGTTCGGGTAGACTGCTGAATGATGGAACGGGTATTTCTTCCGAATGCGCTACAGGCCTTCTTGCAGATGTGCAGTATGTCGGCCTATCGGTTTGTCTGTCAACTATTTACCCAAACGACTTCAAATTTTGATCAAAAATTGAGGGTCATATGGGGACGAACTGATAACATTTTGGTAAAAATCCAATATGGTAAACCAAAATGGCGGCCTAGGGAATTTTATACAAAAATCAAGTATTATTTAAGAATCAACTGGTATTATTATTTTCACCGGAAATGACTTCAGTTTCAATTTTTTTAATGGAACACTCTGTATATTTTTACATTTTTGGATTCCTGAGACAATCCTGAGTCAGAATGTGATATTTTAAAAACTTTTTACGACTACTTGATTTTTTTATAGCAATTTTTAAAATTGCATCTAGTTGGCCATGACCGGACGCAAATTAATCTAAGGACCTGAAATAATGACAGAATAGTACAATCGCTAAGTTTTAGTGATTAGTCTGACAGCTAGGAACAAAAGAAGTTGATAAAATCAAATTTTTGTGTCTAACTATTTTTTTTCAAATGGCGACTGTTTTTAGACAATCACTTTTTAAAAAGAGGATTTTTCTGCGTATCTAACTTTGCGATTGGGTTAAAAATAAGCTCAAAAATTAAATATTACTGAGAAAATCAATTATTTACTTTTATCAAGTGTGCCATGGACAGCCATGCTGGATATTAAGTAGGATTTTTTTGTTTTGACAGTAAAACTCTAAAATGTATACTCAAAGTGAAAAAGTCGATATGTTATTAATATTTGGAGAATGTTTAAACCTTTAGAAGTTTTACGCCGAATTTACTTCCAGCAAGATGGAGTACTGCCTCACAATACAGATGTTCTTCGTATTTAATTTTTCTCAAAACTAATACAATTGTTTCATATTCTTCCTTCATGGTAGTAGAATAACCAATAGGAATTGAGCCATATTTGTTACCGTTATGTAAAAGAACACATTTTAAATTACGTTTTGAACTGTCAATAAAAAAGACGCCAATCATCTGGAGTCCCTTTTATATTGTTACAGAATACCAAGTCATTTTCCTGAGCGAAAAAAGGCAACAGATCCTTATCTCTTTTACGATAAAATGTAATATTAGTACCTGGACAAACTAGATTTTTTTCTTTTAATCTGGATGCAATTCAGCGGATTCCTTTGAGAGATTCAGGTCACTTATAAGATCGTTTAGTTCTTCTTGATTGAAACACTCCGGAGTTGCTAAATCTGCTTCAAATTCGCTGCCGTTTTCTGATTGAATTCTTTGAACTTCGTCAGACGTTGATGTTTCTGTATCATCTTCTGTCAGTTCGGGTAGACTGCTGAATGATGGAACGGGTATTTCTTCCGAATGCGCTTCTTGCAGATGTGCAGTATGTCGGCCTATCGGTTTGTCTGTCAACTATTTACCCAAACGACTTCAAATTTTGATCAAAAATTGAGGGTCATATGGGGACGAACTGATAACATTTTGGTAAAAATCCAATATGGTAAACCAAAATGGCGGCCTAGGGAATTTTATACAAAAATCAAGTATTATTTAAGAATCAACTGGTATTATTATTTTCACCGGAAATGACTTCAGTTTCAATTTTTTAAATGGAACACTCTGTATATTTTTACATTTTTGGATTCCTGAGACAATCCTGAGTCAGAATGTGATTTTTTAAAAACTTTTTACGACTACTTGATTTTTTTATAGCAATTTTTAAAATTGCATCTCGGTGGCCATGACCGGACGCAAATTAATCTAAGGACCTGAAATAATGACAGAATAGTACAATCGCTAAGTTTTAGTGATTAGTCTGACAGCTAGGAACAAAAGAAGTTGATAAAATCAAATTTTTGTGTCTAACTATTTTTTTTTCAAATGGCGACTGTTTTTAGGCAATCACTTTTTAAAAAGAGGATTTTTCTGCGTATCTAACTTTGCGATTGGGTTAAAAATAAGCTAAAACTTAAATATTACTGAGAAAATCAATTATTTACTTTTATCAAGTGTGCCATGGACAGCCATGCTGGATATTAAGTAGGATTTTTTGTTTTGACAGTGAAACTCAAAAATGTATACTCAAAGTGTTTTACGCCGAATTTACTTCCAGCAAGATGGAGCACCTACTCACAATACAGATAAGTTCTTAATTATTTAATTGAACATTTTAATAATAAAGTTCTTGCAACCAATGACCCAATACGATGGCCCGCCCGTTCACCGGATCTCACTGTTCTCGATTTCTTTATTTGGGGATATGTTAAAAAAAGAGTCTATGTAACAGCCCCAGTCACTCTTGAAATCTTAGAAGAAAAGATTGTATGTGTATTTAAAAGTATTACGCCTCAAATGCTGCCCAACGTGTTGAGAGAAGCAATTGAACGAGCAGAAATGTGTCGTGAAAAAGGAGAAATGCACTTTGAACAACTAGAGTGAACTTGAATATTGTGCTTTTCGATTTTATAGCGTTATTGAAGTTAGTTGAAGTTATATTTTTGTTTAATACTTTGAACTATTTGTTTGCTAAAGATATAGATTTGCACGCCTAAATTTCTTGACGATATCTGAAGAAGGGCAGCAGAAAACTATAAAAGTGCTGTTCCGAGCGTTAGGCGTATAGGCATGCATTCTTTTCATCAACAGAGATAGGCTGGGCAGACTTTACGTGACATGACGCGTAGATAGATCCAACGTAAGTAATCTTGATCAACCATCTGTCACAATTAAAAATCCTATTTAATATCCAGCATGGCCATCCATGGCACACTTGATAAAAGTAAATAGTTGATTAACGAGTATTTTTCTTAGTAATATTTAATTTTTGAGCTTATTTTTAATCCAATCGCAAAAAAGTTAGTACCATTAGAGTCGCACAAAAATCCTCTTTTCAAAAAGTACTTGTCTAAAAAGGTCGCCATTGAAAAAAAAATAGTTAGACACAAAAATTTGATCTTCACTTGTTCCTAGCTATCAGACTAATCACTAAAACTTAGCAATTGTATTATTCTATCATCATTCCAGGTCCTTAGATGAATTTGCGTCCGGTCATGGCCACCTAGATGCAATTTTAAAAATTGCTGTAAAAAATCAAGTAGGCGTAAAATGTTTTTAAAATGTCACATTCTGATTCAGAATTGTCTCAGGAATGTAAAAATATGCAGAGTGTTGCATTTAAAAAATCTAAACTGAAATCATTGCCGGTGAAACCGGAAGTGACCGGAAACTGAAAAATATGCGAAAGCTCTCCTCTGTATGTACAGGGTGGCCCACATAAGATGACCCACTACCTTATCTCATAATCTGTACGAGATAGGGAAAAAAGTTTTATACAAAAGTTTCTTGGGTTCATCTAAATTTTTTAAATATTCTATTTTTATATATACAGGGTGTGTCATTTTGGGTTGACAGATGTCAACTTTGTTATTTTAAACGGAACATCCTGTATATTATTATGGATTTGAATAGCTCTCTTAGAGACGATTTCAACGATCTATTATAAGATGGGTCTACGAGGCACCGTTTCGGAGATATTTACGATCATCCTCAATTTTTGACATACTTTCAACTTGTTGTATCTCTGGTATTTATCAACTTTTTTTTACATTTTTGTGCAGGAAAAAACATAATTTTATGCTTTATTGGACGTGTAGGTAAAAATATGAAATTGAAAAAAAATGTTACAGTGTTGTCACGTTTTGCGTACCATCAGTTTTCTCAAGATTTTTAAATGCAACCCCCTATATTTTATAACGGATTTAAATAGAGCATCGAAAGAGGATTTCAACGATATATTATAACATAGGTTTACAAGTCACGGTTCCCGAGTTTTGGGGATTTTCTTCAGGAATCAATTTTAATATTAAACAATTTTTACTAAACATAACATAAACTATTAAACATGACATAACAAGAACAAAGACAAAAAAATAAACATTACTTAAATTAAATTTTCTATATAACCACCTTCCTGTGCTATACATGTTGTATAAAATAATGTCTAATTTTTTATTGCCCTACGAACTGCTTCACTCTCATTGATCAAATGGATCTCTTCCATTATTCTCCCCCTTAAATCGTCTACGTTATTAACTTTATTCTTATACACTTTGTCTTTAATATTTCCCCATAAAAAAAATCTAGTGGAGTTAAATCGGGACTCCGAGCTTGCCAGGGTATTGACCCAAATCTGCCAATCCACATTGGAAATCTTTCATTTAACCATTCAATTACAGGTCTTACGGTATGGTACGGCGCACTGTCTTGTTGAAATACAAGACCATCTTTAATTTCATCCGGTAATTCATTAATAAGAGGTTGTATTTCATTTTGCAACAAACTGTGGTATCTCTGTCCGTTAAGAGTCCTATCATAAAAAACCGGCCCAATCACTCGGTCCTTTATTATTCCGCACCAAACATATACACTTTGATGTCCCTGCTTTCTGATGGCTTTGATTTTATGTTGATTTTGCCTTGACCAGTAGTGGCAGTTCTTTCGGTTAAATATTCCCGCGGTGTTGAAAATTGCTTCGTCAGTGAAAAGAATTTTGTCAAAAACCGGTTGATCAAAGTGGCGGTCCATCATATCCATGCAAAAAGTAGCTCTGTTGTCAAAATCAGCTATGGATAGCTCTTGTACCGGAGTGAATTTGAAAGGATGGTAATCGTTGATATTAAGTGTTCTCTGAATACTTGCTCGGCTAATATGCGGTATGTCCCGTGCGGCATCCCTTTCGGAATTTTCATTGCTTTCCTCAAAATATAAAAGAACATCAAGTTGATTTTCTTCTGTAAGAACTGTCCTAGGCCGGTTTCTTTTATTGTTTATCACAACGCCATTTTCCAGATCTCGTGTAATTCTTACGAAGATTTTCTTACTTGTAATTCTGCTATTTGGATACAGTCTTCTATACTCCCTTAACGCTAGTGCGGGACTCTTATTGTTTCTAATGAAGCACTCATATAAATTTAAACGTTGTTGAATAGTGTAGTTCGACATAATTATTTCTTAAATTTACTAATTTAATCAAGAAATGCAACCAAGCTGTCAAATTTCATGCAAATAATATTTCGTTTGTTTCCATGGTTTTGAAGCACAGCCTACTTAAAATTGTTGATAGGGTTGTGGAAAGGTTGGTAAATAATTGTGAGAGAAAAAACACGAAGCCAATACTTAGCTTGATGACGTTTATTACTCGACTGACTTTCAGACGCTCTATATAAAAACGAAACAACAAAAATGATTAGTAAGCAAAGACATTTTGCGGCACCATTATCGACACAGTCGCCTTGGCCGTCTGTTTCGGTAATCGCTAATCATAATATTGATAACGCTTATTTAGTATATGGGAAGGAAACATAAAGAACTATTTTTAAATAGATTCACACTATTTTAACAAAAATACACATTATGTATTTAACTGATTTTTAGAGAGTTTTACGTTTGATCTGGAAAACGGCGTGGTAATAATTATTCAAAGCAATTAGAAAATCTAATTTAGATATTCTTTAGCATATAATATTAATTTTGTTGTCTTCGTTCATGTCATGTCACGTTTAATAGTTTATATTATGTTTTAGTAAAAATTGTTTAATATTAAAATTGATTCCTGAAGAAAATCCCCAAAACTCGGGAACCGTGACTTGTAAACCTAAGTTATAATATATCGTTGAAATCGTCTTTCGATGCTCTATTTAAATCCGTTATAAAATATAGGGGGTTGCATTTAAAAATCTTGAGAAAACTGATGGTAAGCAAAACGTGACAACACTGTAACATTTTTTTTTCAATTTCAATATTTTTACCTACACGTCCAATAAGCATAAAATTATGTTTTTTCCTGCACAAAAATGAAACAAAAAAGTTGATAAATACCAGAGATACAACAAGTTGAAAGTATGTCAAAAATTGAAGATGATCGTAAATATCTCCGAAACGGTGCCTCGTAGACCCATCTTATAATACATCGTTGAAATCGTCTCTAAGAGAGCTATTCAAATCCATAATAATATACAGGGTGTTCCATTTAAAATAACAAAGTTGACATCTGTCAACGCAAAATGACACACCCTATATATATAAAAATATAATATTTAAAAAATCTAGATAAACCTAAGAAACTTTTGTATAAAACTTTTTTCCCTATCTCGTACAGATTCTGAGATAAGGTAGTAGGTCATCTTATGTGGGCCACCCTGTACCATTTACCTATACGAAATTTCGTTTTGATACATCAATTATTTTAAGAGTTATGGCCTGTCTAATAGAGTCGTTGACACCTTTACTAAATGACTTTATACTGTACTAAATTGAGTCACACTCCAGTATTCCTAATAAAAGGATTCATAACGAGGGAAGATCCGGATAAAGGAATTTACCGATTTTTACTATTTACAATTCAACTAAATAAGATATGTAAATCTGGAAAAATAAATCACATTAGTGACTTTTAATCTACTTAAACCTTTTTTCGTTAATCGATACAAGCAATCTATTAATTTAAAAGGATTAACATGAAAGATATTAGTCAAACGTCATGACCTGGTTATGCATAATTCTTAGCCGAGTGATATACGTGGATCAATTTCCTCCCTTAATTCAATACAGCAGTGGCACGCGATAATGGAATATTCACTTATTGTTGTTAACTCGAGTCACCTTCCTTTGATCGCTGGGAATAGATTAAATGTAAATACAATATTCAGATTTCAGCGTTGGCACTTACTATTTTAGCATCTGCTCGAATAACAAGTAAATCGCAAGAGAAATAAATGCACGATTCTACTAAATTATATAAGGTAAGTGTTCCTATATTCGAAAGGTTAAGCAATGTGTGTCTATCCAATTTTAACCTATGCTAGTCTTTATACAGGGTGGCGCATCGAAAACAAAACAGAAGCGTTTGCGGGCAGCTCATAATATTTTTTGAAAAACGCTCGGACCCTTCGATTTTGTTGTCGAGGGGGACACTAACTTATCATAAAATCACGTTCATACCTGCAGCCCCCTAGGCGAAGGTGTCACCACCCCTAAAATCTTAAATGGAAAGGGGGATCAAGTGATATCTCATTTTAATCATCAACATGATTAAAATATCATGTAGTTTAGTTCAAGAGATTTAGAGATTTATTGATTTAAAGCTTAAAGTATGAAATTTGCCAGCAAATGATGTGAAAATAACTAACAAGGTTACTGATGTTATTATTTAATGCATTTTTAACTCTTGTGTTACTCACGCAAGCATACGGAGTTCTTTAATTTAAGAGTTTTAAAAACTTGAGACTAAAAAAATTGCACAATAGTAAATAACAAGAATGTAAGTAACTAAATGTTGAAAATGGCCACCTTCACTCTCCATGCAGTAATAGAAATTTTGCTCAAAACGTCGCCGCACATTCTGCAATATTTCAGGAGTAATTTGGCACTCATTTACAATCCTTTGTTGCAAATCTTATAATGAACAGAGGTGATAAATCTGGCGATCTTGGAGGCCATTCAATAGAACCTCTACTTCCAATCCATCGACCTGGAAACGTCTGATCTAAGTATAGTCGAACAAATATTGCATAATGTGGCGGGGCACCATCCTGTTGGAACATCAACCTATCCTCAGCGTATCTCCGATCATTCTGATTTTCAATTATTGCTGTTAACGCTGGATCTATGGAGTCTTGTAATAATTGTAAACACATTTTACCTGTCAAATTTCCAGGCAAGACAAAAGGACCAACTATATGATCGCCAAAAATACCAGCCCAAGCATTAAATTTTTGTGGCTGTTAGGTTGATACGTTCTAGGATTAGGATCGGACCAATATCGGTCGGTTCAACAAATGTTGAATTTCATAGTTTATAATTCGTTCACTCATAACTTCACAATATTGTAATCGCCGATCAAAACCGTCTTCATTAAGTTCTTGCACAAGGTGTATTTTGTACGGATGGAAACTATGGGCTTTAAGAATCCTTTGGATACTACGTCGACTAACACCAGAGACAGTTTCCATTTGGCGGGTACTTAACGTAGGATCTAGATAAACTTGCCCTAAAACCATCGCTTCCGTTCCTTCGTTTCTTATGGGATTTTGAATGTTGCGTTTTTTATTGGGCACTGATCCAGTTTCCCGAAATTTAGCCACAAGTTCCAGAAAAATAGTTTGTTTATAAATAATTTACCGTTAATACGTATTAACAATTTGAACGTGATTTTTTGATAATTTAGTATCCCCTTCGAAAACAAAATCGACGGGTCCGAGCGTTTTTCAAAAAAAAATTATGAGCTGCCTCTCTTTCGTTTTCGATGCACCATCCTGTATATGCTGTTTCTAAGTAATATGTTTTGCTATGTTTGTAGATGTAATTGTTAATTATTTAAAATTAATTTAATTATTTTTTATTAGCATGTACTAATAATCATTATTTTCGTCTTAATATTATTTGACATTAATGGAATAAAAAGGCAACTGTCTCTAGTTCCAGCATATCTTGGCTCGCAGTCGGCAGAGAGCTGTCCCTATTTTCGGAATATGTTCAATATACAGGGTGTCCCACGGAAAAGTAACACATTTTGCGACTTAATAGCTCGAAAACGAAAAATTATATCGAAATGCGGTTTTCACCGAATAGCTTAGATTTGACCCAAGTTTTTTCTTGTCAATGTAGCCAAATTCTCCGAAGAAATACATATTTTTTTGGGACTAAATTACTGTTTTATTTTAAATGGAACACCCTATATATTTTTATGTTCTTGGATAGCCTTACACTTCTTTTTTCCAAAAATACGTAGTTTGGGAATATTTATTTTAAGTTCTTAGATTTTGAAATTAACTTTGTAAATTCTTGGTTTGAACCTAATTTCAAATTTTTTTATTGCTACAAATACAATTTAGTAAAATAACAAAAGGTAAAAACTTTTATTTTCGTGAAGAGAAAAAAACGATAACAATTGTTGTATGTGACCTCCATTAACTTCCACACACTTAGTCAATCTATAGAGAAAATTTCCATATGATTTTGAAACATTTCCTGTGGAATTAATTCTATAATATTTCTTATGTTAATTTAAGTTCTTTCAAATTTCGTGGTAAAGGATTGTAGCACTCTTCTTTCGCATAACCCCACAGAAAAAAGTCTGAGATCGTTAGGTCTGGGCAAATATGGAGCTCATGGTATAGGAACTCTTCTGCCTATCCACCTGTTTGGAAAAACACGATCCAATGAATTTCTAGCAATGTTTGAATAATGTGCTGGAGCGCCATCTTGTTGTAAATATATGTTCTTAATTATCCCTTCTTCTTCAAGTTGCGGATAAAAGAAAAGTTCTAACATATCGGTGTAGTTAGCTCCAAAGACGGTATTCTCCACAAAGAAAAAAGGACCGTGCACCTTGGTGGACGACGCCGCACACTAAACATTTACTTTTGACGAATCCATTTCAAATTCGACAAATTCTCGCGGATTTGCCTCTCCCTATATGCGGCAATTATGTTTATTAACCTTTCCGTTTAAATGAAGTTTTGCTTCGTCTGACATTATTATTTGCGCATTAGGAAATTGTCTCGTTAAATCTAGAATTGTTTCACATGTGTAGTATCTTTGTTCGTGAGCGTGGGGTATAATTCGTTGAAATTTTTAAATTTTGTATGCCTTAAATTTAATTATCTTTAAAAGTCGCTTTACTTTACTTTTCGACATCATCAATGTGCTGGCCATACGAATAGATATTTTATAATTATTATTACTTAAAATTTCCCTTACAGCTAAGACTTCGTTCAGTAGCACGTCTGCTCGATTGTCACGTCGCTTGATTCTCTCCAAATAATCTGTATCTCTAAACCATTGTGCCCATAACAAAATCGACTTTCTGGATGGGGGATTTTTTTGGTGTACTCTACGAAATCTGCGTCTGTATATTGTTATTGATTTCGTTTCTGCATATGTGATAACTAAAAATACTTTTTCTATTTGATTAAACAATATAAAAATCGAAGAAATTAAAAATCTGACAGCTGCATTTGACAAAAAACTTATTTTTGACAAGACGACGTCTACATACTTTTATTCCAAAGTACACTTGATAGTTATCGTGTCGCATAACTACGAAGTATGGATAGCGATGGATGGCGTCGAAAAGTAGAGCGACTTTTAAAGATTATTAAATCTAAGGCATACAAAATTCAAGAATTTCAACGAATTATCCCCACGCTTACGAACAAAGATACTAGATACACATGTGAAACAATTCTAGATTTAACAAGACAATTTTCAATGCGTAATTAATAATACCAGACGAAGCAACATTTCATGTAAAGAGAAAAGTTAATTATAATGCAAGAGTTTACAAAGTTGATTTTAAAATCTAAAAACTTAAAATAAATATTCCCAAATTAGATATTTTTGAAAAAAGTGTCGGGGTATCCAAGACCATACAAATATATAGGTTGTCCCCTTAAAATAAAACAGTAATTTGGTCCCAAAAAAAGGTATTTCTCCGCGATTCTAGGATAAATGGGAAAATTTGACAACATTGATATCATTTTTCGTTTTCAAGCTATTATGTCGCGAAATGTGTTACTTTTCCGTGGGATACCCTGTATTGAATAAACCAATAAAAAATTTCTGAACACATTTTGTTTGACAACGATGCTTGTTTATTGTTCTTTTAAAATTACCCATGCTAATTTATGGTTACAGTGGAGATTTGCGGCAATTTTCCAGCTTCTTCTAATTCAAGAGTTCAAATCTTAAGTATTGCAATAGCATTACATTTCCGTGCAAATGATCCTTTTTCACAAAGCCGTTTATTAATCTTCGTAAAAGTTCTTTTTTCTCCGTAAATTTGTTGAGCTCAACACCTTTCAGCAAATCAATATACAAGATGCATATAAGCCATTTCAAGATTTGTGTAAGT
Organism: Kuschelorhynchus macadamiae; assembly: GCA_030620095.1. Taxonomy (NCBI): domain Eukaryota; kingdom Metazoa; phylum Arthropoda; class Insecta; order Coleoptera; family Curculionidae; genus Kuschelorhynchus; species Kuschelorhynchus macadamiae. The sequence goes on from JAUTXW010003048.1 coordinate 307,937, forward strand.
ATAATTTGCTATTAATGAATATTTGAAAGGTTGCCAACACAATGAACTTAACTCGACAAATGTCAAACAATGCAAAAAAATTTATCGTTTTCATGGTTTCATGCATAGCACGCTTAGTTTAAACACGTTATTTTGTGATACAGGTATATACAAAAAAGTGGTTTTTATTTTTTTCTCGAAAACAAAGCGAGATACGAAAACAATTGAAAGAATAAAAAAAATTTAGATGTTTAATCCGGAAATAATATAAAAGTTACAAAAAAAGTCAGTGGGGTACATTTTTTGGTCAATAATGTTGGTTAAAATGCGTCCCGAGCCGCCACTGGACTCAATAATTTTAATCTAAATAAGGCTAAATTAGCGTCTTATTGCTATAAATAATACTGACAGATTTCATCATAATCAGATAAGGCATATTTAAGATGTTAATAAAAACTTGATTTTTTTTTAAAGTTCAACTTCCGTACCTTGGAAACAATGCATTATCGGATTTATATTTAAATTTTTTTCATAAAATTACCTAATGAATACGCCCTTAACAAATTGTTTTACCGCAATTAGCAAACACCTTGTACGGGGTGGCCAACTAAGAATGGACGCCAGCCATAACTCGCTAACCGTTAATCATATAACTTGGGGGAAAAAAAATATTAGCTAAATCGACTAAGAGAAATCGCTGGAAAATATTTTGAAGTTCCGCATATGGCCGCTAGGGAGCGCAACTGTTATGGTCAATCAGAAAAAGGGCTGTTTCTTAAAAAATATTCATGTAAAGGTATATTATAAATACTGCCATCGTAAAGAGTAGAAAAATTGTGATTTTTTTGTTAAGGATATTTTGCTCTATCTCGTAAAATGTAGTGGTGGGGGAAGGTCAAACATGATTTTATTTAAATGTCAATAACTCCGTTATAAGTCAACGGAATTGAACAAACTAGGTCTCGTTTAAAAGAGCCCATCTTAACTAATAATCTGATGTAAAAAAAAATCCGATTTGATTTCGCCGTGGTAACTAGAGGGTGCTGATTGACATCACAACAATTATTACGCATTATTTTGAAAATTTTAAATAGCACGCTATATCTCTTTTAACACAATTTAATAGAGGAGGGAATTCTCAATAAGTCAGTGCAAATTTCAGCTTCCTAACTTTTTTCAAACCGGAAATATAAATAAAACAAATATTAGGGCGCAGGGTACGCAACATCTCCCTAATCTGTATGGACATAGCCTACATCACAATAATTCAGTAATAATACCACAGATAATATTCAACGCAAATCGCTAAAAATTATACTAATGTTCTGAAATAACCACCAGGTGGCGCAGTAGACGTTAATAAGCATAGTTTTACTCGCAATTTTACTTTTCTCTATATTTTTTTGTAGTTTACTCTATTTTCAGTAAGTTAGATATTATAAGGTAATAAATAAGAAAAATCCTAATATATTCGACCGTTGCAAATCTCCGTCTTTCTTAAAATCGACAATTTATGCACAAGAATAACAATAAACTAAAAACATAGATAAATAATAATTCCTTAGCAATTTTCTGCTACATCAAGCAAAAAAAATAGTAGGCTGTGAAAACAAAATTGAAAGTAATACGTCAAAAAATAAACAATAGTTTCTTGTCAGTGCCTTTTAGTTGCTATTTATCGTTCTTGAATTTCCTAATAGTATTGCTATCATTTCGCGTTTTTGTCCAAGATTTTCGTGTTTTTTGAGTTTTTCTAGTTGCTGTTGTTCATGTTATTGTTGTAGTTCGTATTTTTCTTGTTCAAGATTTGTTATTGTTCGTGTTGCGTTGTGTTAAGAACAAAATGATTTATACAAATCAAGAACTATTCGACATGATAGGTGTTTATTTTGAATGTTTGAGAAATGCTACGGTTGCTGCAAGAGTATATGCGCAGGAATATCCGCAGAGACGCCACCCAAGTAAAAAGGTTTTTCTTCGAGTGATCCAACGTTTGCGAACCACTGGAAACGTGCATATTCCCGTATACCGCAGACAACGCAGAGGACGCACTGAAGAGAATGTAATTAATGTGCTAGCGTATATCGAGTTTAATCCTCAACTAAGTACTCGAATTATTGCGCTAGACCTAGGAGTAACGCGAACCACTGTTCAAAATATACTCAAAGAGCACAGGTAAGCAACGACATTGCAAATATAAACTGGACATATTTTTTAACAAAAGTCATGTGATTCTGATGTCACATAGGTCTTTAAGCCTAGAAAATCAATAATTTCCTGGAACATCAATTAAATATCTTCATCTTGTTTTAGGTTACATCCATATCACTTAGTGCTGCATCAGGAATTGACTGCTGCAGATTTTGATCACAGACTAAACCATTGTCACTGGCTTTTGGGTGTAATGAGGGAAGATCGGCAATTTCTGAGGCGAATATTGTGGACCGATGAGGCTACCTTCCAGAGCGATGGACGTGTCAATCTTCACAATACACATTATTGGTCCAGAACAAATCCACATTGGATGCGCGAAGTCCAACACCAAGGCCGTTGGTCTGTAAATTGTTGGGCAGGGATTTTAGGCGGACGAATTATCGGACCATTTTTTTTCGATAATCCATTGAATGGTGAGAGATATCTAAGATTTTCAAGGGAGGAATTGCCGATTTTGTTGGAGGACGTACCTCTGAACGTCCGACAACGATTGGTATACCAGCACGATGGTTGTCCAGCGCACTTCGCCGTCAACGTTCGGGAATTTTTAGATGCCCACTATCCTGGCCGATGGATAGGGCGAGGCGGCACCCTTCCATGGGCTAGGTCACCCGACCTAACGTGTTTAGATTTTTATTTATGGGGTCGAGTGAAAGATTTAGTTTTTGCCACCAGACCCACTACACGGGAAAATATGATTCAGCGAATAAGAGACTGTATAAAAACTATTTCAGTTGCTGAACTGGAGGCTGCAGTTTTATCCACGCGAGATAGGATGCATAAGTGCATCGAAAACGATGGCCGACAATTTGAACATTTAGGGCGACATTAATTGAATTATATTTTTATTATCGTTTCTTTCACACGTTCCATTTAAATGGCTTTCATTTCCCATTACAATGAAATTTTAATATTGCACTTATTGACTCCTACTGCGCCACCTGGTGGTTATTTCAGAACATTAGTATAATTTTTAGCGATTTGCGTTGAATATTATCTGTGGTATTATTACTGAATTATTGTGATGTAGGCTATGTCCATACAGATTAGGGAGATGTTGCGTACCCAGCGCCCTAATATTTGTTTTATTTATATTTCCGGTTTCAAAAAAGTTAGGAAGCTGAAATTTACACTGACCTATTGAGAATTTCCTCCTCTATTAAAATGTGTTAAAAGAGATATAGCGTGCTATTTAAAATTTTCAAAATAATGCGTAATAATTGTTGTGATGTCAATCAGCGCCGTCTAGTTACCACGGCGAAATCAAATCGGATTTTTTTTTTACATCAGATTATTAGTTAAGATGGGCTCTTTTAAACGAGACCTAGTTTGTTCAATTCCGTTGACTTATAACGGAGTTATTGACATTTAAATAAAAACATGTTTGACCTTCCCCCACCACTACATTTTACGAGATAGAGCAAAATATCCTTAACAAAAAAATCACAATTTTTCTACTCTTTACGATGGCAGTATTTATAATATACCTTTACATGAATATTTTTTAAGAAACAGCCCTTTTTCTGATTGACCATAACAGTTGCGCCCCCTAGCGGCCATATGCGGAACTTCAAAATATTTTCCAGCGATTTCTCTTAGTCGATTTAGCTAATAATTTTTTTTCCCCCAGTTATATGATTAACGGTTAGCGAGTTATGGCCGGCGTCCATTCTTAGTTGGCCACCCGGTATATTATAACCGGTCAAATATCATAATGCTGCATATCTTTTTCTACGAGAGTGTGCGAAGTGATTACTTTGCGCACTCACTTGCGTGCGCAAAGTTGAACTTTGCGCACGGAATCTCTCTGCGCACACTTTTTTATTCGCAGAATTAAATAATATTCAAAAAATAAAGATTTATTGTGTTTTTTGTTACGCTTGTAGAGAGTTTAGCCAATATTAGATTACTATAATTAAACGACCTGTATCATTACTTGTCAGTGTCAAATAAGACAACAATAAGTTCTCTTTGCCACTTTACAATTTTTACAATTTCAGCCTTTTTGCTATGTCAACCAAAATACAAACATTCAAAAATTTGAAAAAAACTTTAAAAAAAGTAATTCTGCTTAAAATCATCAAATTTGGAGCTACATGATACTACAGACAAAATAAGATGATGAAAGACGTTGTACCTTTTCAAACAGAAGGGGTATATAAAATTCCTTGCTCCTATGGAGAAGGTGTATTTGGAAGAAACAGGACGCTCAATATTTACTAGACTTGTGCTCTAGCTGAACACCAGCATACCACTGACCAAATTATAAATGTAAAAGAAATTAAGGTTCTAGCATCGGTTCCAGGATTTTATAACCGAAAAATTAGAGAATCTATTGAAATTTTCAGACATACAAGAAATTTCAACAGAGATACGGGTCACACGTAGAAATGGATCTTAAAATTAAAACAAAAGTATCAAATGAGACTTGTTCGGGAAATGGTCCAAAGGAAAAGTTATTAAAACGATTAAAGAAGAGGTATTATTAGTTTATTTTCTTGAATTAAGCGAAGAATTTAGACCAAAAACTTTGTGGTCTAAATACTCAATGCTCAAGAGCGTTTTAAAAGTTAAATAAAATATAGATATAAGCAAATTCTACATATTAACTTTTTTTATCAAAAAACAAAATGTTGGCTTCAAACCAAAGAAAGCAAATATTTTACATATAACATATCCGATTATATGAATAAGGCGCCAGATGATATATATCTTTTGTTGAAAGTTGCGGCTATTTTTGGGCTGTGTGAAAGTGAGGAATTAGCAAAATTAACAACAGTTGACATTGAAGACAAGGGGTAATTTAATTTTTGTGATCAAAATTCTGGGGATTCGGGGTTAAAAAATTACACTTCACGCTTTTTTGTTATATCCGACGAAATTAACAATGGAAAGTATCTACTATTTTGTAGAACATAAAAAGCTATTTAAACAACAAGTTACCAAATTTATTACAAAATAATTAAATTACATCAACAACAAAATCAAAGAATTATTTAATAATTTAAAAATAATTAAATTATTAAAAAGAAAATTCTAGTGAAATAATTTGTAAAATTGTCACTAATATTAAAATATATGTACCCTAATTGGCCAATAATTTAAACACATGAATTACTCAAATTTTTGAAATAAACTAATTAAAATTTTCGGTCAATAAAAAAAAATGGAAATTTCTCACCAAAACTCTCAATTGCTGCGTCACGTGGTGGAGAAGACGACCTTTGTGGACGGCTCAAGGCTGCATCAGTTCTTTTAACGCCTACCTACTCCTCTCCCTCAATGGTTCTCGAACAGGATTTATGACGAATTGTATCCGGGATGACCTTATTTTCTCGGAACCAAAATTGAATTTAAGATCAATATTTAATTTAGGCGAGCCTAAATATATAGTTGTGGTAGACAACAAAAAATTATCTAGCAACTAGTGGCTAGTTCTAAAGGCGGCTAGTTAGGCGTCTAGCTATAAAAACTTAAATTGAATTCAAAATGGATAAGACAAAATTTGACATGAAATTTTAAAATTTTAATAGTCTTTTTTTAAAATTAACTAGTTTGTAGAAAACTAAAAGGCAAGGCAAAAGGACAAACTGAAAGGAAAAGAAAAAAATCTACACGGGGATCCAGTAATATAATATAAAAATTTAATACAAAAATTCACACTTAAATTTTCAACAAATTAATCTAAATAATTTATAATATAATTACAAATTTTAATGCATTACCTGACTGATGTAACAACTGAAGATAAAATGGCTTGCTAAACGTGCAAGAATTCAAAAAAAGGTTCCCTTTTTTTAACATAGGATAGCCAAATCTCAACACAGGTTTGCTGGGCTGACGGCGCAACTAAAACCCCAAAGTAAACGTATGTCTTAAATGATTTTAAATGAAAAGAAAAACTATTGCTTTATACTAGAGCAATTTAATTAACTCAATTAATTATAAGCTATATAAATAATATAATTCAACAAACCAAAATTAACAGAAAAATAACTAGAGAAAATAAGTTTTAATCTTTATGTTATCTTCCCAATTGAACGAGAATAATATTAAATATCAAATCCCCTTGTAATTACTATGATCAACGACATACATGCAATTATTCGCCAACGAAGCGCATTTTTAAATCTGCCTTAAGAGGAACAAGGAAAGCCAAAAACTAGCTGGCTGCCAAATTTATACAAATACGAGGGAGATTCGTAGGTATCCAAACAAAACTAAATAAATGATAACTGAAATGTAAGAATTCATGCATCCTTAGCGTCAAATAAATACTAAAATATAGTGATATAACAACTTAAATATACACAATAATTATAATTTATTTACGTCCAACCGCAAGCTTAACTGAATCTAGAAAAATTAATACGCGCAATATAAAAGCAATAAAACATTTAAATTATTAAATACTAAATATGTTTACTTAAAAAAATATAGATTTACTAACATGATAATTTGTCTGACCGTAACGCACGACAGTACACCGTTACAAAGGTAATTTAATTGTGATCAAAATTCGGGAACAATGGCTTTTTTGTTATATACAGCTTTACATCAACAACAGTAACAGTGCGGACCACCATGCATATATTTATTAACGACTCAACTACATACAAAAAAAGATTATGCAACAATATTTTAAGTGGCAGTGCAAAAAATCATCCAGTTGAAATACCAAATTTCTCAATTTGCGACAAAACTATTGAAGTTCCGCCGGATAACGAACCATCTTTATCCGCTTTCCCAAGAAACCAGTTGCACTCAACTTTAAATTTGCAGCATGCCACAAACTGTACTTTTAATATTAATATTGTTGATAATAATAATTAATTTTTTTTTGTTTTAAGTTAAAATAAAAAGTGTTTCCAATTTACCCGCGCTTAAAACCTACCTATTGTAACATTTTAATTTCGTCACTACATTTTAATGCATAAAAATCCGTAAATCCGGTACTGTAAGTCTATCAATGTAGTAAGGTGCTCGCGGTCTCTGCTTAGCGAAATCTTCCGCTTCATATTGAGGCAATTCACTAGTCTTCGTGTAGATGTTCATAATAATAAATAATATTTTTTTTGTTTTAAGTTAAAATAAAAAGTGTTTCCAATTTACCCGCTTCATATTGAGGCAATTCACTAGTCTTCGTGTAGATGGCGCCTTAGTTTTGTTTAATTAGTAATTTTATTTGGTCAGTTCGATTTTAGTAAAGTGGCACCACTGACGGATTGTCATCCCCCTACTGCTGCCTCGACCTTGTGGTGAGGTAGGTTAAGCTTTAAGAAAGCGTCCATATTTTTTAAGAGACCAACTTTCAAATGACTTTCAAATCAAACTAGAAATAAGACACAAAGTCTCGGTCTCAGTCAAAAAGAGTATAATGCGGTTACACGTGTTTCGCCTTTTCAGGCATCATCAGACCTACAATTAATATAACAATGTAAACTATAACTATAAATATACAAAATTCAAACAGACCTTCGACATTAACTAAAATCACAAGAACAAATCAAACAACTATAATGTCACATGTTAAAATACACACTGAGATGAGGTATGAGTAAGAAACTAAGGTATTGTCACGCGCAGATAAAAGTTGAATCAAATAAAAGACAAAAAAATATATAAATAAAAAATATAAAAAAAGGTTATTGATATACCCAGGAATTGAACCCGAGCCTCCGGCGTGACACACCGATATACTGACCACCACTCTACCAGCAGGTCCAATGAAAAGTTTATACATTATCTTCCTGCCGATTAATATTAGTGCCAAGATTATTAAAAATTAGTTGAGGTTCGAAATTGAAGACATCATTAACACAATGTAAAACTGGGCTTCTTTTAGCCCTTGTAATTTCCATCTTGTCTTACTTCATCTACTTACTCCACAAAAAATTCGGTAGATTTGGCGCAGTACCTCAAAAATGTTGACATTCCGCATGATGCAATATTAATTTCCTTAGATGTAAAAAATTTGTTCCCCAGCATACCCCCCAACGAATGCATTAAATTGGTAAAGAGTTTATTAGACAAAACTGCCCTACCAACACTAGTAAAGGAGAATCTCGTTTCTCTGCTCTCCACCGTACTGAACCAAAATTTTTTCAAATTTAATGGCTTATTTTTTAGACAGTTAACGGGTCTAGCGATGGGTTCCTGCCTTTCCCCTTTTCTTAGTGAGATTTTTATGAGTGATTTGGAGGCAAAGATTATGAAAAGCCGTTTTGCCAACCATCTATTAGCTTACAAGAGGTACGTAGATGATATATGTATCGTGTGGAAAGGAAACAATCAGGAGTTGACTGATTTTTTGAATTTTGTTAACTCCCTTCATAACAAAATAGATTTTAATCTAGAGATGGAGAATGAGGGTAGATTACCTTTCTTAGATTTAATGTTAATCAGGAACAATACCAAAATAGAATTTGAAATATACAGAAAACAATCATCTACAGATAACGTTATTCAATTTAGTTCCATTTCTCCTCACTCACACAAGTTTGCAGCCTTCAACTCATTTTTCTATCGGTTGTTCAAAATACCTCTTTCCAGGGAAGCTTTCAATCAGGAATTGCAGATTATAAAACAAATTGCTTTCAACAACGGTTTTCCTATCCACTCCATCAATAGACTTTATTTTAAGTTTTTCAATAAATACAAAGTTTCCTTTAATATTATTCACTCTAAACCAACAGTTAAAAAATGCTTCAAGGGTTTAACATTTTTTGGTAATATTTCAATGCAGGTGGCGAACTTTTTCAAACATTTAGATGTCTCAATTGCTTTTAAAACAGTGAACTCACTTAAGAGACATCTAGTAATGACCAAAGATAAGACTGAACATCTCTCAAAATCAGGGGTGCACTCATTGGGCTGTGGAGATTGTTCTGCTGTATATATCGGACAATCAGGGAGAAGGATTTCCACTAGGGCCCGGGAACATTTTAGCCTTTTCGATAAATATAAAAACACTGATATCACTGAGACAAAGTCGGCTTTTGCTAACCACTTGCTAACAACTGGACACCATTTTTCTATACCAAACAATGTAAAGATACTACACGAGTGTCCAAAGAGTATAAAACTGGATTTGTTAGAGAAGATGGAAATTACAAGGGCTAAAAGAAGCCCAGTTTTACATTGTGTTAATGATGTCTTCAATTTCGAACCTCAACTAATTTTTAATAATCTTGGCACTAATATTAATCGACAGGAAGATAATGTATACACTTTTCATTGGACCTGCTGGTAGAGTGGTGGTCAGTATCTCGGTTTGTCACGCCGGAGGCTCGGGTTCAATTCCTGGGTATATCAATAACCTTTTTTTATATTTTTTATTTATATATTTTTTTCTCTTTTATTTGATTCAACTTTTATCTGCGCGTGTCAATACTTTAGTTTCTTAACCTCATCTCAGTGTGTATTTTAACATGTGACGTTATAGTTGTTTGATTTGTTCTTGTGATTTTAGTTAATGTCGAAGGTCTGTTTGAATTTTGTATATTTATAGTGATAGTTTACATTGTTATATTAATTGTAGGTCTGATGATGCCTGAAAAGGCGAAACACGTGTAACCGCATTATACTCTTTTTGACTGAGACCGAGACTTTGTGTCTTATTTCTAGTTTAGTCATAGGTTAAGCTTCTTGTCTCTCTGGAAGGTTAAGTGTGAAAGTTTGTCGGCGAATTGATCCTGTTTAATCCAGGCCATCTTTTGGGATTTACGTCGGCAACTTAGTTAAAAAGGCTCCTATGTGTGTTTAATTACGTTGTACCTTCATATTTTTGGTTGAGGAACCTTTTATCACTCTCTTGTGAGGATTTAACTGCACTTGACCACCTACCATATCTTTTTGATGGGACAAACTTTACGGAAGTGACTAATAAGAAACCCTTTACCATCAAATAAGATAAGATAACCAAATTTTATATTCACTAAAATGTGATATATTTTCCCTGTACATATTTTCTTGTATTTTGCCATATTATTTTTTATAGGTTATGTTCTAACCTCTAGCTTGGATATAGTTTATCGGCTATCACTAAGATCTTTTTGTTTATATATAAAAAACGGGTTATTTTTTTTTTTTGTTACTTAGTTCTCTTATTAAAAAGTAAATACAAGGCCACAGAGCTATTTTACTTATTGAAATTAAGAGCTATGGGGACACTCTTGATTGCCCTTTGATTTGTGTAGCAAACAATGTATTCAATAGTACTTTTCATTTTTTTTTTATGTTTGTTATAATTATTAAGTTTATTTCTGCAATACAAAAAGGTCTATTTGTAACCTCCATAAGCCAATTGTTTATTTAAGTTTGCATAAAGTAAAGAACAGTAAATACATTGAGGAGAATTTGTTTTCTTTAATAAGTGTGTTTCGATACAACTATTAGAGGTGTATGTTATAATTAGGAAAGAGGCCTATATATCTATAAAAATCACTTTAATTTTCATATTTCTTTGAAGACCGAAACAACCTTATAAGATATAAATACATGCTATCTGCTTTAACCAATTTGGCAAAATTGAACAATATTGTATCAGTGATTTACATTTTCTGTGTGTAACATCTTATATTAGCTTACTTATACTGGAGTAATGATATTTTGTATTGATATTTACAAGATTTTAAGGGTGGATTCTTGTTACTATTCACTATAAGGGCTGTAATGTACCTATATTAGTATTAATTAATAGATATGTTGTTTATATTTTGTATATAATGTTAAGGGGTTGTAGTTGATAATATTATGTATCGTAATAGACATGTACGAGCCTAATATTTTGAATTTCCATAATAGAATGACTTAAGATTTTTTGTAATTTGGGTAAATTGGTTTAAATGAAGTCAAGCTGATTGATACATTTTTGTTTCGAATTATTTTCTTTATTTGATATACTGGGTGTTGAGTTGTCGAACAGACCTATATACTTTTATTTGGGGTGTAAATATTAGACGTTTGTGCTATTCTAGGGTTTTTTTTTTCTTCTTCTCCCTCCTCTTCTACTTCTTGTTTCTGTTTCTCCTAACCAGGGTTTAAACCTGGATTGTAAGTGGAGCAGAAGTCTGTTCGTTACCTAGTACTTAAATGTGTACGTACCCAGTTTTCCTGCTGGAAATATCTTTATTGCTGATCAACTTTATGACTTTTTCTATTTCTTTTGAGTGTAGAGTATACTTTTTGATGTAAAGTTCTAACTACTGCTAATGTGCATAAACCATGATTATTGGTGTTGTCAATAAGATTATTTTTACTTTATAACTCATGCTGATACTCAAATATCACATTATGAGTTTAGGACACAATAATCTACAGGTTTTTGTCAACATTTGACCGTATAGTAGGCTTTAGGTTACAGAACATCACAGTATAAGTTTATGACACGATAGTCCATAGGTTTCTGCCAACATTTGATAGTATAATATACTTTAAGATACAGTGTTGTTGTAAAGTGTGATCACATCTTGAAATTTTAACTTATAAGATCTAGTTAGTTTATACAAGGTATATAAGAAGTGTTATAGACAGGTAACACTACTGGAATATGTGATGATATTTATGATTTATTGTATTTACTTACTTTAGAAAGGTATTTTGATATAAAACAATGGTGTCAATTTGTTAGGTAATATTGGTGATTGGATTTGAAACTTAGTTATATAAATTTTTCTTGTTATTTGCTTTAATGAAGTTAATTAATTATTTGATTATTTTGCATCTTTTGATACATTTTTACTGTTAGATCAAATTGTTCGGTAAATTAAAACAACTTAAAGATTTTCTTTATAAACATTTATAGATTTTGGAGTCTATTACTTTTACCTGTCATTAGCTGATTGAAAATTTATTTTCTCATCCGTATTACTTAATTTTCAGGTTTTATTGAACATTTAGTTTGTTGTTTTGTGATTCTTTAGCTATTTATTTGAATATACTTTAGATTTTTCTCTCCGCATATGAGGTATGAAAACTGATTAACATAGGATTATTACACAGTCAATTGTCATTTTTTTAAAAAAAACTTCAATTAAGGCCAATTTCTTTCATATGTTATATAAAATTATTATATAAAATTATATAAAATAACCTAAAATAAATGTTATTTGTTGAATATGTTTTTTTTTTGTTTTTTTTTACTATTAACTTTAATTAATTTTATCTTAGTAGTCTTGAGGAGTGGTACTCATAACATCTAGAGCGGTTAACAGTCAACTAGTATAGAACTTTTGGCGCCCTTATAAATAGAAGACGAACCAATCTCCCTGAGCAGTCGGTGATTTGCACACTAACTTTACTGCCTCTATTTCAATCAACCACTTAGTGTAGATTTATATTATCTTAAAACAAATACATACTCTCTGCTATCAAACAGAGAAAGAGTGTGGCACTATATAAGTAGGTAAAATGTTTGTTAAAACACTCGTAGAAAAGACACTTGCGCAAAGTGTCTTTCCTCTTGTTAGGAAAATAACCATTCCCAACAGTCATAACCTAATACAAAAATAGGAGAAAAAAGTCACAAAAAACGAAGAGCTTTGTCAAGAATTCCGAAGGTAGTGGAATTTGGAAGCAGTAGTCGTTGTACCTCTCATACTGTCGGCGACTGGTTTAATACCAAAAGCCTTAAAAGAATAAGTAAGTCCGCTAGAAATTCCTCAAAAAGTCTATCCCCTAATGCAGAAAGCTGTAGGCCTACAGACGATGAGGACTATCCACTCCTTTCTGAGTGGCAGCACTGTGACTTAACTGAGTCGGTTTTAGTTTAGCTCAAAATTCCCTAAAAATAGAGGTTCTTAAACCTCCTAAAAGATATCCATGACGTTAAACAAATACAAGACTGCTTATATAAAGCCCTAAAAAGTCCTAAAACATTCTGTATTATATATACAAACCATATTCCCAGCATTATGATATTATACAAAGACGGATTCATTAATATGAAACCCTTGCTGTCTCCTAATACAACGAAATACGCGACAAACTGCTAAACGTACAGGGAGTGGAAATGGAACGTGCATTTCACCACAATTCATCCAAAAACCACGAGCGCACGCACAGGACTTGTGTCGAAATAAATTACATTTCAGAGAACTTGCGGTCTTTTGAGGGAGACAAGTTAAATTTCCTTTGTTCTACACCGCCGGAAAACGCTAATCATCTCCGTTTAATGCTGACTGATTATAAAGATTAGGTTTGATTTTGAAACATCGTAATATTATAATAGATTAAGATATTTTAGCGAAAAAAGGAAAATTTATCAGACGTTGAAAAGCTGCATTCATCACGTATGGACATGACAATAACCATAGAGAAACCCTCTATTCGGGCACAAGACACAAAGCTTCAAAAATGCTAAATAGGATTTTTTCAACAAAAACTGTGTTCGACTGAATTTTGATTAATCTCTTAACTTTCTTATTTTGAAACATAGAAAAATGATTTTTTTACCAAGTCATAAAAGATACGGTGTTATTTAATGTGGTATGTAAACGTATTATACAACAGAGTGCTTCAGAACAACAGGGAAAACCAAAGTTGATTTTTTTTTTAAATATCATATATGGTACGTCTCGCTCATTTGGTTTTTGAGATATTTGAGCTTAAAAAGTAGATCATTTTTAATAGAGAAACTATTATTTTCTATTTGTTGATAATCTATGTTTTATTAGATAATGAACTAGTTAAGCCTTATGTAATTTTAAAGTCTACACTCTACCTCTATAAACAGAAAATACTAATTTCTTGTATCTGCAATCATCACTGTTCGGTTTGTGAGAAAGTCAAGTTTTTTTTCTAACTATTGATAGTGTCTGAGTAAATCACCATAAGCGCGAAAACCCGCAAAAACCATTGGTAGCATCCTTACTTGTAACGTATTGGTAATTGAAAAACAGAAAAAAAAATTAGTGGCATTGACAACAATAACGCTTATCAGTAGATCTGTTGGGTTTTGCTGGTTCAATTGTCGCTTGGTAATCTTGAATGCGACGTTGCCGGACTGAGTATATGTATCGATATGAGCGTTTTAGACATCAGTAATAGTAAACAACTCGAGGAACTTAAGAGAGCTATATCAGACAGCAATGCATAGCTGAATCAAACGATTACTAAGCTCCAACAGGAACTGCAGTCATCTTTAAATAATACCATTGAGGAACTGCGTGCTGAAAATAACGGATTAAGGAAAAGGATTGAACATATAGAAAGGAAAAATAGGAAAAACAACATCGTTATGTTTGGCTTACCTTGTAAAAATCTACATACCACTGAACTGAGCAACTGGGTTATAACGCAACTCTATAAGTTGGAAATTAAGATTGACCTTTACGACTTAAATAACGTATATTTTATTGGGAAGGCCCAAAGCTCCAATTTACCCCTATTGCTGGAATTCAATAGTTATATAGCTAAGACTAAAATCTTTAAAAACGCTTTTAAGCTGAAAGGCAAGGGTGTCTCTATCTCGCATGATCTTTTTCCACCAGAACGAGAAGTCCAAAAGGTGCTGGTTGCAAATCTAAAGCAAGCCAGACAAAAAAAGTTGGTTGCTTGTATCAGAGGTGACAAACTACATATTGGCGACGAGATTTTTACGTACGCACAACTTATAAGCGAAAAAACAAATAGAAAGAATTCAGTAAACTCTAATATCTCTGCCGAAGAAGACGTTTTTATGCTACCTTCTCCTCGTCTATCAATTAGCGCGCCAAATACACCTGAACAAAATCACACTAAAGTCAAAGAAGGTAAAGAAGTAAAAGAACCAACAATAACGTGTGGCAACGTGGCTGAGCGTGCTACACGGGCTCCCTTAGTGAGAACGACAGAGTACGTCATCGTCAACAACATAGTCAGTACCTGCTAGCGTCGACTGCAACAAGGCGAAGACTACGAATAAGCCGAATGGTGCGACTGGTACGGATACCCCTCCCTTAAATCCCTCTCTGAGGTCGAGATCTAATCGCATACAGGTGCCAGGAAAAAATTAAAGAAGGTTTTTGCAATTGGAAAAATGAATGGATGTTATAGTTAGTTGTAAGTGGTTGTAGGTTTACTATGATCTTGTTTATGTTAACCTTTGTCGTAGAATAGTAGAATGGTAGCATTTTGCCGTAATAATTGTATATTGGGATTACCATGAATCAGTTTATCAGTGAGTATGAATACAAACCTTTCGAAACACTTGAATTAGACGATATCGAGTCTTATAACCATACTTATAGTAATTAACATTCAGGCTTCACTGTGTTGCAGCAGAATATTAGGAGTATAGCGAAAAATGTTGACGTTTTTTTGATAGTGTTAGAGCAAACGTCGGGTTGCATCGACTGTATTATGTTGACTAAAACGTGGCAAATTCCAGACAAAAGCTTCTTTGAGATGTAATTGAACTAGAAAATAACAACAAAAATAATAAAATATTTTTAATTACATCAATATATAGACCACCATCCACTTGCTGCAATTTGTTTTTAAATAAACTGGGGGTATATCTAAACAGGTCAAGGGTTGATGCTAGGCTGGTGAGTCATTGGTGGTGACATAAATATAAATATAAGGGATGAACATGATGAAACAGTGAATAATTACTTAAATCCGAATGATGACCGAGTTTAATTATATATCATTAATAAACTGCAACACTAGAGTTCAGAACGAATCATATAGCTGTCTGGACCATTTCTTTTCAAAATGTAAATTAAATATAGAAAAAACTTTTTCCTCTGCAGGAATTAAAAATGATATTACTGACCATTATACTCGAGGGCTCAATGTTTCCTACAACGCAATCAATTTTGTACACTCTCAAAAAACAATAAAAGAAAAAAATATTGTAACTACCAAAATATAAGAAGTGAGTTAAAATTACATAATTGGGAATATTTCTACAGACTAAACGGTGTACAAGAAATCACTACATACTTTCTTATCACTCTTAAACAAATAAAAATTAAAAACACCCGAAGCTTCAAAATAAAAAAATCAAATCAACCGCGTAAATGCTGGATAACCAACGGGATATTAAAGTCCATCAAAACTAAAAATAAATTATATAGGAAATTTAAACAAAGTCCAGTTCTCTATAGAAATGAATATATACGTTACAATAATTTGCTAAACAGACTAATAAAGAAAACCAAAATATCGTTTCTTCGTACTAAAATAGACGAAAAAAAAATGACCCAAAAAAGCTATGGAATACGATTAAAACTATTTCCAAAAGTACAGATCTATCAACAATAAATCAAATCAAACATGAAAGGGAACACCTGTTGAAAATCCACAGGAAATTGCAAATAAAATTAATAACTACTTTACAGAGGTGGGAAGTAAGCTTGCAAAAAACGTATCACCTCCAGAGTTTGGAATAGAACGAAAGAGCCAAACTTTAAATTCTTTCTATTTGCAAGAAACTGGTCCCGAAGAAATTGAAAAAACAATACTCTCCTTAAAGCCTAACAAAGCTCCTGGATATAATCTAATATCCTCGGAGGCGCTGAAAGAAATTAGAGTTGAAATTTCTACGCAGTTTTCTTTTATAGTCAACAAAATAATAAATACTGGGATAGTTCCTAATGAATTTAAAATTACTACAGTAAAACCTTTATTTAAAAAGGGTGACAAACCTATTACCGAAAACTACCGGCCAATATCGCTTATTACATCTCTAGCTAAAGTTTTTGAAAAAATAATAAAAAATCGATTAAGCGAGTATCTAGAAAAATACAAACTATTATCAGAACGCTAATTTGGCTTTAGGACAAAAATTGGTACGCAAGAGGCAATAAATGAATTGATTTCTAAAATCTACAGGTCCATGGATAACAGACAACCGACTATGTTCATTTTTCTCGACCTACCTAAGGCGTTCGATACAGTGGATCACGTTCTACTTCTAGAAGCCTTGGAAATGGTTGGGGTGCGAGGTGGTCAGTTGTTTCGAAATTATTTGTCTGGTAGGAAGCAATCCGTTCAAGTTGATAATATACTTAGTTCTGAGAGGGTAGTTTCATGCGGAGTGCCTCAAGGTACTGTACTGGGCCCAGTCTTGTTTTCAAAATATTTGAACAGCCTTTTCGATTTAAAGATCAATAGTGAAATCATAAGGTTTGCAGATGATACCGTTATGTGTTTTGGTGATCGAGATTGGGAATTACTTAAACAAAAAGTTCAAGTAGACCTGAAGAAAGTATTTAACTGGTTTTCGCACACAGTGCTAACGGGGAATTATGAGAAGACTAAATGCATGTTTTTTACCTCCTACAAAAATTACATGCCAAGATTTAATTCGATAAACGTTAACTTCAATAATCAAACTATTACTATCCTAGCAACTCCAGAAATAAAATATTTGGGAATCACCATAGATTCGCATTTACGATGGGATAGCCATGTAAACAACGTGAAAAATACTTTAAGAACGCTTATTTTCAAATTTAAATACTTCATTGCATTGCTCGACATAGGTTTATTAAAAACTTTATATTACACTTTTGTTGAGTCTAGACTCTGTTATGGACTATTAGCGTGGGGAGGAGTTAATGCTAATTATCTAAAAAACCTGGAAGTTGTGCAGAAAGCAATTTTAAAAATTGTCTTTAAAAAAACAAAGTTATATGCTTCTCATTTATTGTTTCACGACGCTAAGGTCCTTGACATCAGACAGATATTTTTTCTAAAAATATGTATTTTCCTAAATAAAAACCATAATATCTTAACAACATTAGACCATCCGCATAACACTCGACAAAGAACACAAAGTTTTTCTAAAACATCTATTGGTAAAAAAACTAATAACTGGTCAAAATCTGAAGTATACATTTAAGAAGCAGATAAAGCATTTTATTGCGTCAAGTGAGAGAGACGCCATACATAATGTTGTCGATGTGAAAAACTGATATTATATTGTCTCTCGTATGTCAATAGCGTTGTGATTTTGTGTCTTGATTCTAATATGTTAGCAATCATCACCTACATCCAGTGTAAATGCTCCTGTAGGTATTACTATGTTTATTTAGGATAAATATGTATGTGTATTATGGGTGCGTATATATTATATATTTGAATTGATTGTTTAGTAGGTATAAACTACTGTAATTATATTGTTTGTATAATTTTAAAATATTGTAATTGAATGTATCCAAATAAACATCTATCTTTCTATCTATCACATATCCAGAACAATACCCATAAAGAGACTCTCTATTTGGACGCGAGAAACAAAGCTTCAGAAACCCCAAATGTGATTTTCCTGGTTCTTTTCAGAATGACAATAATAAAGGGAGGAACAGGGTGTTTGACTGGATTTTGTCCACTCTCTTATCTTTTTTGATTTTTATTGATTTTTTTTTACCAAATTGTAGAGAATGAGTTGCTGTTTAATGCGGTATGTATAGACATATTATACATAATGTTTCAGAACAATAGGGAGACCGAAGTTGTATTTTTTTAAATAAAACATCATGTGTATTTATTTTAACAGAGCATTAAGAGAACTTTTTAAAAATATAGATGATTTGGTCTTTATGACATTTAAGTTTAAAAAAGTAGATCTTATTTTTTTTGGTTCATTTTCAATACAGAAAACTAATAGTTTCTGTTTGTTGTCACTCTATTTTTATTATAGGATCTTTTTTTAGTGTATAAGATAGTACTTTACATTCTGCGACGTTTAATTGCAAGTTGTTCTTTAGGCACCACTCTACGATGCGTGCAAGGTTCGCTGAAAGCCTCTCACAGTCAGCAAGATCCTCCACAGCAGAATAAAATTTTAAATCGTCCGCATATTAGAGAAACTTTACATCTATGACATCAATAATAATATTAATGTGCAGATTAAATAGCAAAGGGCCTAAGTCTGAACCTTGAGGGACACTTGATGTAGCTAAATATTCCACCGATTTAAATGCATTTAACTGTACATACTGTGTTCGATCAGTGAAGTACGACTGAAACAACATAATTAACTGGTCAGATATGCCAAAGGTCGACATTTTTTGTAGTAAAATACAGTGATCTATTCGGTCAAATGCTTTTGTGAGGTCTGTATAAATGACATCTGTTTGGGTTTTGTTGTCAATGTTCTCCGCGATATCCTGAGTGATCACACAGAGATTGGATACTGTCGAGCGACCCTTTAAAAAACCATGCTGTCTCAGCGTTATAGAATTGTCAACATGACTGTATATTCTTTGTTCCAGCAGTACTTCAAAGACCTTACAGAAATTGCAGATGATTGAGATGGGTCTATAACATTTTATATCGGATCGATTTGAAAAATAGGACATACCTTTGATGATTTCCATATTAATGGAAATGTACCTGATTTTAAACAAAGATTTATCAAGGTGGTCAACTGTCGAGCCAGGACGCATGCACAGTCTCTCAAAATAAATGCAGGTATATTATCCGGCCCAGTTGTCATTTTCGGCTTAATTTTCTTAAGGACACTTAATACATCAGACTCGTCAAAAGTGGCCATATTAAGGAGGGACGATTGGCATTTTTCCATATCACAAGTGTTTCCGCTTGATCCGACGTATGATCCACCAAAATAATCTGCGAAGGTATTGAGTATATCGGAGGGATTATTCAACTCAGTATCGCAATATGTCATAACATTGGAGAATTTAGAAGATGAACGTTTACTATTAACATACGCCCAAAATTTGTTGGAACTGACTGATATTTGTGATTCAAAATTTCTAACGTACTATTTATAGGCGTTAGTGGTAGCAGCTTTAACTTCAGCTCTCAAGCGTTTAAAATTTTCAGACGCTTGTACGTCAATACTTCTTTTATAAAGGTGCCACTGTTTTAACTTCTCGCGAATTTGTCGAACAATATCACTGCTGAACCGAGGTGGATATTTATTATTTTTACGTAAAGAGTACTTTGGCACACATTGGTTGAATATATTATACAATTTTTCATAAAAATTCGCACAGGCATTTTAAGGAGTAGTAAAGAGCTCCAGCAATGACCAATCAATGTCAGACATTAGAGCATACATGGAGTGAAAATCAGCCTTTTGAAAGTTATAACAATTTACGAACCAAGACTCAAGGTTGTTTTTATTACCTAATTTTTTATTTAGTTTGAGAGTAATCTTCAAAGCTGGGTGGTAATTATCCTGAGTCACTAAGGGTTCCAACAACAATTCAACAAGACATGGCTGATTGGTAAAAACTAAATCAAGTAGTCTATTATGATGATTAAAAACAAAATTATTCTGAGTTAAGTCAAAAAAGTCTCTAAAATTATCAAGAACATTTTTGCTGTCTGAGTTTTTGATGAACACCAATCAATACACCCCCGCCTCTAGTGACATCCCTCAACAGGCAATTCCTATCCGCCCTGTAAACATTAAACGTAAAAATAAACAGTTCACAGTCTTTAATGGACGAGTTAAGCCATGTTTCCGTAAGAGCAATAATTTCAAGACTGCTTTGTGCTACGGAATTAAAAAGTCAGTTGTTTTTGACCTGCCTGAGTTTTGGTACAGAACTGAAAAGGAATCTCAAATTTCGAGCGCAACGTAGTTTCGTTTACCGGGGACGCAGAAATAGTATTCTGTAATTGCTACTTTACAGTATTATGTTTAAGTTTATTTAATTTTTCAATGTATTTTTCTCTTTCCCACACCGCATGATCGGTTGATATATTTTTATTTAATTTAAGACAATTAGTGCATTTTTTCGTCCTAGATTTACATTGTGATTATTCATGATTTTCACCGCATACAGGACAAGACATAGAATTATTACATTTTTGGGAGGGATGACCAAATTAGTTACATTTAAAGCAGCGATACAAATCCACTGCATCATAAACAATACAACTGTCATACGCCACAAACAAATTACCCGCTGTTACGGCTCTATCGTACACTCACTTACCCACCTTTACAATTGCTTGATATATATTAGGATTTTTTCTAGTAGGTAGTATTTTTAAAACTTTACACTCTGAGTCATCTGCAAATATGCATCCATTGCCAGCGAGAAGTTGACTCCGAAGATCTTTAGGAGAAATGTTGTGGGAAATGCCAGCGAGTCTTATTTTTGGTAGAATAGCCCCAACTTCCTTTATGTAGTAGGAGTCGGACATCTTTTCTTGCATAATTGACATACGCTTGCTATTTTCAGATTTGCTCTTACATCCGATTAAGATTTCGCCGTCCATTACTGTTCTGACCTTCTCTAGCTGAATATTTTCTACCGATGGGTTTGCATTACGCAAAATATCTGCCTTAGTAAGGGCTGCCGGCTGCACATGCATAGAGATGTGTTTGATAGAGATGTGAGATTAACACTGGCAGATTCCCTCATATTATCACATTTAACATATTGTGATGTTGTTTATTGGCCTGCTTTGCAATTACATTTAGGGATTCTTCTGTATAATATTCGATTAAATAAATTACCCTTATATCTCCATCTATCCACTCACCACTGTGACCTGTACAATGTTCTTAGACACAGCACTGCCATCTTCCTACGATGTTTTAGCTACAAGGCTGTCAGTTCCTACAACGGCCTGCCTGATAGTATTAAGTTGGCTCCTAGTGTTCCTTCCTTTAGGAAACGTTACAAAATGTTTTTATTAAACAATCGAAATGTTATTGCTTAAAGGTTCATACAGTTTTTTTCTCTTTTTTTAAATTCTATTTCTTGCACAAGGTTATGATCGTATAAAACAAAATGTATTAAATTGGTTTTTCTTATTAGAACATAATAGGGTGGTTGTATGAGCAGCATCAGTTGGATACCGCCACCCAAAATATAATATTCTTATATAATTTTGTTTATCGTAATAGACTTGTGATCTCAGAGTATTTCTGTTGTTGTATTTTATACTGACGGGATTATACCAAGTCAGTATAAAAAAAAATATTATTATTATACACTCAAGTGCAAAAAATTCGATCCATTTCTTTTTTCTCATTCATTTTAAGTATTTCGACTCTCAAGTTATTATATGGCATATGTATCTTCAGGTATGCCCTCGTATATCCCAAATAAACCAAAATGTTTATATTAGTTCTGCATTTCTCATCGCAAATAGGAATTTATGTTTTTATTTGTTAAAATTCCTCCGATAAGCGAAAATATAAATCCTTGTTGGTTGCATTTATTTTAACCCGGGTTACCATAGTGATCTTGTAGTGTCAAAAGGCGTTGCATTCTTAATTCTAATTGCAATAAAATGTTCTTAACTCCGACGGATGCAGCTAGAGCGGTGGCTTTAGTTCAAGATGGTCGTAGCCAGTATTATGCAGCTAATGTGTTAGGTGTTAGTCGTTCGGCGGTTCAAAGAGCAGTTCAGCGATTCAATGAAACCGGCAATTTCACAAGGCGGCCAGGTTCCGGTCGTAGAAGGGCAACATCCGAACGAGATGACCGATTTTTGGTAACTTCATGTTTGAGAAATCGGCATGACACATCAGTTCAATTGGCCAATCGTCTGAATGAAGTGAGAAATGTGGATGTAAGCAGGTGGACTGTTCGGCGTCGACTTGCTGAAGCTCATTTAGCATCCAGAAGACCAGCCCTATGTCCACTATTATCCGTAGAACATCGCAGAAATAGACTTGCCTTTGCAAGAGAACACGAAAACTGGAATGACGCAGATTGGCGAAGTGTATTGTTCTCAGATGAGTCCAGGTTTACCTTGAGGTCACCAGACGGCCGCGAAAGAGTTTGGCGGAGGCAAGGAGAGCGATTTGCTCAGTGCAATATTGCAGAAAGAATAAGCTATCAATTGGCCAATCGTCTGAATGAAGTGAGAAATGTGGATGTAAGCAGGTGGACAGTTCGGCGTCGACTTGCTGAAGCTCATTTAGCATCCAGAAGACCAGCCCTATGTCCACTATTATCCGTAGAACATCGCAGAAATAGACTTGCCTTTGCAAGAGAACACGAAAACTGGAATGACGCAGATTGGCGAAGTGTATTGTTCTCAGATGAGTCCAGGTTTACCTTGAGGTCACCAGACGGCCGCGAAAGAGTTTGGCGGAGGCAAGGAGAGCGATTTGCTCAGTGCAATATTGCAGAAAGAATAAGCTATCGAGGAGGATCAGTCATGGTTTGGGGTGGTATAAGTTTCGAAGCTCGTACTGACCTAGCTATCGTGGATGGCGGTTCTATGACGGGTGAAAGATACATAACGGCCATTCTTGATGAGCATGTGATACCTTTTGCCCCGTTCATCGGACCCAATTTTATTTTCATGGACGATAATGCGCGTCCGCACCGTGCTAGGATCGTCAATGACTATTTAGAAGAGGTGGGAATTGTCCGTATGAATTGGCCAGCTTGCAGTCCTGATCTCAATCCAATTGAGCATCTTTGGGACATAATGGGAAAGCAATATCGAGCACGACTACCTCGTCCAAACAACTTGGCTGAGCTTGGTGCGGCTGTTCAGGAAATATGGAGAGAATTGGACCAAACTGACATCCAGAGCTTGATTACCTCGATGCCACGCCGTCTTCAAGCTGTTATAAGGGCCCGAGGAGGAAACACTAGGTATTAAGTATCACTGCATACACCACATTTTTTTGTATTACAATTTTTTATTCAAGAAGTTTTGATTATTTTTTTAATTTTCTGTATTATAGCGAATGGCTATATAAAATAAAGATTTATTTTCTGTAAACTATGCGTTTTATTGATATTCAATACGTATTTTTCAATCTATAACTTATTTTAAAGTGTAATATCCAAAGATGTTTATGTTTTATTAAAAAATTCGTATGGATCGAATTTTTTGCACCTGAGTGTATATACCATTCAGTACAAAAGAAATCGGTTATCAACTCACTAGTTTTGAGAGCTATTTCAATTACTGATCAAGATTCTAACACCGGAAACAGCGAAACTGACCGAAGTTCTGAGAGGGATTGGCTAATAATATATAGTAATTCAACTACGCGAAAGGAAAATCATACATGACACTACAGACAAAATAAGATGATAAAAGATGTTGTACCTTTTCAAAGAGAAGGGGTATATAAAGTTCCTTGCTCCTATGGAGAAGGTCTATTTGGAAGAAACAGGACGCTCAATATTTACTAGACTTAAGGAACATGAACGATGAATTACAAAGAAACAAATTTCCATTGTGCTCTAGCTGAACACTAGCATACGACTGACTAAATTATAAATGTAAAAGAAATCAAGGTTCTAGCATCGGTTCCAGGATTTTATAAACGAAAAATTAGAGAATCTATTGAAATTTTCAGACATACAAGAAATTTCAATAGAGATACGTGTTTAGATGTCGTGAAGCAAAAATCCCTGAAAAGGCCTCGTGCAATCGAAGGCGAAACGTCAGATAGTAATACCAATTCCGCATGGTCTAATTCCAAAAATTATGATATCTTAAAAGACAAAGATCGTTAAAAACCATCAAAACATACAAAAATCGCCAAGTAAAAAGAAAAGCATTAATTGCTTTTCCTTTATGCTTTTCACGTAGTTTTGCTATTGCAATTTCAGGCATATAAACTAAAACTGCGTCATTGGAGGCACGCAACTACGTATCGAGGAAATAAAATATAATTACATGCAACGTATTCTTGTGAACAAAAGGTGGTGTTCCTTAATAAGCAGTGGAAAACGGCAAGTTCTACGCAAATTACTGCACGGTAAAGAAAGGTCGCATGTTTACAGGTTATTCGTACCCGCGATCGTCGATTTTTGATAGAAATCATGCTAGTTCTGATGTATTGAATAAATAGAGATGCAAAACATAATAGATTTGCATTATTTCGTAGAATTTTGCACATTTTCTATTTTCGTAATAGTAAATCGGATCACCCAATTTTTATTTTTTTTTTTCAATATATTTTTAACTTATTCTAGAATAACGTGTTACATAAGTGAAATACCACGCCAATGTCACTTTTTTTAAATGAAACCCCCTCGATGTTAAGGTATATTTGAATTCTACTAACCATCCTATAAATCAATAGAGTGGCCACCTAGATCACCTGATCTTAATCCAATAGACTATTTTCTTTGGAGTTATGTTAAAGTCAAATGTCTAGAAATAAACCACGCACACATTCTTAAAAATCGCGTTCGGAATGAAATTAGGAATATTTTTCCAGATACCGTTGAAAATGTACAGCAAGAAATTGTTGGTCGTCTGTATCTATATGTCGGTATACAAGAAAGTAGTATTTCTTATTTTCAGAGGTAGAGTGTAGATTTTAATATTACATAAAGCTTAACTAGTTCATCACCTAATAAACAGATACTATATACAAAAGCAACCTCTCGAGAGACCTGATGTGTTTACCGACCTTGAAATCACATTTGATCCCTCACTTTCGTTTAATAATCACATTGACGATGTTATAGAGTCGGCTAACCATATGTATGGATTTATTGTTCGGATCAGTCAAGATTTTAACGATGTCAAGACTTTTAAGACTCTTTACAGTGCATATGTCAAGTCCAAACTACAGTACGCCTCAGCTGTCTGGAGTCCTTTCTATCTATCTATTGATAGGTTGGAGTCTGTGCAGAAACGTTTTTTAAATATGATTGATAAGGTATATCCACCTATTGGAATTTCTAATGATATTTTACTGTTTAGGCACGAATTTTCTAGTCTCGATGTAGGTAGGAGATGCTCCTCGATTGTCACACTCCGCAAGATTATTTCGAATGATATACAGTGTCCAGATTTGTTGCACAGATTAAATATTAATGTCCAGATGCACTGACTCGTTCTACCTTAAGTACAAACATTTTTAAAAACTCACCTTTATATACTATGTGCAATGAATATAATAATATTAGTCAAAATGTGGATACCTTTCAGGGCAGTGTAAGGGACATTAAAAGATATTTTTTTAGGAATGTAACCTGACTTTGTCATATTTTACTTAATCATATAATTAAGTTTACTTAGATAATTAGATGCTTTTTTTCCTGTAATTGGGTGTTTTGTACCTGTAGAACAGTGTATGTTAATAAATAAATAAATACATAAATAAATAAATAAATAAATAGCACTTTTAACTTATCAAAAGTTTTTTGTATTAAGGTGAAGACAATTCTGGAAAATCTTAAATCGGAATCTATAAATCACCCAAGGTTTTTTGAAGTATCAGTATGTTCTAGCACTGTTTTATTTAATGAAATTTGAAATATTGGATCTGCAAGTACCAAGTCTTTTTTCGTGCCAAATACCATAATCTGACTTTTACTTTCATTAAACACTCCTTTAGGAGAAAAGGAAAAGTAGATCTGTGCATCATCAGCATATTGATGAGATTTACAATACTTTAAAAACTTCGAAAAATCGGCTGTATACACAGAAAATATTAAAGGCCTAAAGATACTTCCCTAGGCGACTCCTCTGTTAATTAAGTTTGGACCAGAAGTCGCATTCTTTATTACAACTCTTGGTTTACGGTCTTCAAAGTAATCGTTTAGTAATTTAAGGGCTGTGTTACGACTACCATAATATTTAAGCTTAACAAGGGCGTGCAGTCCATGGAAGCAAGGGAAGCAGGGCTTCCCCAAAAAAAAATTACAAAACATCTTCTACAATGTAATTTTTGAAATAGGAAACCATTAATTTAGTTTATATTAAAAATGCTAAAATATGTTAATTATCAAGCCCATAATAAATGCGGCCTTGACTCCGACCGAGCGACAATAGAATATCGAATAGAACATATGCGGGCCGCTAGCTTCTCTGCAGCCAAGTCCTGTATGCTTGATTTCCTGCGAATCGAGCCAGAGGTTATTGAACTTTCCACCGGCTTTTGCAATTTTTGCATTTCAATCGCGTGCTTTAAGTGGTGGCGGAAGCTATCGTTGGAGTAGGTTCTTTGTTTGAACAGCTATCCGTGTGTTGTGTAACACGTACGTCGCGTCGCGCATGGTGCGATATGGAAGACAATAATACGGACGTGGATATGCAAATACCGTCAACTTCGGCTGTCGGTAATAAGGTTGAAAATGTTGGAGAATTTAGTAAGAAGAGTGTGTGTGAATGTGTGGTGTGTGTCTTAATAATAAAGGGATTTTCAACATTAAACTTCGCTGATAAGCTTCAAATAATTTCCAAAGGAAGGGCAAAACCGCCTATGAAAAATTTAACCAGAAAAATGAAAAACTGTATTAGACTTTTTTATCCGGAAAAAATGGCTAACAGGGTGTGAAAATATAAGTAAATTATTTTGTTGCTCATGTTTACTTTTTGAAAATGAAAAAGGTCTCTGAAATAAAACTGGTTTTTCCGATTTAACCAATTTCCATAAAGCTGTAAAAAGACACATTATGTCCAAAGCGTATTTACAGACCATCATAAAAGAAAAAGCCTTCGGCAAAACCAGAATTAAACACGCCCTTAATAAACAGTTGGAAATTAGTCACCGTCATCACGATGAACAAGTCGATAAAAATAGGCTAATATTAAGAAGACTTATCGATATTGTTTGTTTTCTCGGACAGCACGAATTGGGATTTAGAGGACATGACGAAACAAGGGTTTCTTCAAATAGAGGAAATTTTCAAGATTTACTAAGTTTAATGGTTAAATATGATGATTGCTTAAAAAATCAGTTAGAGCAGTCTAGAGTTTTTCGCGGAACGTCGAATTGAAGCCAGAATGATTTAATTTCAGCTGTTGCGACCATTATTCTAAAAAGTATTAAACAAGACATTGGCGAGGCGCGGTTCATTGCTATTGTTCTGGACGAAACAACTGATATCACTAATTTTAGCCAATTATCTATAGTAATACGGTACGTTAAAACAGACGGAAGTATTCAAGAGCGATTTTTAGGTTTTAAGAATGTGTCCGAAAATCGTACAGCAGATGCATTATATACCGTAGTTTATAACATTACTAAAGAAATTAATGGAGAGAAAAAATTCGTTGCTCAAAGCTATGATGGAGGTGCAGTGATGGTAGGACAATTAGGGGGTCTGCAAGCTAAAGTTCGAGAAACTTTCCCAAGTGCTGTGTTTGTCCATTGTTTTGCTCATAAATTAAATTTAGTTTTATCCCAGTCAACAACACGTACACAAGGTTTGGACTCCATTGTCCACAAACTATTGCTCAAAGTATCTCCTACTAGGTGGAACTATAATGGAAGACTTGTGTTAACAGTATCTGAAAATCGTCAATCTCTGGTTGAACTATTTGAGGATATAATAGAAAATAATGAAAAGTGGGACTCAGAAGCAAGAAATAGTTCGAGGGGTTTTTTGGACTGTTTGAAACGAGATTTTAATTTTAATTATTTGTTGAACATATTTTCAGAAATATTTCCATTCTCGGACAATGTTTTTAATATATTACAAACTAAAACAAATGATATTGCTTTTTGCCTAAAAAAAGTGGATGATTTTGAGTCCATGTTAAGCCAAAAAAGAGATGATTTTGACCTATTTTGGGAGAAAACGATGACGTTAAATGTAGAGCCACAAGCCAAGCGTCTTCGAACAGACAAAGTGGGAGATGTTCCAACATCATACAGACGCCTCTTTTATGAAATAATCGATAAAATTCAGCAACAAATAAACTATAGATTTAACGGTTTAAATGATTTTAAATTCCTCGAGCTCTGCAATTTTGATGCATTTAAAGGAAAAACTTTTCCAGAAGATGCGTTTAAATCTCTTCTTCTTCATTATGGCCAGTTCTTTGACCGAGTGTTACTGCGATCTGAACTGATGACATTAGCGCAAAAATAACGCTAAGGAACTAATGCAGTTTTTAAAAGTCAAAGAGCTGGAAGATACCTACACCGAAGTGTCGAAATTGTGTGAATTAGTATTGACAATACCTGCCACAAGTTCAGCAGTAGAACGCAATTTTTTAACACTTAAATATATACAAAATTTCTTGAGAGATTCAACGGGGCAGGAGAGACTTTTGCATACATCGCTGTTGTCCATTGAAAATAAACTTCTCCAAAATATGTCGGAGCATCAACGTTTTTATAATGACGTCATTGACGAATTTGCAAAAAATAATCGAAGAATCGAATTACATTACAAATAGGTAAGTTTCTAAAAATTGCTTCCCTTTCTTAAAATTTCACCGCACGACCCTGAAGCTTAATATCCAGAACTTTGTGATCTATAGTATCAAAGGCCTTGCTGTAATCTAATAGAATAAGAGTGGTGCAGTGATTTTCATCACAAGCTCTAAATAGGTCATCAGTCGCATTCAGCAGGGCAGTTGTCGTACTATGCTGACTACGAACCACTATTTCTGGACCACCTTTATCAAAAACATCGCAAAATTAAGTTCACAATGAAAATTGAATATATTGGAACGATTCCTTTTCCAGATTTATTTGTTCAAAGGAAATAAAATAGTTTATTAGAACATTCTGTGTGATGACAATCGACGAAAACAACATAAAAGATACATAAATGCAAATTCACACCACTATCACACGTTGAAATCGATCTTACCACAGGGTCACGGTTCGGGGTTTAAAAGCCCGCCTTCTCTTATCCGAGCTCATTCAGTGTACAGATCTCGTAGAGTTAAGATCCCCGAAGATGGCTCGTGTAATCGAGACTGAAACGTCGGATAGTAATTCCGATTTGACACGGTCTAATCCCAAGAACCATGACCGAAGCCGTGAAAGATTCCGTTCTATGGCTGTTTAAGCTAAAAAGGGAAAGACACAATTTGCATTGTCCTTGCACCAGCAATGAATAATTTTGTAAAACGCCGAACAATATATAGGCGGCAATAAAATTACACGCCAATAACCCCATATCGCCATTAGTGACACTTTACTGTTTACGTCTGACCTATAAAGTGGAGTCACACGGATTGGGTGCGATAAATAAACCGATCATAAATCCTACGGCAAACAAGCCAGAACACGTGGGAGGAAACGGCAAAGACTTTCGATTAAAAATTAATCAGTTCCCGTGCTTCAGACAGATTAGTCGGAGATCTAGGAGGCCTGGATTCTTTTGTTACCGACATTCTAGGATATAATAAAAAAGTGAATACTTGAATTTGTTGGGTATCCTTCAATATGATTTATTACTTCCATAGTAAATGGATTTTTTTTTTAGATCTTTTCGGTTCAAGGTCCCCAGATACCGAAAAATATGTTGTCTCAATTCCGTCAGTCTGTCTGACAGAAATATGGAGATAACTTGGTATTATTTTGGTAAAAATCCAATATGACGAAATAAGAAAAAAATAAAAAAAACCGTGCCCCGATGTAGAAATTGGTTTTCACGTATGATGTAGACTGAAGCCGGTATTTCTATTGAAATAGTTAGGATGCTCGATAGATTCTCTAATTTTCCGTTTACAGGATCCCGAGACCGGTGCAAGAACTTTGGTTTATTTTACGTTTACTACATGTCCAATCAGGGGCGTGCGGTGAAATTTTAAGAAAGGGAAGCAATTTTTAAAAACTTACCTATTTATAATGTAATTCGATTCTTCGATCATTTTTTGCAAATTCGTCAATGACGTCATCATAAAAACGTCGATGCTCCGAAATATTTTGGAGAAGTTTATTTTCAATGGACAACAGCGATGTATGCGAAAGTCTCTCCTGCCCCGTTGAATTTCTACCATTAAATCTATAGTTTATTTGTTGCTGAATTTGATCGATTATTTCATAATAAAGGCGTCTGCATGATGTTTGAACATCTCCCACCTTGTCTGTTCGAAGACGCTTGGCTTGTGGCTCTACATTTAACGTCATCGTTTTCTCCCAAAATAGGTCAGTCATCTCTTTTTTGACTTAACATGTACTTAAAATCATCCACTTTTTTTAGGCAAAAAGCAATATCATTTGTTTTAGTTTGTAATATATTAAAAACATGGTCCGGGAATGGAAATATTTCTGAAAATATGTCCAACAAATAATTAAAATTAAAATCTCGTTTCAAACAGTCCAAAAACCCCCTCGAACTATTTATTGCTTCTGAGTCCCACGTTTCATTATTTTCTTATTTGATTCACGATTTTCAGATACTGTTAACACAAGTCTTCTATTATAGTTCCACCTAGTAGGAGCTACTTTGGGCAATTGTTTGTGGACAATGGAGTCCAAAGCTTGTGTACGTTTTGTTGACTTGGAAAAAAAAGCAGCCATGCCACTTAAAGTAACCAAAAATACTTTACACTCTTCAATGTGATTGATATACTGGGATAAAACTAAATTTAATTTATGAGCAAAACAATGGACAAACACAGCACTTGGGAAAGTTTCTCGAGCATTAGCTTGCAGACCCCCTAATTGTCCTTTCATCACTGCCGCTTCATCATAGCTTTGAGCAACTAATTTTTTCTCTCCATTAATTTCTTTATTAACGTTATAAACTACGGTATATAATGCATCTGGTGTACGATTTTCGGGCACATTCCTAAATCCCAAAAATCGTTCCTGAATACTTCCGTCTATTTTAACGTAGCGCATTACGATAGATAATTGGCTAAAATTAGTGATATCAGTTGTTTCGTCGAGAACAATAGCAATGAACCGCGCCTCGCCAATCTTCTGCTTAATTCTTTTAAGAATAATGGTTGCAGTAGCGGAAATTAAATCATTCTGGATTCGATTCGACGTTCCGCGAAAAACGCTAGACTGCTCTAAATGATTTTTTAAGCAATCGTCACATTTACTATTATTTACATCACAAGAAACCCTTGTTTCGTCATGACCTCTAAATCCCAATTCGTGCTGTCCGAGAAAACAAACAACATCGATAAGTCTTCTTAATATTTGCCTATTTTTATCGACTAGCTCATTGTGTTGGCGGTGACTAATTTCCAACTGTTTATTAAGGGCGTGTTCAATTCCGGTTTTACCGAAGACTTTTTCTTTTATGACGGCCTGCAAATGCCCTTTCGACATAATGTGTCTTTTTACAGCTTTATGGACCTTTTTCATTTTCAAAAAGTAAACATGGTCAACAAAATAATTTACTTATATTTTCACACCCTGTTAGCCATTTAAATTGTTCGTATTGTTTTTCCGGATAAAAATATCTAATACAGTTTTTCATTTTGGTGGTTAAATTTTTCATAGGCGGTTTTGCCCTTCGCTGGAAATTATTTCAAGCTTATCAGCGAAGTTTAATGTCGAAAATCCCTTTATTATATTATTAAGACACACACCACACATTCACACACACTCTTCTTACTAAATTCTCCAACATTTTCAACGTTATTACCGACAGCCGAAGTTGACGGTATTTGCATATCCACGTCCGTATTATTGTCTTCCATATCGCACCATGCACGACGCAACGTACGTATCACACAACACACGGATAGCCATTGAAACAAAGAACCTACTTCAACGTTAACTTCCACCACCACTTAAAGCACGCGACTGAAATGCTAAAATTGCAAACTGCCGGTGGAAAGTTCAATAACCTCTGGCTCGATTCACAGGAAATCAAGCATACAGGACTTCCCTGCAGAGAAGCTAGCGGCCCGCGTAGGTTCTATTCCATTTTCTATTGTCGCTCGGTCAGAGTCAAGGCCGCATTTATTATGGGCTTGATAATTAAGATAATATTTTAGCATTTTTAATATAAACTAAATTAATGGTCTCCTATTTCAAAAATTACATTTTAGAAGATGTTTTTTAATTTTTTTTTGGGGAAGCACTGCTTCCCTTGCTTCCATGGACTGCACGCCCCTGTATCCAACGAAATGTTGGTGTTCAGATACAGCAGATTATACAATTTGGTTCTTTCTAATGCATGGTCCAGTTTCTTCAATAAAAACGTCACCGCAGGAACAAGGAATTGCATATACTCCTTCCCTTTGGAGAAAAATGATGTCCTTTGGCTATCGCAAACACTGTCCAATTTTCTTAGGTGTGTTGAAAAATGTACCTATGTTGGTCCAGCGAAGAAACCTTGCAATCTTGTCTGTAGTTACATGTATAAATGAAAGAACTGCAATTCCTATCGGTAACTCCTTATAAGTTTCATTTCATGGAGTACCATTATGATATTTTCTAATTGACTGTCTAATATCTTTTCTCTCTTAAAGTTTCTCTGTTTCCGATTGTAGAAAATTTTGGTCACAAATAGCGAGGACTATGTAAACCAAAGAATTAATATATTAATGCTTTTGTGCCGGATGATGATGGGAATTTCCATTTAGGTATCGTTGTATATGCGTTGGTTTTCTATGTACAGAGTGTCCTAAGTAACCATCCCCTTCCCTTCGTACAAGAACATCTAGATAGGGAATCGTGCCTTCTGATTCAATTTCTATTGTAAGTTTTAGATTAGGATGTTGTTGATTAAGATGATCAAGATACACAAAAGTCTACATATATGAACCACGATCTTGGCTTTAATGGATAGGACTCTAAGGTTTTCTCCTCAAAAGCTTCCATGAAAATATTGGCTATTACTGGTGACAGAGGAGATCCCATGGCTGCTAATGAGGTTTGTTCATAAAAAGTTCCTAGAAAAACAAAATATGTTGCTTCCATCAAATCTAAAAGTGTGTTGTCAAAATTATTATGGTAAAATTAGTCTGTTATTATGACAACTGAATCATTTATAGGCGCATACGTATATAGCGGTTCTATATCGAAACTGACTAGAATATTTTTTGAATCTAATTTGATCGCTTTTAGTTTCTCTACAAAATGCGTAGAGTTTCTAATATATGAATAAGTATTTCCTATAAAATTATTAAGAATATTTGAAAGAGTTTTACCGATTTTGTAAGTTGTCGATCCTATTGCATTGACGATAGGTCGAAGAGGTACATTAACTTTGTGCATTTTAGGTAATCCGTAGAACCGCGTGATCTTTGGACTTAACATCTCCTCTGCTGGCAGGTTAGATATGTTTATAAGGTTGGCTATCCGTCATTCGATTTTGTTGATCTGTCTAGTTAGGTCTAGTCTAGATAGGTCTGTTTGAATTACTCTGTAGCTGCTGTTCAAAATTAGTTGTATTTTCTCTACGTAATCTGTTTTGTTCATGACGACAGGGGCATTTTCCTTGTCAGCTGGGAGTGCCACAAAGTCTGTACTGTTATTTAATCTCTTTATCGTCGTTTATTCCGCACCTGATAGATTTGACTTAGGCAACTTAGAATTTTTGATAATCTTCGCGGTTTCATACTTAATTACGTCAACTTCGTCTGGTAGAAGTCTTCTCATTGTCGCTTCAAAGGATGACACTGTGTCTTCTACGGGTAAAAATATGGCAAAAGACAACTACAACCGATATGTTCGCGAATTGTTATGTTGGCTGAAGCCTGCTCGTTTCTTTACGGTGGGCAGTGTTGACGTTTTGTAAAAGATCATATAATTAATTGTTTTACGTAATAAAATTAATAAATGTGTTAACGATGTGCTTCAAAATTAATAAAACAAAATACAACTTTAAGGCCGTTTTTCTCGAAAATGGTAAGCAAATGAGTCTGTTGTTAAACCATTTTTTTAATCAAAATGGTTATTAAAGCATTTTTTTTAATAAAAATGGTCTATACTATCACGTGTTGTGATATTTGTAGTCAAATCCCTAACACCCTGTATAACTTGACTTCTAGCATCGGTTCCAGGATTTTAAAAATGAAAAGTTAGAGAATCTGTTGACATTTTTAAACATACTAAAAATTTCAATAGAGATACGGGTTACGGTCTACATCACACGTGGAAACCGACCTTAACACAGGGTCACAGTTCGGCGAGCACAAATCGGGTATAAAAGCCCGCCTGAATCTCTTCGAGCTCATTCAGTATCCAGATCTCGTGGAGTAAAGATGTCTGAAGATGCCTCGTGCACTCGAAACCGAAACGTCGATTAATAATTCCAATTTGACACAGTCTAATCTTTAAACCCATGATTTCTTAATTAAAAAGCCGTGAAAGCTTCCATTCAATCTAAATCCTGATTATATAAATAAAGTGCGGGACATGAAAGAAATCCGGGTGGAGTCAATTGGTTTAGGAAGGTCGGCCAAGAAATCTCTTTAAACCAGTGGTGACCCTTCGTTCTTTAAATAATATGGCACTGCTTTTTGACTATACAACCATGCTTAATGAACCTTTATCTATATTTGTCTATTTTCTTTCGTGTACCGCACTTCTATATCTCTTTTGTGTTGCAAAAACGGCGAACTTTCGAATTTTAAAATGATTTAATTTTGATTTTTCTTGATCGATTTACCTATAAATATATTTTTTCTTTAGTTTCTGTCATTAACGGTTCACGGGCTACTGCCTACGTCCACTATTATTGGACCAACCAGTATAGTGATACACGATTTACAAGTCCAGATTTTACAAGGGCAGCCAGCAATCAGATCCAGTGAACGAGATTTAACAAAATTTTAATATATGCAATTCGACTTTGGGCTACTAGGGTATGCCAAAAGTAGCCGTCTGTCTCCGTTTGTCATATTACTTTATACAGGGGCCGTCGTTGTGAAGTACTATACAGGGCGTTTCCTAATTGCGTGCTGCTGTTAAAGGGGGTGTTTTTATGCCCTAATAGTCTTAACTTTTCAGATACAGGATGGTAAAGTTTAAAAAGAAAACATTTTTTTTTCATCTCAATTCTGATGCTATTGTAGATAACTGCATGAAATTTGATACACGCCTTCTATGCATTAAGGAGCATACGGATTTACCCAGGTAAATTACATATGCACGCCACTGGTAGAAATTTCAAAAATTGATTGTTAATAAAAAATGCTCTTTTATACATAAAAGACGTGTATCAAATTTCACACAGTTATTTATCTATAATAGCATCAGAATTAGGATTTTTAAAAAATGTTTTTTTAAAAGCCTGTATCTCCAAAGTTAGACTTTTAGGTTCATATTAAACCTTTTTCTTAAAAAGGTCCAAGAATCACCCACCTTTAACCATTAGCACGCAATTAGGAAACGCCCTGTTTAGTACTTCACAATGACGCCTCCTGTACAAAGTAATACGACAGACGGTGACAAACGGTCACTTTTGGCATACCCGAATAGTCCAAAGTCGAACTGCATAAGTTAAATTTTGATAAATCTTGTTCACTGGAATCAGCGCTGGCTCCCCTACTATAACCACATTGTTGTGTTAATTTTGGAAAAATATGAGTTCTGTAGTTTTTCAAATATTAATTAGAATATTAGATATGTTTTGACACCCAGTATTGAACAGAAAATTAATTATTTTGAAGCAGATTATTGACAGCTACTTTATGAACAATTTTACAAAATATATGAAAAAAAAACTAAGCCATTTTCGAGGTTGACGGCTGTGATTCTAATGACTCGATTCCTTCTAAATCGTTGTCTTCCTCTGAAAATGATGAGGTTTCGCCGTCACTACTTGAAGATCCCAGTGTGATAACTAAATCATCAATAAGCGTTTCAATTTTGCCATTTACTTCCCAGTATTTATCTTCAATAGAACGAACAGGTTTAACATACGATTTCCAATTTTCAGCCAATATTGAGTCAATCGCTTCTAATGTTATTTTATTTAAATCTTTAATTGAAAGTTCACCGGTGTTGCGCTCTCGAATATATTTTTTTACTCCTGCCCATGCCCCATTCAATAGGGTTGAGGTCGCACATGTATGGAGGCAGCCTTAAGGGTGTATGACCGAGGTTACGTAAAAGATCGTCAATTTTATACTTTTTTCTCTAGGCTTGTTGGCTGATATTACTTCATATAATTGATATTTTCTCCATATTGGATCACATACAAGATTGTTCGATTTAAGCTACGATATCATATGAGCTTTTGTAGAGTATTTAGTTGGCACTTTATCTTCTACGTGAGAATGATAATACGCATTATCCATTACCACGACTGATTTGGGAGGAATGTTAGGTAGAAGCTTCTCGAGCAAGCACTTTTCAAAATTATCTCTATTCATCTGTACATGATAGTCTCCAGTTGTTAGTCCCGAGCGAAAAACTAAAGCAGCACCTGGAACAAATCCGGTTTCTGAACCAGCATGAACTATAATAAAGCGACTACTAGAGCAGATTCCCTGAACAACACCTGTAACACTTTCACATTGCCAGCATTTGTTCACTGTCATATCATCATCTACCCAGGTTTCGTCTAGATACGCAATATTGCGTCCTTCTTGCCTATATCGCCTTACAGAAAAATATTGTCTCTCAATGAGCAATTTTCATTTATTTTGACACTTGCGCGAAACAAAACCATTTGATCGTAAAAGCCGATTTAATGTTTTATACCCGTACGGAAAATCTATTTTGTTCTTAACAGCACGAAGTAGGGGTTTGCAGGTCGGAACCTTCTTCAAGTTTATATAAAAATCCTCTATTGTTCGTCGAATTACTTGAAAATCACCATGGTCAATTTTATCTTTGTATGATAATCGGGGTCTTTTTTACCAGGAGATTTTAAAGGTGAAGTAGAACATGAGCGATCATTATGTTCTCTTTGAAATTCTCTTACACTACTTTCAGAAACACCAGTGTAAAATGCAGCGCGTTCTGTTCGGTTTTGAATTGGAATAGTCAAAACTATGACCGCCATCGTTACTTCGAAATAATAATTCAAATTCAACGCAACGCATTTATATAGAAATGAAAACAAATGCTCGAAATGTATAGGCGCCACTGGAAATAGCTAGAACCTTCTAGCGGCAAGTGCATGGAGACTCTAGGCACATCCCAATTATAAGTGGACCAGTGCGAAATTTACTAAATCCTTAATTTTCCGTACCGCTTAGCTGGCGCACTTTATGGGTGAAGCGGCAAACTTTTACAACAAATAAAATTACATAAAATTTATTTTATTTTCACCGCCCAGTTTTCTTTCGTGTCACGCACTTTACCAGCTTATGGTGACCTCGTTCGGAATTGATATGAATACCGGGAAGCTAGTCAACGAAATTATAATCATTTTTCCAATTTTAATAGTTAAAAGATGGCATCGCAACCACTAAAGTGTATTTCCGGAATTTTAACTATGAAAATAAATCAATTTTCATTTTACTCTAGGCAGAAGTATTTTTCAATTTAAGATAAAACTATTCGGTCGAAAATCAGTATAGAGAGCCCCGTGAAAATAATAGTGAGAGTTCAGAAAAGAATTTAATGGCACGATTTTGCCAAGAGATCTTCCTACACGCTCGGGCTCTCCAGAATAGAAAATTCTTTTCTATCCGAAGCGTTCTTTGTGGCCCGTTATACGGAAAAAAAACAATAATGAAGTTTTCTCTCTTTTAGACGGATAAGGCTTTCCAATCTGTCTGCTTTTCCGGTTCGGTGTGTAATAAAAAGTGTGTTTTACGTTATATCATATATTTGTTTTGCTTTTTTAATTTAGATATGTCGTTCGTGTGCAGACACAATTGTTAGTTTTTTTGAAAGAAAATATTAATAAAAAAACATTTTAAGTGACATGCTTTAACTGAAATGCACTAAAAAAGAAAATAATAATATAGTTATAATAATAGTTAAGAAATCTTGTGGCATAGATATCTTATTTTCCAATATTCCCCTACGTTTTCTTTAAATGAAAACATTCGCTTGTATACAGTGAGGACGAAAAAGTTAGTTATAAATTCATTTAAAAACCAGGTATTTTTTCGATTTCGATTTTTTATTTTAATTGCCTTTTTTTCTATTATAATTTCATGTATACAAGGTGACCCAAAAGGAAGTTATGACGGCTAACTTAATTTTTTTAAATGGAATATCCAATTTTTTGTTTTATTTTCGGATTCTACGGAAATGTTTGATCACATTTCATATATCATATATTTAAATTAAGTTATATAAAAAATAAATTTTATTAAAAAATCTTAACTTTAAATAATAAATGACAAATTTAATGGAACAAATGTTTACTTTTGACAGTGAATCACCGTAAAATATGTAGTAGGTAACAATGTTGTTAATGTTAACGCTTTCAGTAGATTTTAGTTTGTTTAATTCTTAATATAAACTGCGTTCGGGCAACTTTTAGATAAAAACAAGAAAGCGCAAAAAAACGTCGGTCAGGCTCTTGAAACACGTGTGACAAGCAAAGCATAGCAGGGGAAATTGGTGCAACTGGAATTTTCTTCATATTACTATTTCTCGATTAATCAAACATTAAGTTACTTTTTATTAATTTTTCATTACAGATTCTCAGGATTTTGTTTAGATAGCACCTATTTTTTGCGCTTTCTTAAATAATCTTTTAATCTAAAAGTTGTAAAATTTAGCACTAGGTACCCTTCATAACCGAAAGCAGTTCATATTAAGAATTAAAAAAAACTCAATTCTACTGAAAGCGTTAAGATTAATAACATTGTTACCTGTTACATATTTTACATGAATATTTAGATACTGTTTTCCCTGGTAGGTGGATTGGTAGTAGACCTCGTTAAATTATTTTCTGTGGAATTATCTAAAATCTACAGTGTATGTTAACAGACCCAACAATATTGATAACCTTAAAGACCGAATAAGAGAGAAAATTAGATTGATAGAAGCTTAAGTAGTGCACAATGTTTTGCAAGAATTGGAACATCGCCTAGGATATTGTCAGGATGTTGCTGGTGATCCATTTCAAGAATTTTTAAATTAATTTTACATAATTTTAAAGTTAAGCCTTTTTTTAATAAAATTGATTTTTTTATACAACTTAATTTAGAGATATATAGATTATGAAATGAGAAATGTTATAAAAATTTTTCGTAGAATCCGACAATAAAATAAAAAATGGGACATTTCATTTAAAAAGAAATAAATTAATTGTCATACCTTGCTTTTGGCTCACCCTGTATACATGAAATTATAATAAAAGAAACGACAATTAAAATTGTAAATCGACTGGTCCGAGCGTGTTCTCGAAAAAAACCCTGATTTTTAAATAAATTTATTCCAACCTTTTCCTCGACCTCACTGTATATATATATATATATATATATATATATATATATATATATATATATATATATATATATATATATATATATATATATATATATATATATATATATATATATATATATATATATATATATATATATATATATATATATATATATATATGATGTGGTTTCACTCTATCGGTGAAGACTTTAATTTACATATAAGCTTATAAGTTTATATGTAAAATATATCCTAAAAATAAAACAAAATTCAAATAAATCAAATATTAAAAATTGCATCCAAACCTGTTCCATTCTCCATAGACCCTAACACAGAAGCCACATTGCCTCTTTGGATAACGAGGCTGATCCTTTGGGTAATGAACCTTTTTGCTTGCTTACACGATATTTTTGTGCTTATCTCATTAAGAAGCTTTCTTGCCTCATTACCCCAAGGACCAAACGTTTCAACTTCGAAAGGTACAAATTTCGGCTTCTCATATTTGTTTCTTTTAAAATTTGGATTTTTTTTATTTAAGGAACCATAGTTCCTCAGGATACCCGGTATATAGGAAACCAACCCATACGAATAAATATCTACATCCAAATTCACAACATGCGGCATAAAAGGAGAGCCCTCGCGATTTGTAACCCAATTTTTTTACATTCAGAAACAGAGAAACTGACTTTAAGAATGAATGGATATTGCACTAAGGATATTAGAAAGTCTGAAAATATAATAATGCTACTCCATGAAACGAAAGTAAAAAGGAGTTACCGATAAGAAGTGTAGTTCTTCCACTTATACACTGAAACACAGAAAAGATTGCAAGGTTACTAGGCTGGTCCAACATACGTACAATCTTCAACACACACAAGAAAATTGAACAAGTGCGATCGCCAAAAGACATTATTCCTTTCCAAACAGAAGGAGTATATGCAATTCCTTATTCCTGGAGTAATGTCTATATTGGAGAAACTGGACGATCCATATCGGCTAGACTTAAGGAACATGAACGACATTTTAGAAACAAATTGTACAATCTGCTGTAACTGAACAGCAACATTCCACCGGACATGTCATGAATGTAAAGGAAACCAAAGTTCTTGCATCAGTCTAGGGATCCTTCCTATATACGGAAAATTAGAGAATCTATTGAAATGTATAAGCATCCTAACAATTTTAATAGAGGTACATGCTTCTATTTACCTAATACGTGGAAACCGATCGTTACTCCGTATCACTGAGAATAATTAGAAATAGCCAACCTAGGTCTTTTAGTTTTCCGGTCTCGTAGAGTAAAGATCCTTGAAGATGCCTCTTGCAATTGAAGGTGAAACGTCGGAACGTGATTTCATTTTAACACGGTCTAATACCCAGAACCATAATTTCTTAATTGACTACAGCGGTGAAAACTTTTGTTCTATAAATATTAAGTGGTATAGGGGGTCTTAGGGGTTTAACTATAAATATTTTAACATAGTATGAACCATCAGTAAATTCGAGGGTTTTCGAGACATTTAATTTAAAAATGTTTAATTTTGGAGAAGGTTTCAACTAATTGCCATTTGCTTAGACCTAATGTGATGACAATCTCATCACTTGTGTTTTGTCAAGAAAGAAGTATAAAAAAACCTGTAGGCTTGTAGATGATTTTTGTATGTGTGTGTATAAAAAAAATAGTAAAAACCTGTTACTAAAACTTTTTAGATTATTTATTTGTATAGTTTTTAACTGCGCAACCCTAATTGAGTTTATTAGTTTCCAAAAATTAATAAATAATATGAACTTACCAAGCATATTAATTTATAGTACTAGGCAGGTAATTCACACACTAAAAAAGTATTTTAAAAGCCTTAAGTAAATGCTGAAAATGTTTTCCGCCGCTATTTAAACACGCACGAATACGGCGAAGCCAATTTTCTTGAACAGATTCAAGGACGTTAGGTCTTTGTCTAATTTGTTCCGCTGCAGCAAAAATTGGTTTCTAAGGTCATCTTCATTTTCGATTTCAACCCTATTATTCACGTATGTTTTCATGTGGCACCAAAAATAAAAATCAAGGGGGTTTAGGTTTGGTGAGCTCGGAGGCCATTTTATAGGTTCTGGGGCATTTCGAGCTATCCACCTATTATCAAGCGTATTATCCAGATGTTGTAACACATTTCTATCAATATGGGCAGGAACTCCATCATGAAGAAATCAGGCGCTGGCTCGCTGAGCTAAAGAAAATATCTTCTAAAAGAGTGGACATGCCATTAGTTAAAAATTAGAGGTATGCCTCTCCTGTTAAAAGCCTTGGTAGCTCAAATGGTCAGATTGACCGATTCGAGCCCAAATATTTAGTGAAAACCGGTATTGGAATCGGGTGTGGATTTTCTTGAGCCCAGATATGAGTGTTGTAATAATTTAAAATTCCATGTCTCGGTTGCCGGTATGTTTAAAATAAATGTTCCTGTTCTTGTTTTTTTTTGGAGAAACCACTGACAAAATTCACTTCTTCGGGGTAAGTCCTCTAAAGGCAAAGCCTGTACTCGCTGCACATGATAAGGGTACCGAAGGTTTTCAAGAAGGGTACAATGAATGGTCCAATTAGAAAATCCAACTTGTCA
This sequence comes from Kuschelorhynchus macadamiae, assembly GCA_030620095.1. Taxonomy (NCBI): domain Eukaryota; kingdom Metazoa; phylum Arthropoda; class Insecta; order Coleoptera; family Curculionidae; genus Kuschelorhynchus; species Kuschelorhynchus macadamiae. Next base: position 350,594 of record JAUTXW010003048.1, read on the forward strand.
CGAGATATCCCGAGTTCTCAAAGCAGAGTTTGCCTCCACTAAGGCTAAAACATGTTCCTCGTTTTTGGGGTGTTATTTGCCTTTCAGGCCCCTGACTAGTTTGACAAACGTTACACTTCCCGTATCGCGAACTCTTTGTAAAAACGCCACAAATGATCTGTCATTACACTTGTTTACACTCTCCATAAATAAGTAACATGTTTGCACATACAGTGTTCGTATCCATTTTTTTAAAATCCTGACTAAGTAATAAAACGGTGTTGAATTACATCATGCGGCAAAAAATTAAGGTGAAAGAACCAAAAAACAAGACAACTGCAACTGATATGTTTGCGAATTGTTAAGTTCGTTGAAGCTTGCTCGTTCCTCTACGATGTTGGCGTTTTCAAATAAGCATTCTATGGTAAAATAAAATAATTTTTTATTTTTTAAATTTAGGTCGTTCAGATATTTTACTAAGAAAAAATGTGTAGGCATTTTATAGAACATCATATAATTAATTGTTTTACATAATAAAATTAATAAATGTGTTAACGATATGCTTAAAAATTAATAAAACAAAATACAACTTTAAGGCCGTTGTTCTCAAAAAATGGTAAATAATTACCGCGAAAATAGCATCTCTCTATCTTTAATAAAAACGAAAATACCCTGCAGAAGTACCGAAAATGGGACGCCCTGTACCTCCAAAGAGAAAAATTGACAAATAAGTACTCAGAAAGGTAAGCATCAAAATACCAATCCAATTCTTAATATTCAAAAGTTAGTCTTAAATTTGGCAACATATTGCTAAATACTTTTTGATTTTTATGACTGCGTAAATTCATAATGGAATTATTTGTCTCTAATGACAAAAAAGTACGTAGTAATACAGGCCGTGTTTTGACACCGCTAGTATGTATACCTTTAATTTTTATTTTATTTAAAAAAAGTCAACCTGACCATCACGGTTCATCAATCATCTCTGATAATAGCTTCGTGGAACCCGTTTGGATATTGTCAATTTTCTTTAATATCACGCCCCATATGTGCCGCCCTCGTATTAATGTATACGTGTCTTGTTAGACACAATATATTATTATAAACGCGACATAATATGTGGTGTCTGTCGTGATGTGACATGCATTGTAATTTCCGTGTTGTATTTACCGAAGCTAGAAACGAACGTACTAAATTACTTGTTTATCAGAAAGCATTTGGAGCATTTTAGCCGCATGTGCACATTTTGCAATAATGATTTATTTTGAAGTGCAAATAAGCCTAGAAAAAATACCTTAAGTGAAATTACCATTGACAGTAAGTACATTACAAAAATGACAAAAAATAGCCAAGCATTTTAATGAATATTACACGATACTGGGAAGCAAGATGGCATCAAAAATTATAAAACCAACACAGTCTGCCCTAAAGTGAGGGATAACTAACAAAAATACAGTTTTTTAAAACTCAGATCTAGAGGGAATAATAATGCTTTATATAACAAATTACTAATAAGGCAATTTTAGTCACTTGTTATGGAGGCAAATCCTACAAGCAGAATAGAAAGTGGAGAAGAAATCATTAAATCAAAGCAGTTTCAGGTTCTATTGTCTTGTCAATATAAACAAGAACAATCGTCCACTTCGAGCGATCGTCAGTGCAATAGACTCGCCCACATACCAATTAGAAAAATATCTTTCAAACTTGATCCATTTACTGGAAAATTAGATTCTATTGTAAAAAGCACTGAAGACTCTAGACAAACTTTAGGCAATTCAGTTGAATCCCCAAGACATTTTGGTCAACAATATAGAATGACTATACAAACTTCAGGGGCAGCTATGGGATCTCATCTTTCATCTGTGGTAGCGAATATCTTTATGGAAACCATTGAAAATATTGCTTTAACATCCGCTCCACTAAAACCAAAACACTGGTTCAGATATGTAGATGATACTTTTGTTGTTTAGTCTCATAGATAGAAAAATCTCCTCATATTTCTGGATCATCTCAATCAAAAACATCTTAATATTAACTTCACAATGGAAATTGAATCTAATAGAACGATTGCCTTTCTAGATGTGTTTTTTCAAAGGAAGGAAGATGGTACATTAGGGTACATTACAACAGCAAACTGCAAAAACGATGGTATTTTCTACTTGAATATAATTATTTTAACTAGCAGGTGGTTTATTTAAATAAAAGATTTGGTTTTTAAAAACAAATAAAAACAATTAACAAAAGTAAAAGAAGTGAATTACTGGACAAAAATAATACTTAAAACTAATAAGAAAAAAAAAGAAAGTATTTAAATATAGAAAATGACGGAATTTACTTAAAATTTCCGTACTTAGTGCAAAAGAAAAGATAAGAAAAATCTTTAAATAAACCATAAGTTTAACCTTTGAAAATATGTAAAAGTTACGCTCCAAATAAATCATAGAATGAAAATAAAATATCTTTGATAATCCCTTAACTTTAATAACCCACTGTATACGTAAAGCCCCATAAACTACCACAAAAGAAGAATTTGAAATCAACTGTAACAAAAAGAACTTTGACACAGACTAACTCTTGTTTTAGAAATCAGAAAAAAGGTCGACACCAAATTTGACAAGAACTGCCTCTGGTTGGCTGAAATGCAATGCGTCGTCATAGACTCACCCTGAACCCGATAACAACTTGAGAAGGTTTATCTATACGCAAATCTGTCTACACAATCTAGAAAATAGCGTTCGAGATAAATAACATTTATTATTTTGTTTAGCATTTAAAACTCTCGAAACTAATATTAGATAAATCCACTTATAACTTCTTTGAAATAATCAAATCTGTTTAGGCTTTAACGTGAAAAACCGACTGTTTTACTAAAATATTGTTTGAATTACGTTTAGAATATATAAATATATATATACTCTATTCCGTTGCTATAGCCTATTCAGTTACAATGGAATACCTCCGCATTAAGTTGCTGCTGTAAGTGAATTTTTAAATGACCGGTTTTGATTGTGGATTGGAAGGAGAGGCCCGGTCAGCTGATTTATCACCCTTCGACTATTTTCTTTGGGGACTTTGGGACACCAAAACTACTAGTTGAGGTACCTAAAGTCAGTTTCGCATTAACTGTTCAAGTAAAATCCAACAAATAGTGTATCATTAGAAAGGTAATTTTATACCCATCGAAATAATGTATCATTTTTTTTCGTTTCTGGGGAGCGTCTCATCCTTTTTCGGCTACCCTATACAGAATGTCCGTATGTTTTATGGGGTTTCTCGCTCATGAGCAGAGATAGATAGATACGGTTTTCACGACACCATGCTACTTTTTCCTGAAACTAAAGATGCTACAAAGAGATTAGCTCACCGTCATAGTTTCTGTGCTACACGGTGATTTTGAAAATTTATCTTTTTCAGGCACCCCTTGTATCTTGGTTATTTTAAAAGTTATGATAAATGTGAAAACGCCTTTTTATAAAACTTTTTCCTTAAAATCCAGGGACGTACTAAGATTTTTTCCCAAAGTTATACTTTTTGAGATATTGACATAACTTGCCTTCTTTTAAATAAGACACCCTATATATTTTTCTCTTATGATATCAGGCTTACGAAACGCTTTAAAAATATATATCATAGTATATAGTTTGTAATTTTTTCACTTAGGCAGCCATGAATAATTAACTATCGTAACGCAAAAATAATAATAATTTTTTTTTATTGATGGAAACATTTTTCATCAGAACAGTAAAATTGCTAATACGGGAGTAACAAACTTATTTAACGGAATAATAATAAAAACATAACAGATATATATTAACAAAAGCTAAAAAAATACAATTAACAAATACTGTTCAAACTACTCACCATTATGTGTCCTACATATCTGGCAAAGTTTTGTATTCTTTTTAAAGCATTTTCTAATATACAATAGTGTCTCTGCAATTGTTCAAATCCATTTTCAGTAGCCACTTTTAATTGTTCTATATTGTCATATTGCCTTGCCTACATTTTATTTTTTTAAATAGCCCCACAAAGAGAAATCTAGAACCGAACAGTCCGTGGTGGCCTTTTGTTCCGATCTATTTTCTTGAAAAATGTTGGTTAAGCCAGTTTAGCATAATTCCTGCATTGTGGGCTGGAGGCTTGTATGGCTGGAAGAATATATTATTCAGTTGGACCAGGGGGATATCTTCCAGACTTCACATAGAATTTTCTTCTAGGATTTGTAAATACTATTTGAATTTAGATTTCCTTCGAAAATTTTATAAATAATTCTTCTCTCAAAAACACGACAGGAAGCATTGAAGCCAAATCTCCCCTGACGTTCTGGAGGAAAAACGATTTTCCTGACTCCAGAAGTGCATATTGTGTCGGTTCAAAAGTCCCGGACGAGAGAAATGTGCCTCAACCAATCAAATAATTTTGTTGTGAAAATCATAATCTTCTGCTTTCATACCTAAACACCATCTGCAGATCTCCAATCTAGGCTCAGCGTCACCAAAATTTAAATGATAGTTGTTGGACTAGTTTGAATTTGTACGGTGTGAATTTATGTTTTTTTAAGGTTCTTTGCATTATGATTTTGGGTATCCCTATATCTTTTTCTATTTTTCTACATGACGTTTCTGAATTTGAAGAGAATTTGAATAAGAGCTAAAACATTGACCTCAGATTCCTCGTTTTGTAGTCGAGGCTTGCAAAATTGCTTGTCAAATTTGCTTGAATTTTTTTTAAATATTGTTTTTTCTGGTTGTCTTCTTTCAGGATATCTCTAAAAAAAATAACGCAAAAATAAATTCCAAAGTACATATTATTTCGATGATAACATAGAGCAATTATTCATATCACATTTTGATGACAACAACTGTAACGACAGCATTTTTAGATTTTGTTCTGAGCGTTACGATGGTTAAATATCCATGGCCGCCTGCGTAAAAAAATTGAAAAGTGCATTTTGCGGCTTTGTTTATGAAAATAAATATATGCTATGATAGATATTTTTAAAGCGTTCAGTGAGCCCGATATCATAAGAGGAAAATATATAGAATGCCCTTTAAAATAAGGCAAGTTTTATCATTAACTCAAAAAGTATGACCTTTGGAAAAAATCTGAGTACGCCACTGGAATCTACGGGAAAAGTTCTATAAAGACCCGCTTTCACATTTACAATAAGTTCTAAAATAACCGAGATACGAGGGGTGCCTGAAAAGGAAAAAATTTCAAAATTACCCTGTAGCACAAAAACCATTACGGTTAGCTAAGATCTGTTTGTGACATCTTTAGTTTCAGTATAAGCACAACAAAAATGAGACCCTGTACCGTGAATAAAAATTATTTTGTATATAAGAAAATACTGACGTGTTTCGTCGTTTTATTTTAAGACGTGAATTCTATTTTGGATATATAAACAAAAAAATCAAGCATCTACACCAATGACTTCGACAATTTTTCAATTTCCGAAAATTTACCTCAACTATTACTGTTACTTGTTTGACTCTTGTTTTTTAGTGCGTTCTCAAAATAAGTATTTTTATGCCCCTTAAAAATATGGAAGATCTATACCCATGACACCCAAAATCTAATCTCTCGAGACAATAATACTGGGCAACAAAAAAAATTTTTTGTTGTAACACAAATCATAATAGCATAATTTAATACAATGGACCTAGCCAAATACGAAAATAACAAATAGAAAATTCTAGCACGTAGGGTGTTCTTGTTAGAGTTGTAGAACCATATCGAATGTTATGATACTTAATATCTATAGAAAAAATGATTTCAGAAAATTCTTAACCCTGTTTATTGACTGTGTTTACAGTTTTCGCCTATTAAACATACCATACATCTAAGAGAAAAGCAAACGAGAAAAATATTAACTTAAAACACTAATTAAACTTTATTTTTTCCGTTTATGAGGTGTCCTATCTTCTCTCTTCAAAAACCCACAGTAGTCACCCATCATGGCTGGATCCCATCGTCCTTGGTACCGAATTTCCATTGTTCTGATATCTTGGTGAAACCTTTCACCTTACGCATCACTAGCAGCTCCCAAATTTTTAGGAAAAAGTGATAGATGGCAATGGAGGAAATAAATTTTTAATTACATTCTGGCACCAAGCGCTTTATAGGCATCTAAGAGTTCATTAACTAATTGTTCATAATTTTCATCCATATTGTTGCCTAAAAATCCTCTTACTACATTAACAAACGAATTCCATGCTGTAATTCCTGCCTGGTAAGCTTTTCCGTAAAATTGACATCGTCGAGCAGTTTTCTGATTTGTGGCCCAATAAAAATGCCTTCTTTTAATTTGGCATCACTTAACTGGGGAAAGACTTATCTTAGGTATTTAAATCCATCACCATCTTTATTCAAAGCTTTCACAAAGTTTTTCATCAGCCTAAGTTTAATGTGAAGAGGGGGCAAAAGGGCATTTTTGGGATCAATAATAACACTGGCCGACAAAAAATTAACATTTTGAGATCCCGACTGAAATTCGCTTCTTTCACATAAACAAAGAAAACAGCAATATTTTGTAAATCCCCCCTGAAGTTCCACTAAAATCACTATAACTTTTAAGTCCCCACATATCGGCTATTTATACCTATTGTAGTTTATTTTATCCAAAATCGTGCGCCTATTTTCATAATTTTCTTTCATTGCAACTGAATGGGCAACTGGTATAGAGGGTTTGAAATTTCCATTATGCAATAACACAGCTTTAAAGCTATATTTAGATGAGTCTATGAATTAGCGGCACTCACGGGGAGAATGTTCAATATCAAGTTCCTGCATTAAACTGTCTATATCAGTACACGCGCACAACGAATTTTCCATACTGTAGAATTCAGAAAACATAGCCAATAGCCAATAGGTCCCATTCCTTAAGATCGGTGCACTGATCTTCTGAGCTGCCTGATGATGCGTTATCTCCATTATCTCCCAAATCAATAGCTTGCCAATTTAAAAGCGCAATCGGCACTGGCAAATTTGCATTATGAGGGACAGGTCGTATGGCAGATTACAAATTTGGATATTCTATATTGTGCTTTCCCTTTTTGGAAGAACCTTCAGTCTTTGTCAGGCAAAAATAACAATCGTCAGAATGATTGGTGGGTTCTCGCAATACCATTGGAACTGCAAAAGGCATACTTTTTCTCTTTCCCTTCATCCACTGTACCAATGATACACTACAACTAACACAGTACATATGGGGAGCCCACCGCTTATCTCAATCCTCAATTAACACACCAAAATATTTAAAGTAGGCTTTTTTTACATTTTCGGAAAATGGCCTGGCTTGTGATTTCACCAGAAATTCTCCACAAAATATAACAAAATTTGTCAGGAGAAATTTTGCAACTTCGGCGCGTTTGACTCGATATTCTCGTCTTCACATATACTTGCTTATCGATACACAGAGAACCACTCAATTCGAAACTCAACAGAAGAGTGATGTTTAACGTTTATTTTATGTCTAATGTTGTAAACAACTCAGTCTAGGTAATTTTTCCGTTGTAAAATGGACCCATTTTAGCCGCCCCATAATAAAATTGTTTACCTGCCAATATAAAAGGTTCTAATTAGGCTATTAAAAAATGGTACGTATTAGGGCTTTCCGAATATTTTTTTTATTATTGGGAGGGAATTTCCATTGTGAAAATGGAAGTTCCCAAAACCCAACTTATGTTTTTCAGACTTTTTTGCCATTGCGATACTTCCGCTGTATAGTCTATTAATACTACAATGCATGGCTGTGATATCGGGAAGTAAAAATATTATTTAGGGATCGAAAGAAAAATCAAAAAAGAAGAGGTTCATTTATAAGAATTAAATATAATTTTCGTCCTAATATTAAATATTTTCAAAAGAAACACGTACAAGAGAAATGTAAGGATTTAATTTTAAAGGATCCGAATGGACTTGAAGATTATTTAATACGGACTGAAGGAGAATTCCGCGTTGGAGATTATTTATTTTATTGAAATAAAATAAGATGCTATAAGCAGGCTTCCAAAAGTTTTAATAGAGTAAAATTAACAATGGATTAGGAAGAGGAATTTGGCTTGGAGATGAGTTACGAATAGTTTACGATGAGATACCTGCTGTTAACAGTATCACTGGTGAACCAATTTCAACTTTTTTTTGTTTCTTGAACAAAAAGCTAGTTTTTGTATTCAACTGCACCCAAGTAACTAAAAAAACCTATTAAAGAATTTAGTTGGCTGGCAAATAAAAATCTGAATTATTTGTTAGGAAATTTTATTTAATAGGTATATACAGTGAAGATACCAAATACAGACAACAATATATTGTTGGTTCAACAAAAAAAATTAAAAAGCACATTTTTATCATTGAATGTAAAGTTTAGACACTTCCTAGTCTGCCTTTTGAAAGCAATCTCTGGTGCATCTTTCGTAATAGTCCAGCAATAATATTGTGCTTTACTTTGTCAGAAGCTTTGCTAAAATCAGTGTACAGGGAATCAATATATATATATATATATATATATATATATATATATATATATATATAATATATATATATATATATATATATATATATATATATATATATATATATATATATATATATATATATATATATATATATATATATATATATATATATATATATATATATATATATATATATATATATATATATATATATATATATATATATATATATATATATATATATATATATATATATATATATATATATATATATATATATATATATATATATATATATATATATATAATATATATATATATATATATATATATATATATATATATATATATATATATATATAAATTGGACTTCTTTCTTGGGTATAGGTGTATTTGCAAAATCAAACAATGGGATTAACTTGACGTTTCGCCTATCATAGTAGGCTTTCTCAAAAATTGCTCATTCCTTTATTTTATTTATTTTTTTTGGTATATATGGCTTTCCTTACCTATCTACAATTAATTTAAAAAACATTTAGTGGTCTAATTATAAAATGATATTTACAATTTTTCTAAAACTGATTTAAAATTTTATACTGTTGACAATAATTATTACAAAATTAATAAACTAAGGTTACATACCTCGAAAAATGCATGTTGATTATTTATTTATATTTGAATGATAGGTAGCAAGTTAGTGGTTTGCCAGGCAACTCATGGCACAGTTTTAAGTAAAAAGGTGTTCTTATCGTAGTACGTTTTTTTTGAGAAATTAAAGATCATTTTTTGCAATTTTTTAATTTAAACCTTAGAGTAGAATCAGAAATTCACAATGATATACTACATTTTAAAAATAATGGCTTAGACGAAGATAAAACTATACTAAAATATCAAATTGTGGTATATTTGACTTAAATTTTTTATGTCTTGTTTGTCATTTACTGCATTTTTTTCTTTTTTTATGTGAATCATTTCTTTGATAATCAATTTCTGATACAGGTTATCTTCATCAATGATTTTGGTTTCAGAAAAATTAAATTCGTGTTTTGTGCTTTTTTCATGTTTGGGTAATGTAGTGGATGCATTCTTTGTATACTTATGCCCTTTTATTCTATTTTCTAAAAGTTGGGTTGTCATACCAATATATTTCATAGGGCAGTTTAAACAAGGAATTTCATATACGAGATTGGATTTTTTATTTTTGGGAATTTTAGTTTTTAATTTTGTAAAAAGGGAGCCTATCAGGTTCTGGGCTTTATGACACACAATTATGTTATATTTTCCTAAGATATGTTTTAATTTTTCAGATAATTGAGATGTGTATGGCATTGCAATATATTTTTTTTGCGTATTATCTTGTCTTACGTTTTCGTTATGATTGTTATAATATATGTACGTCCTTTGCTTGATAATTTTTTTTATCAGTTTTTCTGGGAAATGATTTGCATTCAAGGTCTCTTTAACTTTATTAAGGGCTTCAGGACGGTATTCTGGTGACGTTAAAGATATGGCACGTTCAACTAGTCCAATCACAACACTTCTTTTTTGTTTGTATGGATGGTGGGAATTGAAATTAAGATATCGTCCAGACCAAGTTTCTTTTGTAAACCATTTAGTTTTTAAATTATTTTCTTTATGTCTTATTATAGTAAGGTCGAGAAAATTTATTTTTTTTCTGATTCAACTTCAAGATTGAACTGAAGTTTTGGATGGAAATTATTGAATGCGAAAAGTAGTTATTCTATTTTATTTTCTGGAACTGATGCTAAACAATCATCAACATATTTCTTAAAAAAAGTAATATTAAAATTCAATTTTTCAAGAACTTCCTCTTCTAGGTATTCCATAACTATTTGTGCGATTGTAGAGGAAATAGGTGAGCCCATAGCACATCCACAAGTTGCTGATAAAATTGGTTTTTGTATTGAAAATAATTATTTGACATTATAAGATTTAAGGCTTCTAAGAATTCAGGCTGAGTTAGAGTTGTAAATTTTTTTAAAATATTCCATTTGCCTTTTATAGCACTAACTATGAGTTCATTTGGTATATTAGTATATAAAGAAATTACATCTAATGATATTAACTTTGAATTTGGTGGTATTGTTACTGTATCTAGAAAATGTTTAAATGTAAATGAGTCTTTTATGTAATAAGTGTTTTTACCTGTGATATTTGACAAACATTTTGACAAATATTTTGAGAGCTTGTAGAAAGGAGATTGAATACATGAAACTATAGACCTGAGGGGAATGTTAGGTTTATGCAATTTGGGTAGGCCATATATTTTAGGCGTGACTGCATTATGAATTGACACATTTTTAGCTTCCGCGTCAGTTAATAAATTTTTGTATAAGAGCTTTTTTACAAAAGTATTATTGTTGTTTTAAAAGATGTTAGTTGGGTCATTCTTTAAAAGTTTATAGGCACTGGTATCTTTTAAGAGCTGATTCATTTTTGTGTCATAATCAGTAGTATTCATTATAACGGTTTTACTGCATTTATCTGGTTTAAGTGTGGTTATTTGAGGATTATCTTTAATGAATTGCCTTGTTTTATTATGTTGTTTCTGTATTAAAATTCCCAAAAATAAAAAATCCAATCTCGTATATGAAATTCCTTGTTTAAACTGCCCTATGAAATATATTGGTATGACAACCCAACTTTTAGAAAATAGAATAAAAGGGCATAAGTATACAAAAAATGCATCCACTGCATTACACAAACATGAAAAAAGCACAAAACACGAATTTAATTTTTCTGAAACCAAAATCATTGATGAAGATAACCTGTATCAGAAATTAATTATCAAAGAAATGATTAACATAAAAAAAGAAAAAAATGCAGTAAATGACAAACAAGACATAAAAAATTTAAGTCAAATATACCACAATTTGATATTTTAGTATAGTTTTAACTTCGTCTAAGCCATTATTTTTAAAATGTAGTATATCATTGTGAATGTCTGATTCTACTGAATTATCTTTAAATTCCTCAAAAAAACGTACTACGATAAGAACACCTTTTTACCCAAAACTGTGCCATGAGTTGCCTGGCAAACCACTAACTTGCTACCTATCATTCAAATATAAATAAATAATCAACATGTATTTTTCGAGGAATGTAACCTTAGTTTATTAATTTTGTAATAATTATTGTCAATAGTATAAAATTTTAAATCAGTTTTAGAAAAATTGTAAATGTCATTTTATAATTAGACCACTAAATGTTTTTTAAATTAATTGTAGATAGGTAAGGAAATTTATATATACCAAAAAAAAAAAAAAAATAAAGGAATGAGCAATTTTTGAGAAAGCCTACTATGATAGGCGAAACGTCAAGTTAATCCCATTGTTTGATTTTGCAAATAAACCTATACCCAAGAAAGAAGTCCAATTAATATATACCGGGTTTAAGAAACAAATTGAATAATGTATATATATATATATATATATATATATATATATATATATATATATATATATATATATATATATATATATATATATATATATATATATATATATATATATATATACGTTGATTCTTAGTCCTTCACGGATGGAAAAATACAATGTGTTTTCATTCCGGGTGTACATCCGTTCACTACTGTCGTTCTGAAAACAACAGTTTTGCTGACGTTTCGCCAAAATCACATTTGGCATTTCTTTCTTGCGTCCGAATAGAGAGTGAAATATTAGTGACTGCTACGTTTCCTTTTATGCCCCCATCAGGGGTCGAAGGTTATATCTGCGCAGCCGTTGGTCGTTATTTACATTTTCCGGATGGTGCTGCTGTTGTTGCGCTAATTGCGCTTGAGTTTTTGCGATTTTAGATTTGTCGAGTATTGTCTTCCATACTGTTGGTAGTTTTAGTGACTCGTCGTTGATTTGCACGAAATACAAAGAAAAGATTTTCACAATTTATTTACCTCTACGTGCACACAGCCCTTCCCCTTTCATTTTTCTTTAAAGCACAAGATATTACCTTAAGTTCGTTTTGTCTCGTCTGTGTTTCAGTTAATCGTACGGATCTGGATATTAGGGTGTTGGCCACAGCCTGAATTTGTGCTGGGTGATGATGTGATCTTGCATTTAAATATCTGTCCGTATGTGTTGCCTTTGTGTATACGGTGTATTCGAAGTGTCCGGAATATGTTTTGTATTCTGGGGTGGATTAAATTTACGTGAGTCAGAAAATTTTCCAGGTCTGTATGACTATGTTGATATATAATAAACATGTCATCTACATAACGAACCATAATTTGGGCTCTTCTCAAGAGCTTCCTTCTCAAAGTATATCATAAATAAATTTCGACTACTGATGATAGCGAGGAGCCCATTGGAGCACCATTCATTTGTTTATATATTTGCCCGTTGAATGAAAAATAAGTATTTTTAAGGCAATGCTCCGAGAGTTGTATTATATGTGCCTGGAAAAATAAAGTAAAACGTTCATCAATAGACACCGAAATTGAACAAAAAATAATACCACGGGGAAAGTCAAGCAGATGTCCTAAACTCTATGGTTTACCAAAAATACACAAACCAGGGGCGCCTATCAGACCTACTGCTAGTGCTGTTAATTCGCCGCTACTAAAGCTGGAGAAAAATCTTGCTGAAATTATGCAACCAGCTGTCGAAAAAGCTGATTCATTTGTAAAAATCTCGAGACATCGTTCTTGAATAAGGCGATATCACAACAAGCCTAGATGTCAAATCGTTGTTTCCCAGTATTCTCACCGACGAAGCATTGGACAACATTGCTATGAACGAGGATTTCTAGGCACATATAATAAAACTCTCGGAGCATTGCCTTAAAAATACTTATTTTTCATTCGACGGGCAAATGTGTAAACAATTGGATGTTGCTCCAATGGGGTCCTCACTATCGTTTATGGTATACTTCGAGAACGAAGTTCCTGAGAAAACAAGTTTGAAGCCCAAGGTATGGATTCGTTATGTGGAAGACATATTTATTATATGGCAACATGTTCATACAGAGCTCGAAAACTTTCTAACTCACGTAAATTCAATACATCTGAGAATGCACTTTACCCTAGAGTTAGAGAAAAACAACAAACTTCCTGTTTTAGATGTTCTGGTCACAAAACCATATAACGGACACTGCGAATACACCGTGTACAGAAAACCAACACATACTAATTGATATTTAAATTCAAGATCACATCATCACCCAGCACAAATTCAGTCCAATACCCTAATATCCAGATCCGTACGATTAACTGAAACGCAGACGAGACAAAACGAACTTAAGGTAATATCTAGTGCTTTAAAGAAAAATGGCTACACAAATAGCACCATAGAGAAAGCTATTAATGCACAGGGTTCCCGAACAACGAACAACAAAAATTATGAACCGGGAAAGCAACAAGTAGTCTTACCATATGTAAAAGGCACAACAGACAGAATCTGAAGATTTTTTAGAAAACACAACATACAAACAATACACAAGCCACAAACAACAATAGCTAAACTATTTGAAAATCCACAAGATAAAATCAAGCTGGAAAACCACGGAATATACAGCATTCCATGCCAGGACTGTGAAAAGGTGTACGTGGGGCAAACTAATAGGCGAATATCAGCAAAAGTGGAAGAGCATAAATTCAGCATCAGAAACAAACAAACAACCTCAGCGTTATTCCTACATCATCAGGAAACCGGCCATAAAATAAATTTCGATGGGTGTAGGGAGATTGCCAATATAGAACATTATAAGACCAGAATAATCCGAGAAGTCATAGAAATTGAAAAACAAGGTGAATTGAATAAAAGGGATGAATCGTTAAAACTACCAACAATATGGAAGACAATAATCGACAAATCTAAAATTGCAAAAACTCAAGCGCAATTAGCGAAACGACAACAGCATCATCCGGAAAACATAAATAACGAACAACGGCCGCGCAGATATAACCTTCAGTCCCGGATGGGGGTATAAAAGGACACGTCGCAGTCACCAACACTTAAGTCTCTATTTGGATGCGAGAAAGAAAGCTTCGAAAATGCCAAATGTGATTTTCGCGATACGTCAGCAAAACTGTTCTTTTTAGAACGACAGTAGTGAACGGATTTACACCCGGTAATCCTTACCGTTACTGGTTTCGTTTTGTATATAATATATATATATATATATATATATATATATATACATATAATGAAATATATATATATATATATATATATATATATATATATATATATATATATATATATATATATATATATATATATATATATATATATATATATATATGCTTGTGCTTTGCTTTCAGACATCTTTATTCAAGATTTCTTTTGCGGACAAGAAATCTTCTCAGTCAACTTACACATGGATGCCATGGCATTTTAAAAACATATCATCCCTACTGGAAAACTTCTTATTATGGATTCCTGTTTTTAAGACTTTATGAGAATGCTTTTAAAATCGATCTGTTACATGTCTATAAAACTCTCTTGCTATCTATATATATATAGCTGAAACTTTATTTGAACAGCTAATGTAGTAAAATAACCTGTTTTATATATATATATATAGCTTAAATTATATATATGATGCTACAGCTAATGTATTTATATATATATATAAATATGGAGAAGTTTGGGGCCGAGCTTCCGGGAAGTAATATATATATAAAATATATAAAGTTTTTCAATTATGAGAGCAACATGCCTCGAACCGAAAATATATTGTATATAATTGTAAAAAAGTTTCGGTATAACCCACGTTTAATATATATATATAAAGGATATTATATATATATTATATACTTGTTTTAATATAGGACAGCTATGGGTCGTACTTATCATGGTAGGTACTTAAATTATATTAGGATTTAGTTGTCTGTAAGAATTCGTGCTAATCACTTGTGTTAAGCCCGCTACACCATTCGTTGATTCGTTCATTCTTCAACATAGGTTCGGTTCATCTATTCGATTCGTTTCGCAGCGGTACCGTCTTCTGAGCCAATAATCAACTAGGCTTTGACCTCAGTGAATCATTCTTAGGCCCGATCTAATTTTTTCTGTATTTTCATTGACACAAACATGAAATCCATGCGATCGAATGAAATAAAAATTGATAGACTGTGTGGATAAAATATTCGACAATTCATTGATTCGCCAATTCGTTCATTCGTATCGACGAATCGAATGTATGCGGACGAATGAACGATAGTAGTAGCAGGCTTAACAGAACGAGGAGTTATGAACAAACAAAAAGTTTTAGAAGAGACCTCTATTTTCACAAAAATACCAGACCTAATCTTTGAAATGAAACAATAACAGCTTCTTTGGACAATAGAGTTGAACGTTTATTACTAAGCCAACGTTTCGGCACCAATTTGTGCCATCATCAGGGCTAAAACACAAAGGAACAATCTAAATCTAATTATATACTTAAAGCAAAAGGTAGGTGAACTGAAGCACATACATATGCATATACATACACATACATACATGTAGGCATACACACATACACACAACATGTTCACATCTACGCAGATTAAAAACAGAAAAAGGAAAAAAAAACAACACTTAGGGTATTATTGTGACAAACTGTTAAAACAAAGAGATAAAACCAACTCATCTGAGGTCACTTGGGAGTTTGCTTAATTAGTTTAATTGTTAATTTACTCTAACTTGGTACCTGGATAAACAATGAATTAGGTTTTTTTCAATACTTGTTGTAATTTCTTGAATTTGACTCACCTAGTAAATTCTAATTACTTATGTAGTCTAAATAGACATACATATTGTTGTTACTTCACAAACACAAAATAAAACAACGAACGAGCAGAGGAATTTTATGCCGCTGAGAAGAATAAAGGTTTTAAACTATATGATCAAAAATATGTATTTGCAAATGTGTGGTGTGTAGTACTTATATATAGGTGGAAGTGGAGAGGAAGCAGGCGTCGATCGATATATAGATGCACAGTGGATACCGGGGGAGGCGTAAAAGTTAGCTTAGGTGTTTAATGATATTGTGGTAAACTATATTGAGATTTTGAATATCTGTATTTAGATTGACAGTATTCTCAGTTTTTTGTATATGTGCCATTTCGAGAAACAGCCTCTTTTTTGTATTAGGTTCTTCATCTAGAATTATTGTTTTTGAAAAATCAAACAGATGTCCCTCACTAAAGTGGTGGATTGCTAAGCCACTTTTTGGGTTGTCCCTGTATATAATGTTGCAATCTCCTTTATGTTGTGCTAAGCGTTTGTTAAGCAATTGTGTGGCTTGACCAATATAGAAGGACTGGCAATGTCCACACGGGATTCTGTACACTATATTATTGCGTGTTAATGAGTTTATGGGTTCTTTTATCTTTGAAAATACTTTGCCTATTTTTTTAGTATGGTAAAAAGCAATTTGAGAATTTTGAGTGGTTAGCTTCTTAGCAAGGGATTCAGATAAGTTATGGGTATATGGCATCTTGAAGTATTTTTTAGTATTTAAATTCGGTCGATCGGTTTGATTAATTAGAGAAAGGTGAGAAGGAGGTTTCTTGTTTAGAACAGTATTGATTAAAGAGTTGGGATAATTATTTGATTGTAACGTGGTTCGTAGATTATTTAAGTTTTTTGGCCAAAATATTTTGTCTGATAATGAATATATCTTGTTCTTTGCCTGAGTGATAATGTTAATTTTTTGGTGCATTGGATGTGACGATCTATAGTTTAGCACTCTGTTGGAGTTTGAAGGTTTTTTGTAAACATCTAAAAGTATCTTGCTATCGCGATTAATAATTAGAACATCAAGAAATGGAATGCAATGGTCTGTTTCAATTTCGATCGTGAACTGAATGTCCGGATTAATGCTGTATGTATTAATAGTGTGATCTATTTTGTTGGTTGGAATGCAAGTGAGTGTGTCATCCACATAGATGAAGAGGAACGGTAAATTAAAGTCTAATTATGCAACTACAGCAGTTGCAATGTAGTTCATCACCATGTCAGCCAAGATTGGACTAATTGGATCACCCATGGGCATCCCGAGGTTTTGTTTATAAAATTCCCCTCTGTACTTATACAAAATAACTGGAATCGAAAATGAATTTTATCCAGCGAAGGAATGTTTGTTTGTCTATTTCAGTAAAACGACATATGTCTTGGCAGTCACGGTCAATTATGTTTATTATGAGGTCTCTAGGGATGTTAGTGAAAAGGGACTTTACGTCCAACGATACTAATGTATGACCCGGAGGCATCGAAAGGTTTCGGAGTCGATTGGTAACCTCAAATGAGTTCTTAACATTAAATTGAAAATTTGGAATCAGATTTTTTAAAATGTTATTAAGAAACCTGGACAAACGACAGCTTGGGCTGTTAATACATGAAACAATTGGTCTAAGAGGTCTACCCTCTTTATGTAGTTTGGAGAGGCCATAGATGCGGGGTGCTACTGCCTTATTCGTTTTTAGGATCTTAGAAACTGATTCTTCAATGAGATTGTTATCTTTAAGTGAATTTATGAGCGAGTTATTCAGTGTTTGAAATTTATTGGTTGGATCCTTTGTTAACTTGGAGTCAGTTCTGTCTTCACTGATAAGTGAAGTCATTTTTGTTTCATATTCCGTTTTTTCAAGGATAGTTGTGACATTACCTTTATCAGCAGGAAGAACATATATTTTGGTGGTTATTAAGAAATTTCTAGCGTCATTGTAGTCTTTTATCAAGGGGTTCTTAGAGTGTTTATTGTTCTTATTTTTTTGTAAAAAATTTGTTATGATGTTAGTTGTTTGCAGTCGGCACGATTCCTTGTCATTTATGTCTGTGTTGTTTTCTATGCAAAATTCAACATCGGCTAAGAGTTTAAGTGGTAATTTGGAAAAATTGTGTTCTACTAAGAAATTCGGGCCTAGTTCTAGTATACGACTAACATTCTTCGGAATATTTATAGCAGTTGTGTTGACCCTAAGTGTTGTTATTGTTTTTTTTTTCCTTTTTCTGTATTTAATCTGCGTAGATGTGACCATGTTGTGTGTATGTATACCTTTTGCTTTAAGTATATAATTAGATTTAGAGCGTTCCTTTGTGTTTTAGCCCTGATGATGGCACAAATTGGTGCCGAAACGTTGGCTTAGTAATAAACGTTCAACTCTATTGTCCAAGGAAGCTGTTATTGTTTCATTTCAAAGATTAGGATTAGTGGACGAAAAACCTACCATAAAACCAGACCTAATGTACAGGTTTTTCCCGTATATTTTTCCACCCACCTAGAGAGTTTATTTGAATAGATACGGAAATGTCGTAAATGCAAAAGTTGTTGGGTTTTTTATGAAGATTTAGAATATTATATCATTAATGCGAAAATATTATTGGAAATGTCAAATTTTGACAGGTTGTCAGTTTTTTTAAATGAAACAACCTGTATATTAAATCATATTCTTGAAGATCTTTTTTTTTCTAATTTCAAATATATGTACTTTTAAGATATCCTGTCTATTAGTTTTGGACATATAAGCGTTTAAACATTAAAGAAACGGTAAGGTAATTTGCGCTAAAACATATTGAGCCATGGTCAAGACAATTGCAATAAACGACGCCTTTTTGAAGTTTACCGGTCAGAAGTATCTATTTACCAGCATTTTTAATATCTAATACGTTGGACGATGGGTTATTCAGAAGAAGAGAAACTCGACATGATGGAATTATTTTATTTACATGGTAAAAATGCATCGATAGCTCGTAACGAATATCATAGACGGTTTCCAGATAGACCAACACCGACTCGTAGCATAATATTAAACATCGTTAAACAATTGAATGAAAGAAAAACACTTAAGCGAAAAGTTAGAATAGTGGAAAGAAACAATACCATAAAAAATCAGTAATATAAAGTAGTTAAATAATAATATTACCTTAAAGAACTAAGTTTTGGTTTTCTATATAACCTCCTTGGTTTATAATGCATTTCTGAATATTTCTTCTAAATTTTCTGTGTATGGATGCGTAGATAAAATGAGGTGATTGGGTGTTTAAATCGTCGATTGTTTGGACTATATTTTGCTCTAAAGCTTGGATGGTTCTTGGCCTATTGTAGTATATCTTGTTTTTCAGATAACCCCACAAAAATATGTCTAATTGGGAGAGATCAGGACTGTTTGCAGGCCACCTTAATGGTCCATGTCTTCCAATCCAAAATGGATACCTGTCATTTAAAAAATTGGTGACCGGCTGGACATTATGGGGAGGGGCACCATCTTGTTGCCGTATCAAATTAAGATATGAATTAATCGGTAGTTGTTCTAAATGCCCCTCGATTTCATTTTCTAATAACTCCTGATACTTTTGTCCGGTTAAATTCCCATTTAAAAATATAGGTCCAATAACATGATTGTTAAGAAGACCACACCAAACATGTAGGGATCTTCTTCCCTGAATTTTGACCGCCTGAAGAGCTGGCCGGTTTTCTTTTGATCAAAAATGCCTATTTTTCCGATTAAACATGCCTCCAGTGGTAAATGTTGCCTCGTCAGTGAAAATTATGTTTGACAGATTTAGTTGGTTCATCATAACACGTCTTTTTATTTCTTGGCAGAAGTGTAACCGGTCTATTTTATTTTAATCGGTTAATTGTTGAGTAGGTAAAACTTATATGGCTTATATTTATAATGTTTTTGAAATGAGTGGATTTTATGCCATGATTTGTTAAAAAAGTGGCTGCATCGGGAATTGAGCGCTCAGGATTTTCTAAAACAAGAATAAATAAGATAAATAAATTATTTTAATACAAAAGTTTCAAAATGACCTTCAAAATATAATAAAATATTTAAATCTTCTTTAGCGTTTTTTTCACTATTCTAACTTTTCGCTTAAGTGTTTTTCTTTCATTCAATTGTTTAGCGATGTTTAATATTGTCCTACAAGTCGGTGTTGGTCTATCTGGAAACCGTCTATGATATTCGTTACGAGCTATCGATGCATTTTTACCATGTAAATAAAATAATTCTATCACGTCGAGTTTCTCTTCTTCCGATTAACCCATCGTCCAATGTATTAGATATTAAAAATGCTCGTAATAATTACTTCTGACCGGTAAACGTCAAAAAGGCGTCGTTCATTGCAAATATCTTGACCATGGCTCACTATGTTTTAGCGCAAATTACCTTACCATTTCTTTAATGTTTAAACGCTTATATATCCAAAACTAATTGACAGAATATATTAAAAGTATATATATTTAATATTAGAAAAATTTAAGAATATGATCTAATATATAGGGTGTTTCATTTAAAAAACTGACAACCTGTCAAAATTTGACACTTCCAATAATATTTTCGCACTTATGATATAATATTCCAAATCTTCATAAAAAAACCCAACAACTTTTATATTTACGACATTTCCGTATCTATTTAAATAAACTCTGTAGGTGGGTGGAAAAATATACGGGAAAACCTTGTACAGAGAATATTAAGAAATGATAGCGGTAACTTTTCAAAGTTAGAATGAGGTCATGAAGAAGTGATACGGAGCAAAACTTAAGAGCTTTACGAAGAACAAAATGTGTTGATATTAAATAATTTACTACAGAAACTTGAAAAAGACGAAACTGAAATCAAATGTGGTCGAACTGCTCTGTGGAAATGTATTTTGCCATCAACAAATCCTAGAGATTCTTGTGTTGATTATCATAAGAATACAACATCAGAATTATTGAAAGATTGATCAAAAATAACTTGGTTCCCAAATAGCGTTATTGTAATGGACAATACTAGTTGCCATAGCAGGCAGTTAAATAAAGTTTCATGCCGGAAAGGTATTTAATTTACGACGAATCTTATCGAAAGTGACGTATTAAAAATGTCTGTAAGTAGTTGGGCAATATGTGCCACTCGGTATAGTAGTGACTATCTCAGCAAAACGTTATCGCGATGCAACAGACAACGTGATGGAGGAGGGTAGGCCGTGGAAGTGGAGCACTAAAAGCCTGAAAGAATGTTTTGGTGGCAGATCCTTTTAGTCGTAGTTAAAAATTAGGCACCCAGAATTGTGGGAAAGCCCATAGTGTTATAATTTTAATAAATGTTAGTTAAGTGATCGGCAGTCGATTTATTTCTCTTGCGACCCACAAAAAGAAAACCCTGAGAAGAATAGTACATGGCAACACGTATAAAAAGTAGAACATTCTTATTATAAGATCTCTAATAAAATAGACCAGTTAATTATTAATGTAGATGAAAATAATTTTCTTTTAAATGAATGAATAATAATAAAACCTATGTTGCAATGCCGTACGCAAAAAAGTATATCTTAGCAAAACAGGACATCACTGTTTGCCATAAATCGCTTATCATATCTGTTTACCACTTTAAAAAGCAAAGTACCAATTAAAAAAAGATCTAACACCGTACATTCAATACACTGCCTAAACTGCCCAGAGAAATATATAAGAACGACCACCCAGTAATTAGATAGTAGACTGAATGGACATAAATATACCAAAAATGCTTCAACAGCTTTACACAAGCATGAACTGTGAGAGACACGAATTCAATTCTTTTGACACTAAAATCTTAACGCAAGACCTCATTTACCGCAAGCTACAAATAAAGGAAATGATACACATCAAAAAAGAAAAATATTCTGTTAACGAAAAAAAGACACCCATAATTTATAAATAAATAAATAAAAATGCCTTTATTTCTCGAAGTAAATCAAACTACAATAATGTTGAATTTAAGGTGGCAATATTCAGCGAAGCTGCTCATACAACCACCTTTTGGATAAAATTCTTAAGCTAGTACGTTTATAAATAACAGTTAATGAAAGTCAGAGAAAAAAAATTAAAATAGGGTTCACAGAGAATAGAAAAAGTTAAAAGAATATAAGTATACTAGATCTCTAGTAAATAGCAAAATAGTTGCAAATTCTATACTGGTGAATTTTTATAAACATTTTCAAATATGGCTGCTGCTACACAATATCCGGACACTCTATTCTATTAGTTAAGATCTTGAACATATATTTTAAAAATTTTCCCTATACTCTCTCAATACTTTTACTACACCTATCATACTGTAGTGACCAAATCAAACTTGCATCTTCTAATCCAGGTAACATAAGACAATCAAACAACCTTAAACAAACGTCAACCTTAAAAATTGTCGTAGATCTGATGATCAAACCCATGATTCGATGGGTTGCATTAGTTTTATTCATGATGTATTCTGAAAAGTTTAAATTAGTGTCGAATAACACTCCCAAATCTTTTTGAGCAGAGGTTTGCGCAAGGGCCACCTCATCAACAAAATACTCTTTGCTACCGGTTAACCACACTGCTTAAATACTCGTATAAACAATCACAATTATGGTCATTTATCACCTCTATAAAGAGTCTAGTCGTGAGCAAACAGTAACTTATTAGAATGTTTAACAACTCGGCATATATCATTAATTGCTATTAGGAATAATAGAGGTCCTAGGTTAGATCCTTGGGGAACCAAATGATTGGTGCATTTTATCTCAATGTATTGCTTTCTGTTACTTAAATATGACTGGATTTAATCCACTAAATTTGGTGTTACATTCATTATTTTCAAGGAATCCATTACAACACTATGTGACACCCTATCAAACGCCTTTTCCATATCAATATAAATTACATCAACTTGTGTTTTATTATTTAAAGAATTATAGATAAATTGTGAAAAGGTAAGCAAATTAGTAAGTGTTGATATATTCGACAAAAAAAATGTTGAAACTGAGAGAAGCTATGTTTAACCAAGTCATATATTCGATTAAAGAGAACTATCTCAAAACCTTTTGAGATAGCATTTACTATAGTTATTGGTCGATAATTAGTTACCTCATGTTTAACCCCACCTTTAAAAATGGGCACTACTTTGCTAATACACTGCCCGTAGGATAGGTTGCTGTACGGAGGCTAATGTTAAATATATGCAGCAACGGCTGTACTAAGAATTCCCCACAACCCTTGACTATATAGCCTGGCAACCCATCTGGTCCAATAGCTCTGTTGACCATTCTGAATATTTTATCTATACTATTCTCGTGTTCTTGTGGAGTTGTTATTATTCTTGAAATAAAGTTCGATCATTTTGGACCTTTCAGCAATTAAATACCACATTTTTTAAGTATTCGTACAAAATAAAAATGTGTCAAATAGTAAATCAGACTTCAAACATCAATGTTATGACTTTCGAAAAAGAAACCTTTATCTCCAGGTAGCAGCAGGTTATCTAAATAGGTAAGTAAAAATCGTAGTATTTCGTAATTCTGAAACCTTCCATATTCTGAAAACCGTTAATCTTTTATTTATGGTGTATTACACAAGAAATATGCAAAAGTCAATATAAAATTCAAAGCGTTGGTACTTGCCTTGCAATTTTTAAGAGATCCTGTAAGTATTAAAACAAAAGCATATGAAAAAGTAGATCGAATCAAACAACTTTTGTTTCTAATTTCAAAAATAATCGAGATATTTCCATTTAATGAGTTATCTGGATCACCTTGTACATCTGGTCACCCTAAATTGTCTACATTTTACAATAATAAGAGAAATATTAACTTTTCTAGGCAATTTATTTATGCAAGATATACGCCTCTCTTCCGTTTATGGCCGGACAATCTTTCAAACCATCAATCAATGTTTTTATAATTTGGCACACTTTTTGACATATACATGATGCCCAGTTATTACAAACATCTGTTCGTTCCTATTAAATAATAATTTTCGTTTCTGAAATGCGATCGATAATTATATTCAAATAATTTAGTGGCATGTTTATGTTCAATTTATTCATAGACTGTACGGTTACATGATGTAATTTGTCCGAAGCGATAATGAGGTTAGAAGTGGTCTTCATAGGACTCGAAGCTATTTCTATCGTCAAATTTGGAAGCGGTTTAACTTATATTTAATTCTTTAAGAAAGAGTAAATGTATTTTACTTACAGCTAAATGTCTGAGGTGGAAAAAGTAGGTATAAATCTAAATTGAGATATAACATATGTTTTAGAACAACCCAACTAAAATTTTTAGTAGTTAAAATCTATCCAATTTTATATTTTATGTTTTCGGACAAATCCTTCAAAACTGTATTTGCATTTTAATTAGTAGCCCTGCAGAAGAAACGAGTTGTTTCGACAGCTTGGCTATTAGAAAATAAATGTAGTAGGTATAGACTTTTTGGATGAATCCCCGTTATTTCTTTATACTATATATATATATATATATATATATATATATATATATATATATATATATATATATATATATATATATATATATATATATATATATATGAATAGAGACTCTATTCGGACGCGAGAAAGAAAGCTTCGAAAATGCCAAATGTGATTTTGGCGAAACGTCAGCAAAACTGTTCTTTTCAGAACGACAGTAGTGAACGGATGTACACCCGGAATGAAAACACATTATATATATATATATATATATATATATATATATATATATATATATATATATATATATATATATATATATATATATATATATATATATATATATATATATATATATATATATATATATATATATATATATATATATATATATATATATATATATATATATATATATATATATATATATATATATATATATATATATATATATATATATATATATATATATATATATATATATATATATATATATATATATATATATATATATATATATATATATATATATATATATATATATATATATATATATATATATATACAGGGTTAGTAAAACGAACCGGAACGTTTAAATGTCTTTAAAACCGGTGAAGTTGTGCTTACAAAATTTCGCACTTGGGAGTTTCTAGACATGCGGAAGTGAAAAATTGTATCGGCACTGTTGCCAAATTTTCCAATTTTCTGCCACAGGTAGTCAGTTTCTTTACCGCATTTACAGTAAAAAGTACGGGAACCCTTAAATATCATCAAAATCATCAAAAAAAGTTGTACTTACAAAATTCGGAGTTTGGGGGTTTGTGGGTATGTGGAATTAAAAAATTTTATCAGCACTGTTGCCAGATTTCCCAGTTTTGCCCTACAAGTAGTCATTTCCTTATCTTAAATGTATGTCCTATTTATTTTTATTGCACTAAATTGGCCGTCTCAAATAATTTAGTACCATCTCAAGTTTTCAAAATTCTATCTGCACTGGTTGCTGAGATATGACAACACCGCGTTTACAGTTAAAAGTACCGGAACGCCTAAATATCTTTTAAACTGCTAAAGTTGTGCTTACAAAATTCGAATTCTCCATTTATTTTTATTGAAATGTATGCAAGTTATTTTTTATCAGGTGATATTGGCGGCTTTCCCTTACACTTTATCTAGGCTTGGGACTGGTCTAAGTTCCAACAGTGGGAGATACTTAAAGCGTGTTTAAAAGTAGCGTTTATAAAAATATACATTAACGGTGTGAAGATTTAAAGTACCTACGTATATTTATTTTTTATTTGATAAGAACCTTTTAGGTAATAGTAAACTATGTTTTCTTCTTCCAGATTGAACGACTGGTAATGTAGGTTCGAAATAATTGCTTTTTTTTAATTTACGCTGGACTAAGAAGTAATTATACTTTTTTTTGTAGAAAGCCACCAGTATCGCTTAACAAGAATTACGTAATAACTCAAAAGTCATTCATTTCAATAAAATAAATGGACCATTACATTTAAGATAGGAAAATGTCTACATGTAGCGCAAAACTGGGAAATATGACAACCAAAGATACCATTTTCAATTCTGCATGCTCATAAGACCATAATTACCGAATTTGGTAAGCACAACTTTAGAGGTTTACTTTTTACTGTAAATGCAGTGTTGTCATATCTCAGCAACAAGTGAAGATAGAATTTTGAAAGTCTTGGATTCTACTGAGCTTGAGGCGGCCAATTTATTGCAATAAAAATAAATGGGGCATTCCATTTAGGATAAGAAAATGACTACGTGTAGCACAAAACTGGGAAATCTGGCAAGAGTGCCGACACCATTTTTCAATTCCGCATGCCTAGAAACCCCCAAATGCCAAATTATGTAAGCACAACTTTAGCGGTTTTGAAGATGTTTAAGCGTTCCGTACTTTTTACCATAAATGCGGTTTTGTCATATCTCATCATTCTATTTAAGATAAGAAAAAGACTATATGTAGCGCAAAACTGAAATATCTGGCAACGGTGCGGATACCATTTTTCAATTTCGCGTAATCAGAAACCCGCAAAGATCGAGTGTTGAAAGCACAACTTTAGCAGTTTAAGAGATATTTAAGCGTTCCAGTACTTTTTACTGTAAATGCGATGTTGTCATATCTCAGCACTCAGTAAAGATATAATTTTGAAAATTCAGGATGGTACTAAACTTGAGACGGCCGATTTAACCAATTAAAATAAATAGAGCATTCTATTTAAGAAAAGAAAATGACTACTTGTAGCGCAAAACTGGAAAATCTGGCAACAGTGCCGAAACCGTTTTTCAATTCAGCATGCCTACAAACTCTGAAATACAAAATTTTGCAAGTACAAATTTAGGGGTTTTGAAGATATTTAAGCGTTCCGGTTCTTTTTACTAACCCTGTATATATATATATATATATATATATATATATATATATATCAATCATAATCATATATATATATATATATATATATATATATATATATATATATATATATATATATATATATATATATATATATATATATATATATATATATATATATATATATATATATATATATATATATATATATATATATATATATATATATATATATATATATATATATATATATATATATATATATATATATATATATATATATATATATATATATGTATATATATATATATATATATATATATATATATACATATATATATACAGGGTTAGTAAAAGGAACCGGAACGTTTAAATGTCTTTAAAACCGGTGAAGTGGTGCTTACAAAATTTCGCACTTGGGAGTTTCTAGACATGCGGAAGTGAAAAATTGTATCGGCACTGTTGCCAAATTTTCCAGTTTTGCGCTACAATCAGTCTCTTCATCGCATTTACAGTAAAAAAGTACGGAAACCCTTAAATATCATTAAAATCAAACATTTTATCAATACTGTTGCCAGATTTCCCAGTTTTGCGCTACAAACATTTTATCAATACTTCCTTATTTTAAATTTATGTACCGGAACGCCTAAATATCCTTTAAACTGCTAAAGATGTGCTTACAAAATTCGAATTGGTAATGTAGGTTCGAAATGATTGCTTTTTTTCAATTTATGCTGGACTAAGAAGTAATTATACTCTTTTTTTGTAGAAAGCCATCAGTATCGCTTAACAAGAATTACGTAATAACTTCAGTCATTCATTGCAATAAAATAAACGGAGCATTACATTAAAGATTAGAAAATGTCTACATGTAGCACAAAACTGGGAAATATGACAACCAAAGATACCATTTTCAATTCTGCATGCTCATAAGTCCACAATTACCGAATTTGGTAAGCACAACTTTAGAGGTTTACTTTTTACTGTAAATGCAGTGTTGTCATATCTCAGCAACCAGTGAAGATAGAATTTTGAAAGTCTTGGATTCTACTGAGCTTGAGACGGCCAATTTATTGCAATAAAAATAAATGGGGCATTCCATTTAGGATAAGAAAATGACTACGTGTAGCACAAAACTGGGAAATCTGGCAAGAGTGCCGACACCATTTTTCAATTCCGCATGCCTAGAAACCCCCAAATGCCAAATTATGTAAGCACAACTTTAGCGGTTTTGAAGATATTTAAGCGTTCCGTACTTTTTACCATAAATGCGGTTTTGTCATATCTCATCATTCTATTTAAGATAAGAAAAAGAATATATGTAGCGCAAAACTGAAAAATCTGGCAACGGTGCGGATACCATTTTTCAATTTCGCGTGCTCAGAAACCCGCAAAGATCGAATGTTGAAAGCACAACTTTAGCAGTTTAAGAGATATTTAAGCGTTCCAGTACTTTTTACTGTAAATGCGATGTTGTCATATCTCAGCAATCAGTAAAGATAGAATTTTGAAAATTTAGGACGATACTAAACTTGAGACGGCCAATTTAACCAATTAAAATAAATAGAGCATTCCATCTAAGAAAAGAAAATGACTACTTGTAGCGCAAAACTGGAAAATCTGGCAACAGTGCCTAAACCGTTTTTCAATTCGGCGTGCCTACAAACTCTCAAATACAAAATTTTGCAAGTACAACTTTAGGGGTTTTGATGATATTTAAGCGTTCCGGTTCTTTTTACTAACCCTGTATATCGTCGGTCTACAAGTAAAACCCACTAAGTCAAAAAAAAGAGTTCTGAGAAAATTGAGTTTTTAATTTCCCGCGATCAAAGTTTTATTAATTTAAGTTTAAAAAACATAACATTTTTTTTAACATCACAACTTCTTTTTTGTAAGTATATAGAAGAACTACTGCATGAAAAAAATTTAATTTATGGTTTGCAAATAATTAATTAGACATTTTGAAAATTTAAATACAGTCACTTAATGTGTTTTTCTTGTACCAGCTGACTTAATGTGTTTTACGTGTTATAATTTTGGTAGCAGGTGACTTATTTGCTGTGTTAAATAATAGTAACAACAACAAAAAAGTGATGTTTTAACATTATTTTATTGACACTCAAACAAAAATAAAACCGCTATAGTAAGTATATTACGACTAGAGTGAAACTTTAAAACATTTTCAGAAAGGACCTAAGTATCTAGAGTAGCAACATTATGGCTGAAAATCCTCTTGTTCTTCTTCATCTGAGTCATTTTCTTCTGGTTCAACAGTACTATCTACAGAAGATGAACTTGGTAAACTTTTAAACCAAGTGTGAAGTGTTTGAGGAACTATATTTTTTTCACAGAGTTTTAGCAAATCTTTTTTTTTAGCAGCAGAGATTGGCAACTGTTTTGCATATAATTTGGGTATAACTATTGCGATTTCGGGTTTATTCTCCTTGCCTTTTCTATTGCTTATCCGTCTTATGAACCCAATATCAATTTTCTCAAATTCATCCTTAAATCCATATTTATATTGTAAAGTGTTCGGCAAATGTTTCTCATATTTGAAACATTTTACTTTAAGCCAGTTCACTATATTTCCCTTACTATCTACTTTTCTATTGTTCACAGTCATTTGAACGATTTTCTTCAAATCCAGAAATTCGTTATATTGAATTTCTCGGGTTTGATAAGCAGGTTTATTGCGATTTTTTCCCATCCTGGCCATTTTAAAAACATTCTCGTATTCATGCACACTAAATATTTCGATATTCTGCTTGGCCGTTTCGATAGCACTGTGCATGGAGTCCACTTCCATATAGGAATGCCCACTTTCCATGAACTTTTGTTCAATTACTTGAAGGCTGGGGTGGTTTCTCACAAGATGTAATAATAAAGCGGTTATTTGAATATTTCTATTTTGTCCTCCACAAGTATCCGAGAAAATAGTTAAATGTGTTACATCATGGGAGAATGAGTTTATATACATCGCTAAACAGGTGCCAATTTCACAGCTACCGCGGTTTCCATTGACTTCTGTCCAGAAGTAACAAAACGCTTCATTAGGTGGAGCAGCTTCGTATACAGTAAAGTTGTACAAGTTTAATTTACGCAGATAGTATAGCAAACTAACTTGGGATGTAGGAATTTGAAGGACACTTTGCATGTCACAAGACACAGATTTAAAAGTTTTATCATTGATAGCCTTCTCTTTATCTGCTTCTTTTTCTTGCATCGAAGTTTCTTTTCTTTCCAAATGCATCCTATAACTTATCTCCAGCGCATCTTTTTCATTTGCAGCTGCTTTTTCATATTCGCTGCAAGTAAGACACTGGTCCTTCTTTGGTTTAAAAAATGACATATTATATTGCTGGCAAAAAATACGTCTGTATGTTATAAGACTTACTCCAGGCTTGTTATTTTCTCTGACACTTTCCATAAATAAATTATGCATTTTTTTAATATTCAAAGTCGAATCCAGGTAAAGTCTTTTGGTTGATTTTCTTGTATAATGGCTCTCCATGACAGGAAAACTTTCAATGTGTTCCTTAACGCTTAAAATCACTTCGTCTGAAGTTTTATTACCAGGAGTTTTCTGTCCCCTTTTATCCTTTCCACAATACGCTCCGGTTTCACTTCAATTTTGAAACGCATTAACTATAGGTAAATTTGAGATACATAAAGTCTTGCAGAAAAAGTTTTGGCATACTTGAAATTTATTTTCACTTTTTGTAAAGAAATAAGATCTTGCACTGCTGCGCTGCTTGCTGTCTTCTCCTTTCCTAGGCCTGCGACTTTTTACTTCACATGACATTACATTTCTTAATATAAAATCCCTTTGCCTCTCAAATGTCAGGTTCCAATATGTTTTACATAATAGTTGGCGCTCCTCTTCGGAAAAGTTGTTGTTGCACTTGTAACGACATTTTGAGCAATCAATAGTTTTAGGGATTTTAGGTGCTTGTATTTTGCCTTTTACACTTTTATAAGGTTTCCCTTGACTTCTCTTTTTCTTTTCCATATTTCGTTTCCAAGTTGAGGGCCTTGCTACATTCCACCTGTATCTTCTAAGTTCTTCTGATGACTCCATTTTGTTCAAATTTGTAACGGAATTTATCGTACCAATTGTCTTGTTCTTGTTGTTATGATCTTCAATTTCGTTTGAACCCTCACTTTCACTTTCCGATGGCACATAATTTTTGTCTCTTATTGAGTCGTCAGAATCGTAGTCAAGGTTACTAGGTCCTGGTTCCGTATCCATGCTTGAGCTATATCTTGATAGGTTTTTTTTTCTAATATCGAGATTCCGAACCTCTGGGTCGACTTCCATGACGTCGACTGTGTTGTCACTTTGACAATGTTCAGGATCAGATCCATCATTGTTACACAAATTAGACCTTAGTCCACCTGTAAATAATAACAAATAACGAATAAAAACCTTTTTTTTAATAATTTAAAGTTACCTTTGTATGGCGATTCGAACTCGCTTAAGTTTGTAACTATTTTAATATTTTTAATTCTCTCGTTCTCTTTTTTGTGCGCTTTATTTTTATCTGAACTTCCACTTCCATCTTCCAATGAATCCAATGGCACGTATTCCTCATCTCTTATTGAATTATCAGATTGATTGATAGATGATTTGCAGTCTGATTTCCCTACAAACAATGACAAGTTATCAATAAAGACTTACTTACTTGAATTTATTCAATTTAATATTATTTCTCCGAATGACATTAAAAGCGGATTTTTAATAACGCATGACAGCCTCTGAAGTTGTATTTTTAATGCCTAGGCATTAAAAGTGCAACTATGTACAAAAGTACAACAAAGATGATCGTCGCGATGGAAGTCGACCTAGAGGTTCGCAATCTCGATATCCGAAAGAAAACCTATCAAGATATAGCTCAAGCATGGACACGGAACCAGGACCTCGTAACCTTGACTACAATTCTGACGACTCAATAAGAGACAAGGATTATGTGCCATCGGAAAGTGAAAGTGAGGGTTCAGACAAAATTGAAGATCATAACATTTGAACAAAATGGATTCATCAGAATAACTTAGAAGATACAGGTGGAATGTAACAAGGCCCTCAACTTGAAAACGGAATATGGAAAAGAAAAAGAGGAGTCAAAGGAAACCTTATAAAAGTGCAAAATACAATCACCTAAAATCCCTAAAAATATTGATTGCTCAAAATGTCGTTACAAGTGCAACAACAACTTTTCCGAAGAGGAGCGCCAAGTATTATGTAAAACATATTGGGAACCTGACATGTAAGAGGCAAAGGGATTTTATACTACGCTGGCCCAGGAAAGGAGAAGACAGCAAGCAGCGCAGAAGTGCAAGATCTTATTTCTTTACAAAAAGTGAAAATAAATTTCAAGTATGCCAAATTTTTTCTGCAAGACTTTATGTATCTCAAATTTACCTATAAATGCGTTTCAAAATAGAAGTGAAACCGAAGAGTATTGTGGAAAAAATAAAAGGGGACAGAAAACTCCTGGTAATAAAACTTCAGACGAAGTGATTTTAAGCGTTAAGGAACACATTGAAAGTTTTCTTGTCATGGAGAACCATTATACAAGAAAATCAACCAAAAGACTATACCTGGATTCGACTTTGAATATTAAAAAAATGCATTAAAAGTACAATTTCAGAGCCGGTCATGCGTCATTAAAAAGCCGCTGTTGTTGTCATTCGGAGAAAATTGTCATTTGCATGAAATTGAAACAAATTCGGAGAAAAAATTACATGTTTCACACGGTAGAAAAGCAGATTTAATGCCTAGTAAAACAAATAACTATTCCAGTAATTTTTACCTTGCTCATGATCATGAAGAACAACTGGTGTCAGTTGGAAATATGTTTTCCCAGTACTAACAGCGTTTACAGACGACGAGGCCGAAAATGTGTTTGTTTCTAAAAAAAATAAAAATATAAGTTTAAAAAATCAAGAGAGAAAGTTCTTAACGAACAGTTAACTAAACCATGCGTACGTTTGACGAACTGTATCCACTACCTAAATGTTAAAAGAAACGTCAAAGAAAAAAGATTCGATTAGTTGCTATGGAATAAAGCCATCCCACAACCGAAAACCAGGTCGAATTGATTACAATAATACTCTATAACATCATTAAAAATAATGATAATAATAATAGGCTACTTACCAATATTATTAGCTTGTTTTAAAAGACCGAATATTTTATCGACACGTTTCATGGCTGCCTCACTTTAACAAATCACAAACAAAATTAACGTCCGGAGGAACGGGAATTTTTTTATCCGATAAGACGCATGTTATAATATCCACTAAGTCGCCAAGGTCAGCAGCTTCGTTCACGAAAAATCCATTAAGTCACTTAGTGTATTTTTCCTGAACAAAATAACGCTATTATGGACTTAATTAATTTGAATTTTAGTTTAAAATAGGGTTCTAATTTTCGGAGGACTTAGTGGATTTTACTAGTATATAAAGTGAAAGAAATCCAGTCAAATGATGTAAATAAGTCAAAAACAAAAAAAAAATGACTTAGTGTGTTTTACTTGTAGACCGACGATATATATATATATATATATATATATATATATATAGGATGCGCTTGTATCAATCAAATGGCGTCCTTGAACCAAATTTTATAAAAAAATTGTTAACAGCCTTTAACTAAATCCTATCAAGAAAATTCCTGTTATCAAAGTACTTTTTTCTTACATGTAATAAAAATTTAAAGCTAATCTTTATAGAGCTTGCACTTTAAATGAGCCAATAAGAAAAAAATCTAATTGAGCCATCTCCGGAGATCAAGCTGGCATTCCACATTCATTTTAGTAGATATCGTCAATTCGAACTCTACGAAAAATATTTAATTGTTCAACAGTAACATCTCAACAATGAGCAGCATAAAACATTTTTTTTTGCAGCTAATTCACCTAAAAATTTGAAACACAAATCCCAATTCGAACCAATGTTAACAGATTAATGCGGAACCGAGAAATTTCAATTAAATTATTTCTAAATACTGATACCTGCACCTGAACACTTTACCTGAATATAAAGCACGCAATTAGTTTCCCGTAAATTTATTTCAAATAGAGCAAACATTCAACATTGAGCACTTTAATTAGCTCTATTAATTAAACTTTGCAAAGGACGCCGGCTTTACTAAATAAACAGATGGAACTTATATTAAACATTTATCGATTTCATTTAGGTATATATCTACTTTACTCAAAATAATTATCAAACTTTTGTTTATATAAAAGCATCAGGAAGTAAGTTAAGTGAAAGGTGTTTAGACATTTATTTTATTTAACCTACTAAAACAGTCTCTCAAATGATGCGAGTAATTACCGTCTTATTTTGATTGTTTTATTTAAAAAAAAAATTAAGATGGTGCATTTTTTTTTAGAAGATAACAGCTTAATTTTTACTATCCGTGATGATTGTGTCACAAATTAACCTAATACAGATACGAAAGAATAGCGAAATACACGTATTGTTTGCTGTAGCCTTGAGAAAGGGTTCAAAGACAATCCGCATCAATGCATTTATCGAGTTAATATATGTTTAGGTAAAAATAATCTGCACCAATACGTTATCGAGGCATATGATCTCAGAGTAAATTAATATATTGCTCGAATGTCAATTCATGATTTTTGATTTTAAAATAAAATTTAGGGATACTTCTAATATACGGAGTAACACGAATTTAGTGCGCCGTTCGATTTAGGGACAGATGATAGAAATAAAACGTGAAAATTAAAGTAAAGAAAAGTTAAAACAAGGTTTTGTATGTTCATTCAATCAATATTTTTCTTTGACGCACTCCAGAGTATTTGTTCTCATTTTTCACATGAATCATTATAATGAACAAAGAACTAATTTTGTTGTTGATTCAAGTCCTATTTTATATCTATGTTAAAAAATAGTTTTTAAATATGCAGTGGGATAGTAACACTTCTTGATGTATTTTCTAATTTACACAAAATAGCCCAATTTTATGCACCTAATTCCACTAGTATATAAAATACCTTTGAATAACAAATACAAAATTTAAGATACTTTAATAATCAAATTTAACTAAAGATATTTAATTTAATTTTGAAAATGACTCCCTTGAACGGTTTGACAATGTCCCAAATTGTATTCTGTCCTAAATCTTTCAGTATATATATATATATATATATATATATATATATATATATATATATATATATATATATATATATATATATATATATGAATATTATTTGGTTTTGTTACATAAACATTATTTTTCAAATGCTTCCAGAGAAAGTAATCCGGGGGCGTGAGGTCAGAGCTTCTGGCTGGCCATTCAATTTCACCCCTGCTGCGGATCCACCTATTTGGAAAAATAGTGTACCCAGTATATCCTTAAGTTTAAGTCAAAATTTGCAGGGGCACCGTCCTGTTAGAATCACGTTGACCGAATATTGGCACATCTTTTTACTGTAAATATTTTATTTTGTAACACCAGTAGATTTTTCCTGCCCAAACATAGATTATTTCATGATAGCGTGTGTGTCTTAGGCATCCAGTGAAAGTGTTAACTGTGTCGATTAGCATAAAATTAGATTCGTAGGAAAAAACAATGTTATAAAAAAATCGATTTTCCCATTTATTCAACATAATTTCATAAAATTCGTTTAATAAATTGAACCAGTCTCATTTCATAAAAAGATAACGTTCACCATATCGGTATCAAATTTTATTAGGGTTAAAATTTAGTTCTTAGGATCAAAGATATACTTACTGTACTTTGATTATGGGGGAGACTTCAACTGCAATTTTTTGGAACCAAGTGCATCGTTGTCGATTTTCATGGACTTAATATCAACTTTTGATTTAAAACCCACTCTCCTATCACCCACTAGAGTGACTTCAAGTTCCAGCACTTGTATTGATAATTTTTTAACCAATATTGATAAGCCATTTGTTGCTACCGTTGTAAATTTGGGCTTATCGGATCATTAGAATTTTTGGAAATTGAATTTAAAACAGAGAAACTAAATATTAATCCCAGGTATGCATTTTAACGAGATTTCTAAAATAAAAATATAAATAACTTTATAGAGTTTATAAGGGAAGAAAAACGGCATGATGTTTACTCGCGGGACTGTCCAAACACTGCATTTGAGGTATTTTTTAGACAGTTATTTTATTATTATGGATTGTGCTTTCCTTTAGTCAAAATTAATATTTCCAGCAAAAATAGGGGCTCAAAAAATATTAGTCTGACACCGGAGCTACTAAATATAAAGTGACATTGTATACCGATTTGTCAAAACAAGATACAAAATGTAGGGATATCACCAAACTTCTTAATAATATTTTTAAAGAAAAATTAAAACATTTTTCAAAATGACAATCATATTCAAAATTCAAGCAATAAATCAAAAGCTATGTGACAACTAATTAAGATCTTACAAAAAAAATCAATCCAAAAATGAAATTAGAATTGTCATTAATAGCGAATTGGTTCCAAAAATGTGATAACAGGTAATTTTACTGCCTTTGCGCGCAGATGTGTGCCATCGTGTAACAGTACCCTATTTTTATTGCCTGTATGTGAAAATGATATTTTAAATTTTATCACTAATCTCAAGAATTCTAATGCTTCAGAGCATGATGGTGTATCCAATAATTTGCTAAAAAAATGTAAATTTGTTTTGTGCAAAGTGTTAACTTGTAAATATCTATGTTAGAAAAAGGGCGATAAATATTACTTTTCAAATTATAGACCGATGATCGTGTTATTTAGTATATCCAAACTTTTTGAAATAAATATCAAAAATCAGTTATTAAAATTTAGGAACAAAAATATCTTACTGAGTGACTCTCAGCACGGTTTTATGAAATCACGTAGTACAGAAAGTGCTCTATGTGAATTTCAAATGACAATAATTAATGCTGTTGATAAAATCTTTATATATGGCCTGTTTGTCGATTTTTCTCGTGCGTTTGACATGGTTAACCACAACATTCTCTTGTTTAAACTAGAAAGATATGGGATTAGAGCACAGGCAGGGAAACTGACGAGGTCTTACCTGAATAGACGTATGCAATATGTTCTAGTTAACGGGGCTGAAAGTAATTCTTCACTAATAGAGCAAGGAGTGCCACAGGGCCTCAGTTCTTGGGCCATTGCTCTACCTAATTTATTCTAATGATTTGATATCTCATTGGGAGCAAACTTCATCAGGTGTAACATATGCCGATGATACCAATATTGTTGTTATACAGAACGATGCTCATTCACTTACAACTACTACTGAGATGGTTTATAAAAATGCCATGTCTTGGTCTCAAAAAACCTGTCTAAATCTTAGCGAAAACAAAAGTAAGTTTATTGTGTTTTCAAACACTAAGCAAAACAACTTGCACAATTTGCAAATTGATAATAATTGTCTCATAGAATCATCGAACTTATGTGTAACGCTGAGCCTAAATTTTGACGGATCACATTGAGAACTTCTCAGTTAATGTAAGGCAGAATTGCTATGCACTAAAAGCTTTATCTAATTACTGCAGTCAAAATGTTCTTTTATCTATATATTATGCAAACATACACAGTCGTCTATCCTATGTCATAGTCAATTGGGGAGCAAGTTCGAACGTGCAAACAGTGTTTTTATTGCAGAAGTATGCAATTCGAATTATATTTGGACTTCAGAGACCCTTGCCGAAAATATTTCAAGAAATATAAAATTTTAACTGTTGCAGCAATTTACATTTTAAAAATTTGTATATTTAACATAGAACGGAAGCTTTCACGACTTTGGTCAATTAAGAAATCATGGTTCTTGCGATTAGACCGTGTCAAATTGGAATTACTATGCGACGTTTCGCCTTTAGTTCTTAATTGACCAAAGCCGTAAAAGCTTCCGTTCTATGTTAGCTAACCTCTATGGGGAGGTAACCAAGAAGGATGCCAAAACTTTTGGCGATCTCCGGAACAGCAAGAAGAAGTTACTCTGCCAGTTGGCCTTTCTCCTTAGATGCCGAGATGAGGATGTAGTATCGAAATCACTACAGGTGAGACATCACATTACTTCTAGAACTGCTAAGAATATTTATAAGCGTGCTAGCAATGCGTTAGTTAGAGAAAGGATTAAGGCAACACATCGTGATTTAGGTACAAATGCCCGGAAACTATTAGAAATTCATCTGAAATTAGTTTCTAGGCTAGAAAGAACTACATTTACAACTTTGGACAACATTACCAAGGCACAGGCAGAAAAAATCCAGTGAAACTTCCGCAGAACACAGTTATCAACCTGTCATCGAAACCGTTATCCTAAGCAGAACTTTCCGTCCTTTCCAAGGGCCAAAACTTCGCAATAGCACCGAGTAGCATTCCCGTAGAACACATAGTATCTCGTTGAAGCAGCAATCAGAATATTACCAGTGGAACAAGCCGATGAAGTCAGATATGAGACAGCGAAGATCATTAAAAACTCAAAACCACCGAAGTCGAACCTCTCCGCAGACGAAAAAACGGCAATAAAGACCTTAAACGAAGACGCAAACATTCTGGTACTTCCAGCAGATAAAGACAACGCCACAGTCGTCATGGACATAACAGAATATGTGGAAAAGGTTACTCAACTTTTGCACAAGAACACCTATAAGGTTATGCAGGCAGACCCCACAAGTAGAATAGAAAGACGCATTACCAATTTGATCAACACATCCATTCTACTACCAGCGAAGAAAAAATCATTAAAACCAAGCAGCTCCAAGACTCCCAGGTTCTACGGTCTTCCGAAGATACACAAGGACAACGTACCAGTTCGACCGATCGTCAGTGCAATAGACTCGCCCACATACAAACTAGGTA
This sequence comes from Kuschelorhynchus macadamiae, assembly GCA_030620095.1. Classification (NCBI taxonomy): domain Eukaryota; kingdom Metazoa; phylum Arthropoda; class Insecta; order Coleoptera; family Curculionidae; genus Kuschelorhynchus; species Kuschelorhynchus macadamiae. The sequence goes on from JAUTXW010003048.1 coordinate 389,428, forward strand.
AATATCTTTCAAATTTTCTTAATCCATTTACTGGAAAAACAAATTCTTTTATTAAAAACTCTGCACGTTTCGTGAAAAAACTCAAGACAATTCAGTTGGATCCCGAAGATATTTTGGTCAGTTTCGATGTAGAATCACTTTACACAAATGATCCTGTCAACGACTCAATTTCCAATATATCAGACATACTGGATAACAATAATCTTGATATTGTGAACTCCCTTGAACTTAATAGACCTAGTGGAGGCTTGTCTTAAATCTACTTATTTCATTTTTCAAGGAACTTTTTATGAACAAACTTCAGGGGCAGCTATAGGAACTCCTCTATGGCCTGTGGTAGCGAATATCTTTATGGAAGCCTTTGGGGATATTGCTCTAACATCCACTCTACTAAAACCGAAGCACTGGTTTAGATATGTAGATGATATTTTTGTTTTTTGGCCTCATGGACAGGATGATCTCCTCATATTTCTGCACCACCTTAATCAGCAACATCATAATATCAAATTCACGATGGAAATTGAATCTCATGGAACAATTCCCTTTCTAGATGTATGTGTTCAAAGGAAGAAAAATGGTACATTAGGACATTCTGTGTATAGAAAACCGACGCATACAAATAGATACTTAAACGCAAATTCTCATCACCATCCAGCACAAAAGAAATCGGTTATTAACTCACTAGTATTCAGAGCTATTTCGATTTCTGATCAAGATTCTTTAACATCGGAAACATCGAAAATGACCGAAGCTCTCAGAGGGCATGGCTATTGCACTGAAGATATTACGCTTTCAATTAAAAGACATAGTAAACCAACTCCGCCAAAGGAGAATGGTAAAGAGCCACCATTAGGTAGTGTTGTTCTTCCCTACATACATTGCACTACAGACAAAATAAGACGGTTACTTCGGCGGTCCAACATACGTACAATCTTCAATACATATAAGAAGATTGGACAATGCTTGCGATCCTCGAAAGATCTTGTAGCTTTCCAAACAGAAGGAGTATATAAAATTCCTTGCTCCTGTGGAGAAGTGTATGTGGGAGAAACAGGACGCTCAATATCAACTAGACTTAAGGAACATGAACGATGTATTAAAAAGAAACAAATCGTTCAATCTGCTGTGGCTGAACACCAGCATAACACTGGCCATTTCATAAATGTAAAGGAAACCAAGGTTCTAGCATCTGTTCCAGGTTTTTATAAACGAAAAGTTAGAGAATCTATTGAAATATTTAAACATACAAAATATGTTAATAGAGATACGGGTTACGGTCTACATCACACGTGGAAACCGATCTTAACACAGTGTCACGGTTCGGCGGGCACAAGTCAGCCTGAATCTCTTTGAGCTCATTCAGTATTCAGACCTCGTCGAGTAAAGATCCCTGAAGATGTCTGCATCCGAAGGGGAAACGTCGGATAGTAATTCCAATTTGGCACGATCTAATCCCAAGAACCATGATTTCTTAATTTGTATATTTGTTTATCAGAATAAGAACCTCTTTCAATCAAATCGCACTTTAGATAATTATAACACTAAAAATAACGAATTATTATTGCATGTTATTCATAGGACAACGTTTTTTCAAAAAAACTTAGCCTATAATGGTTGCAAATTTTTTAATAGGCTAAGTAATGATGTAAATCAATCTGCTACTTTAAGAATGTTTAAAAGTAAACTAAAAGGTCTTCTTATTAAAATGAACTGCTATACTGTGCAAGAGTTCTGGCGTTAAATATTTTATGCTGAGTGTTAAATTGAAGAAATAAAATTATTATTATTATGATTACTATTATTACTGTTTATTATTACTGTTTATTATTACTGTTAGGTGAGCCTGTAACGACAAATTTCGAATTAATATTTGTTATGCCTGTCCATTAAAGCCAAATGTTAATCCCTAACTAAAATGTTATGGATTTAATTGCGTACATCAAGATCTCAAACACTCAATTTGCTTTTGGCTGCATAAAAGGAAAATCGACAGTAAAATGAAACAAACTAGAAAACTGTGTTAAAAAAACTATGGCGGCCTATATCTGTGTAGTTTAAAACTTTCTACCAATCTTTCCTGTTACATCCCTCTAAAACATATTTGCTTTTTGCTGGCTTTATATAACCATATCAAATTTATACTAGGACTGGAAATTATATAGACCGCAATAACTTTCTAAATAGTTTAAATTCAAAGACAAAGTTAACATACTGCATAGATCTAACGAGATAAACCGGGAGATGCAACGCCGCCGGTGCTGTGGTTTGTGCTCTGATATAAGCGCTAAAGTTTCAAGCAATATATCTAAAAGTTTAATAAGTTAGGTAAAATTTAATTTAAGGGCTTTGGGTAGGTGTATTAGTATAGTAAATATCAGAAAAAAATGTTTTTGAGTAAATGACTGCAATAAAACTGCTTGTGTCGGTCCCATTGTGAAGACAAACTTCTAGAATTTCTTGTGTTGTAGGTATAAAAATTTAATTTAAAATGTTTTCGATGTTTACAAGTATTTTAAACACATTTTTGAAAAATAAAATATCAGTCTTCATTTCTTGTAGAGAGTTTTGACTAAAATGGATTTCAGATATTGCAGAACTGACAACAGATACAATGGCAGAACTTTTTGAAGAATGATTCAAGAATCTTCTTAAACATTCCTCAGAAGAGGGTTATAGTGATAGACAATGTGAGCTATCACATTCGTCGATTTTATAAGGCTCCAGGCTCAAATAATACAAAATTATCTGTCTGGAAACTGTGTCCTCAAACAGCACAGGAATATGCATTTAGATATTTATTTTAAAACGATCTTTCTAGTATAACAGTCTGGTCATTGACAAATTTAATGATAAACAGGCCTAAATTTTTTTCGGAATGTCATATAATTTAAGACGTTATCTGAATGTATAAAAACAAACTTTGATTTATGTGTTTAAAGATGACATGTTACTGTTATTTATTGAAGCGTTTTCAAAAAGGCGATGTTTTTTTTGAGCGCAATGTTTCCCTTCAGAATAGTTTGGTTGAAAGGGTTTTTCTTTGCCTTTTTTTAACCACGGTCAGAATGCTGATTAGTCAGTTTTGAGTTTTAGACATTTATATAAAATATACTTTTATTTTATTTAGCCGGAAATGTCATTATACTTCAATTTAATACAATTCTCACATAAAGTAGAACTCTAGGCAATACCTATAAAATATATATTCATTCAAAGATGAGTGTGCGTCTAGGATGTGGGTTCCCGTTCCAGCCAATAAGAGACTTCTAAGGGTGACAGTTCTTGTCAAATTAGTGTGTCGACCTTTTTTCTGATTTTTTTAAACAAAAGTTAGTCCGTGTCAAAGTTCTAGTTGCTACAGTTATTTTTAAATTATTCTTTTTGTGGTAGTTTATGAGACTTTACAAATACAGAGAGTCCTCAGAGTTGAAAATTTACCAAATTTATGGCCATTTTAAATGTTTTTATTTTCTTTTTCTTTTGATTGGGGACTTTAAGTAAGTAATTTTTTGGATTTTAATTTAGATCATTTTGTTGTTATTAATTTTAAGTATTATTTCTGTATAGTCATTCACATCTTTTTATTTTTGTTAATAGATATTTAAGTGGTTTTTAAAAAATCAAATATTTTGTTTAAATAAACTACCTGTTTGTTAGAATATCTGTATTCAAGAAGATACCAACTTTGCTGCAGTTTGCTGTTCAAGTTCAAGATATAAGTGCCTCTAAATTGGTGAGATAAGATATTTAATTAATTTATACTAACAATATATGGTGTAAAATTGTATATTATAACCTACGAAGAAAGCTATGTAGTAGCTTTGATTTTATGTATTAGTTCTTAGTTAATTTCAGTAATGGTCTAGTTCCCGGTCTTTTTTTAAATCTTAAAGGGTCGAAGGTTTCCAAAAACAGACCAACTATATTGTATTTTTTATTTCCCTACGTTTAGGCAGATTTCTGCTACCATCCTCAGGCTAAGGTGACACAAATGTTTGTTTAGACGAACAAATTAAGAAATGTAAATGTAAACAGAAAAAAATTTACTAGTAGATTTTTTTTTTTTAAGAATTGACAAGGTTCATATACATGTAATATCACAATCAAAGCATATTTTAACATTTGTATAATATTAAAGATTGGTAAGTAACCGAGAGAAAAAATGTTTGTATTTCATATATATTAGAAAAAAATGTTTGTTATTATTTTTTATTTTTTAAAAAAATAAATTTAAATAAAAAAACCTTTTTATATATAATTATTATTATAAATAAAAACATACCTTTTTTTAAAGCAGTTTGCACCACTTTAAACCATATTTTGTTTTAAATTTGTTTATGCAGGCTTATATTGTTAATTTTTATCTTCATTAGAGCACTGGTTATTTATTTAAATATTTGAGCAGGTAGGACACCTCTGGTGGTTCATAGTTTTATGACTATTATTATTACTTATAAAACACCACAGGTTTCTCACCTGTTTTCTTCTCTTGGTTCCCCTCTAAACTATAATATTATATAATTGTATAAAAATATGTTTTGGTTGTGATATTACATGTTTATAAACCTCGTCAATTTTCTGATTTCCCAAAAAACAAACAAAAAAACTTCCATTAGTAAAATTTTTTCTTGTTACGTATTTACATTTCTTAATTTGTTCGTCTAAACAAACATGTGTGTCATTTTATCCTGATGATGGTAGCAAACAACTACCGAAACGTAGCAGAATACAATATATTTGGTCTGCTAGTTAATTTCAGTAATGTGACAGTATTGCCCGCTATATTTCAATAAATAAATGAATTTAAACACTATAAATTACAAGGCTCGATTACAATTCTAAAACCCTGTTACAGCTAAAAATACCTCGAGTATTCAATCTAATTACTTGTACGCCAAGTACATTAAAATTAAATCTAGAAACAATTTAAATACTAATTTAATCCCAGGTAAAAATATTACACGCTTACTTCAAAAACTATCAAAACTCATTTCTACATTAAAATATCATAGTTTCAAAGCATAAAATCTATTTTTTCCGCCAAACATTAAAGCAGAGCAATTCTACGAAATTATCTACATGGAACAACTTTTTCCTTGCCTCTACAGGAATTTTCTACAAATATAAGACTGCAAAAGAAATGGCGAAACGCCGCAAAAGGCATATCAAGAATAAATCCCTTAATACAAAACCATTTATTTTCTTATCGCCGACATCAATGTATATATATTTGTTTATAAGAAATTCCCGAGGAAATTCCGTTACAATATAATCAAACATATCTTTCTCTTCCCTTCGCCTTGAATAAACAGATTTTATTTGTCAACACAATTGAGTCCAATTATGTCTGATCACTTGTTATGAATTTACATCTCTCATATAGTGAGGGACACAAAAAAAAACCAGGCGGAGTCAATTGGTTTAGGAAGGTCGGCCAAGAAATCTCTTTAAACCAGTGGTGTCCCGTCGTGCTTTAAATAATATGGTACTCATTTTTGACTATACGTACTTCAGATAATAAAAAAATGTAACTATGCTTAATGAACCTTTATCTATATTTGTCTGTTTTCTTTCGGCAAATTTTGGAATTTTAAAATGATTTAATTTTGATTTTTCTTGATCGATTTACGTATAAATATATTTCTTCTTGAGTTCTGTCATTAACGATTCCCGGGCTACTGCCTACGTCCACTATTATTGGACCACCCAGTATAGTGATACACGATTTACAAGTCCAGATTTTACAAGAGCAGCCAGCATCAGATCCAGTGAACGAGATTTATCAAAATTTTAATTTAGTGTTTTTATGTCATATTACTTTATATAAGTCATTGTAAAGTATTCTAACTTTTGAGATACAGGATAAAAGGATACAGGATGGTTTAAAAAGAAAACATTTTTTTTCATCCCAATTCTGATGCTATTGTAGATAACTGCATGAAATTTGATACACGTCTTCTATGCATTAAGGAGCATACGGATTTACCCAGGTTAATTACATATGCACGCCTCTGGTAGAAATTTTAAACATTGATTGTTAATAAAAAATGCCCTTTTATGTATAAAAGACGTGTATCAAATTTCACACAGGGTTTTATCTATAATAGCATCAGAATTAGGATTTGAAAAAAATGTTTTTTTAAAACACTGTATCCCAAAGTTAAGACTTTTAGGTTCATATTAAACTTTTTTCTTAAAAAGGTCCAAGAATCACCACCCTTTAACATTAGCACGCCATTAGAAAAGAGCCTTGTATAGTACTTCACAATGACGCCCCCTGTACAAAGTAATATGACAGACGGACACAAACGGACACTTTTGTTATACCCGAGTAGTCCAAAGTCGAACTGCATAAGTTAAAATTTTGTTAAATCTTGTTCACTGGAATCAGTGCTGGCTCCCCTACTATAACTACATTGACGTGTTAATTTTGGTAAAATATGAGTTCTGTAGTTTTTCAAATATTAATTGCAATATTAGATATTTTTTGACACCCGGTATTGAACAGAAAATTAATTATTTTGAAGCAGTTTATTGACAGCTACTTTATGAACAATTTTACAAAATATATGAAAAAAAACTAAGCCATTTTTGAGGTTGACGGCTGTGATTCTAATGGTTCGATTTCCTTCTAAATCGTTGTCTTCCCCTGAAAATGATGAGGTTTCGTCGTCACTACTTAAAGATCCCAGTGTGATAACTAAATCGTCAATAACCGTTTCAATTTTGCCATTTACTTCCCAGTATCTACCTTCAATAGAACGAACTTGTTTAACATACGATTTCCAAATTTTAGCCGACATTGAGTCAATCGCTAATTAAATCTTTAATTGAAAGTTCACCGGTGTTGCGCTCTCGAATATATTTTTTTACTCCTGCCCATGCAAGTTCAATAGGGTTGAGGTCGCACACGTATGGAGGCAGCCTTAAAGGTGTATGACCGAGTTTACGTAAAAGACCGTCAATTTTATACTCTTTTTCTCTAGGCTTGTCGGCTGAAATTACTTCATATAATTGACATTTTCTCCATGTTGGATCACATACAAGACTGTTCGATTTAAGCCACAATATCATATGATCTTTTGTAGAGTATTTAGTTGGCACTTTATCTTCTACGTGAGAATGATAAGACGCATTATCTATTACCACGACTGATTTGGAAGGAATATTAAGTAGAAGCTTCTCGAGCAACCACTTTTCAAATTTATCTCTATTCATCTGTCCATGATAGTCTCCAGTTGTTAGTCCCGAACGAAAAACTAAACAGCACCTGGAACAAATCCGGCTTCTGAACCAGCATGAACTATAATAAAGCGACTACTCGAGCGGATTCCCTGAACAACACCTGTAACACTTTCACTTTGCCAGCATTTGTACAGTGTCATATCGTTATCTACCCAGGTTTCGTCTAGATACACAATATCGCGTCCTTTTTGCCTATATTGCCTTACAGTTGATAGATATTTCACCCGCCAGTGAAAAATATTTGGCCAAACAAAACCATTTGATCGTAAAGCCGATTTAAGCTTTTATACCCGTACGAAAAATCTATTTTGTCCTTTATAGCACGAAGTAGGGGTTTGCAGGTCGGAACCTTCTTCGAGTTTATATAAAAATACTCTATTATTCGTCGAATTACTTGAAAATCACCATCGTCAATTTTGTCTTTGTATGATAATCGGGGTCTTTTTTTACCAGGAGATTTTAAAGATGAGGTAGAACATGAGCAATCATTATGTTCTCTTTGAATTTTTCTTACACTACTTTCCGAAATATCAGTGTAAAATGCAGCGCGTTCTGTTCGATTTTGAATTGGAATAGTCAAACAATTATTTTCAGCTTCTCTAGTACAGGCCTCTATAACGCTCGCAACGACTTCACGTGCACCGCTTCGAATAGTTTTTCCTCTTTTGCTCGCCATCGTTACTTCGAAATAATAATTTAAATTCAACGTAACGCAGCATTTATATAGAAATGAAAACAAATGCTCGAAATGTATAGGCGCCACTGGAAAATAGCTTAAACCTTCTAGCGGCAAGTGCATGAAGACTCTAGGCACATCCCAGTTACAAGTGGACCAGTGCGAAATTTACTAAATCCTCGATTAATTTTCTGTACCGCTTAGCTGGCACACTTTATAGGTGAAGCGGCAAACTATTACAACAAATAAAATAACATAAAATTTATTTGCGTACACAAATTTTACTTTTCCGCTTGCTTAAGGCTATGAACCTTTATTTTAAGGACCGCCCGGTTTTCTTTCGTGTCCCGCACTATAACTTCATGAATCCGTACATATCTATAAATTTTAAGGTAGATTAGCGTCAAAAGAGTTTACGTAGTCGGCCTCCATTGCTTATAATTCAGATACCCGCGAAAAAAGTACGAGAAGTGAGGAAAGGAATACTTCCCGGCCTCAACATGTAAAATTCAGCAATAAGTCTAATCGTAAAAGAAGTTAATTGAATTTTGTTCATCAAAGAAAATTTTATAAAAATAAAACCATGGCAGCCTATATTTGTGTAGTTTAAAACTTTCTTTTAATCTGTGCAACCCTCTAATGCATATTTGCTTTTTGTTGGCCTTATATAGCCATATAAAATTTATACGAGGATTAGAAACTATATGCCATCATAAAGACTGCAATAGCTTTCTAAATAGTTTAGATTCAGAGACAAAGTTAACATACTGCACAGATCTACCGAAATAAACCGAGAGATGCATCGCCGCCGGTGCAGAGGCTTGTGCTTTGACATAAACGCTAAAGTTTCAAGTAATAAATCTAAAAGTTTACCAAGTCAAGCAAAATTTAATTTAACGGTTTTACGTGTATTAGCACAGTAAATTTCAGCAAAAGTGTTGCTGAGTCAATGACTGCAAGCAAGAGGTTTACAATAAACAAACAAAAGTAGCTGAAACAGCCGATTTATAATAATTTCTAGCTATAAAAACGTCTCAAGATTCCTTCTGTTCTATGTATAAACAAATTATGTATAGTCGAATGCGGTCTAATCGTCCGGGTCCAAAGGTCACCAACATTATGAATCGAATCAGAAAACACAGTGAATACCAAATGTTGTGTGATTCTTTTATCGAGCTATTAAATCTGGATGGGCTATTTACAAATATACAGGGAGAAAGAAAATAGTTTTTTTTATTATATTACGCAATATATATATATATATATTAATATATATTAATATATATATACATATTTATATATATATATATATATATATATATATATATATATATATATATATATATATATATATATATATATATATATATAACATTTCAATAACATTTTATTTACTGACGAAGCGACATTTCGTAAAAATGGATACGTCAACCGACATAATTTCTACTATTATAGTTCTGAAAACCCCAGATTCATTATCCCCTTGGATCACCAGTCTCTTAATGTATGGGCTGGTATAATCGGTAAACGTATCATTGGACCTTATTTTTTCGAAAATAGAGTTAATGGAGACACTTTCCTAAATTTACTGCAAAACAGTTTGCAGGAGTGGATTGACGAATTACCTTTGAATCTAGTGAGGCGGATGTGGTTCCAACTAGATGGCGCTCCGGCACATTTTAGCAGGCAGGTGAGGCAATTTTTAGACGCGAATTATGAAAATAAATGGATTGGTAGGGGAGGTCCAGTATCATGGCCGGCAAGGTCTCCTGACCTCACAAAACTAGATTTTTCTTGTGGGGTTTTGTTAAAGAGCAAGTTTACCAAACGCCACCCACTACCATAGAGAATATGAAAATGAGAATTAGAAATGCATGTACCAATATCAATGCCGCGATGCTGAATAGAGTTAACAATTCCTTTGTGAATGGTGGTCATATTGAACATTTAATCAAGTGATTGTAGGACTTCTTTTTCTGTTGTGTCTCTTTAATTAAAATATTTATTTGCCTTTTTACATAAAGAAAAATAGTAGACTGAATTTTTAATTTTGCATTTTTTACTGTGTATTAATGTACAGGGTGAATCACCGAGATTTGCCACCCCCCTTAATTCCTTTATTTTTAATAACAGAGAAAAAGTTGAAATACAAAAGTGTCAATCGGATATCAACTTTGTTATTTTAAATGGAACACCCTGTATATTATTTCATTTTTGCTTTCCTCGGGAATTTCTACAAATTCGATAATAAAGTAAATTCTAAGGCGATTGCCATTGAAAACCAAATAATAAATACAAAAATGTTAAAATCTCGGAAACTATGACAAATAGGTATAGGACATATTTATAACGAAAGATAGGGTTTTGGGTCACGAATAGTCTAAAATATTAAAATACTATATATTCCATTTGAAAAAATGAAGATATGATGTTTTTAATTTTTTAATTTCTCCTACTTATCTAGGACCCCCTGTACAACGCCGACAAATTCTGTTCACGTTGAAAGTCAACCCACACTTTTGTTAATGTTTCTGCCAAAAATCATAATCCTATATCAAAAAGCCAACGGCCCACGTTGTTTGAAAAAAGGCACTGCAATTCATAATTTTTTACAAAATGGCGGATATTAGAAAAACTATCAGATTTAGACATAGGACATGTTATACAAAAATGTGTAGAATCACGAGCAGAATATAAATATGCAAAAATATACAGGGTGTTCCGTAAGAAAAAACACAAATTTTCTTCGCTACAGATTTTTGAGACACCCTGTATAAATGAAAATAATCTTAAGTTATGTAGCCCGTATAGTTCTACAACTTTTTTATTTGATCTTTTTTTATATCGCTATCCGTTATGAAGATATCAACCGAGAACGAACTATTGGGACACCCTGTATATATCTATATACATATATAATATCTATATATATATATATATATATATATATATATATATATATATATATATATATATATATATATATATATATATATATATATATATATATATATATATATATATATATATATATATAATGTGTTTTCATTCCGGGTGTACATCCGTTCACTACTGTCGTTCTGAACAGAACAGAACTGTTCTTTTCAGAACGACAGTAGTGAACGGATGTACACCCGGAATGAAAACACATGTATTTTTCCATCCGTGAAGGAGTAAAAATCAACATATATATATATATATATATATATATATATATATATATATATATATATATATATATATATGTATATATAAAGAGGTTTTATTTCGGGTCTAGCGCTCCGTGGGAAAAAAAAAGAAGAAACTCTTTTTATCTGAAGTGCTCAATAGTTCGCCAATGTTTATTAGCTTCATCAGGAGCAACTACAAAAATTATAAAGAATAGGTCCAATTAGAATTATAACATTATAATGACAATCAAAAGAATAAATTTTTGCCGAGATATACATAGTTATACATAGTCAATACATACTTAAAAATTACTTACAAGATGGTAGTGGCGTTTTTAATGATAATATTCATGTCCCAGCAGTTGAATTGCAAAAAAGGAGAACAAAACATATTAGCTACACAAGCCTTATCTAGATGTTAATAAATTGTACGAGTTGAACTATTCTACGGCACGCATTTAAAAAGTATTGTTACATAAACTTTAAAAGATTGCAATAAATATTCCTCAGCTGATTGGTATCTGATTTATAATTAATGCAATTTATTCTTTTTTATGTGGTACATTTCTAAGAATAACCTTTTTTTGTAATTCGATTCCATCTCTAAAATTTTAACATTGGAAAAGTCAAAATTGTGGCCTGTTTTGTGATTGTGTTCAGCCAATGCACAAGAGATTTTTTCTAAACGGCAATCACTTTTGTGGTCGGTTATTCTTTGCCTAAGCCACTGAGATGTTTGCCCGATATACTGTCCATCACATTCCAAGCAGGACAACTGATACACAACGTTACTATTAAATAATAAGGGTGTTTGATCTTTGACCCTAGAGAATAGATTAAAGTTTTTTATTGTATTATATTTTGCTATTTTTATGTGTGGAAAATCTTTGAATAATTTTGCAATATTATTAGTTAGGCCACTTATAAATGGTAGTTTTCTATATTTAAGCTCAAGCGGTCGAACCTCTTCTGTAGGGCCATCTTATGTATTTGAATTATAAATTAGTGTTTTTAGAATATGTTTCGGATACCCATTATTTAAAAATATCTCTAATAGTTTTTTAAGTTGTCTTGTAAAAACGAATCATCAGATATATGCATTACCCTGTTTTTCATGGCTATTACTGTTTTATATTTTTGATTCTTTGGGTGGTTAGAGAAATAATTTAAAAATCTAGTGGATGCTGTTGGTTTCTGATACCAATCCAAAATAATTTTATTTTCTGGGTTCCTAATTAGCTTAGTGTCCAAAAATGGTACACTACGTTGGTTTTCTTTTTCAATAGTAAACTGAATATTTTTGTGAAATGAGTTAAAATATTGCAAAATAAGTTCTGTACTGTCCTCCTGTACCGAACAAATTACATCGTCCACGTATTTATATATAAAAGGTATCTAAAATGGCAAATTGGGGATAACACTGCTAAATAAATTATCTAAAACTATTGTTGCAAGAATAGGGCTTATGGGTTCGCCTATAGGGGTGCCAAAAATGTGTTTATATAACCTATTATTAAAACTAAAGTAAGTGTTAAAAATAAATTTGATTAAATTTATGAAATTATTTTTTGAAAGTGCGGTGAATTTCTTAATTGTTTCCCATTTAATGTTTAAGATGTCAATTACTAGATTACAGGGAATATTAGTAAATAAAGACACAACATCTAACGAGACTAATACATAGTTATTAGGTACCTGAAAATTATTTATAATATTAACAAACGAAAATGTGTCTTTGATGTTGTAATTAGTTTCATCTCCCAAAGCAAATTATTGGCCGAAAAGGGACATTTGTTTTGTGAATTTTAGGTAAACAATATAGTTTCGGGGGAGATGAATTATGAATTATAAGTTGTTTATATTCTTGTTTAGTAATTTCTTTGTTCGTTTTTATCGGGCAAACATCTCAGTGGCTTAGGCAAAGAATAACCGGCCACAAAAGTGATTGCCGTTTATGAAAAGTCTCTTGTGCTTTGGCTGAACACAATCAAAAAACAGGCCACAACTTTGACTTTTCCAATGTTAAAATTTTAGAGATGGAGTCGAATTACAAAAAAAGGTTATTCTTAGAAATGTACCACATAAAAAAGAACAAAAATTGCCTTAATTATAAATCAGATACCAATCAGCTGAGCAATATTTATTGCAATCTTTTAAATTTTATGTAACAATACTTTTTAAATGCACACCGTAGAAAAGTTCACCTCGTACAATTTATTAACATCTAGATAAGGCTTGTGTAGCTAATATGTTTTGTTTTCCTTTTTTGCAATTCAACTGCTGGGACATGAATATTATCATTAAAAACGACTCTACCATCTTGTAAGTAATTTTTAAGTATGTATTGACTATGTATATCTAGGCAAAATCTTATTCTTTTGATTGTCATTATAAAGTTATAATTCTAATTGGACCTATTCTTTATAATTTTTGTAGTTGCTCCTGATGAAGCTAATAAACATTGGCGAAATATTGAGCACTTAAGATAAAAAGAGTTTCTTCTTTTTTTTTCCCCACGGGCCACTAGACCCGAAATAAAACCTCTTTGTAATTTCTGTACGGTCGAAAATACTTAACTATATATATATATATATATATATATATATATATATATATATATATATATATATATATATAAAAGAATAACAGTCCATTACCATTTTCAAGATAGTTTAAATTCAGAGACAAAGTTAACACACTGCAAAGATCCAACGAAATAAACCTAGAGACGCATCGCCGCTGGTGCAATGGCTTGAATATCTGACATAAACTCTAAAGTTTCAGGCAATAAATCCAGAAGTTTGCCAAGTTATGTAAAATTTAATTTAACGGCTTTAGGTGTTTTAGAATATTTACGTGGCGAATACTAATTAGGACATTTCTAAACTTCTTTATAACTTTGTGAATTTGTCTGACAGTGTCTGTCCCTGCTTGAAAAGATAAAATGTCACCTTTTAAATTAAATATTATAAGCCAGTGTTAATAAATTTATATGTTTTGAATGCTGATGTCGAGTTTGGAAACAGAAAGTTAATATACAAGGCGATACTTGAGTAAGTACATTAAATTTAAGAGCATGTTTCTAAGCAAATTTTACGAAGAATTCATTTTCAGCGTACGGTTGTTAAACATATACAGGGGTGTTTCATAAGTGCTCAATTTCTCACGTTATTTTAATGAAAAAAGTTCATTTAAACGAATGTCCAGAAATGCCTAAATTCTGAGATACCGCGGGCGTTGAAAATATTTTTAAAAAAATATTGTTTTCATTAAGTATTGAACGGTTAAAACTAGATTCTTGAAACGTCGCGTTGATGTACGGGGTGTTCGGTTATATTTTGAACGGGGTCTATACGCTTTATTTGTCAAGATATCAAAAAATTTTACACACAAAAGTTTTTGGATTTGGTCTGATTCGTCCGAATTTGTTATCAAAAAAAAAAACATATGAACATCGGAAATTGGGAAAATGAGCATCGGCTTTGTTATTTTAAATGGAACACCTTGTATATTTTTAGTTTATTGAGAAGAGCTTTTTCTCCTGATTCCAAAAATATATGGTTTGTCTATGCTCACTGTAACCATTTTCCCATAATTTTGAAAAAAAGTGGAAAAATTATCCGCTTTGGCTTAAGTATAGTAGAAATAATAGAAAGCTTTGGTTTCAATTGTTTTTTCTTTAAAATGGCCGTTCTATCACTCACTTATCAACTTGTGTTAAAATATTATGCGCTTTGCTTTGGAAAAGTTATGGGCGGCTTTTAATTCAACTGTTTTGCTTTCCATATATGGTCGTTGTCGTGGTCGTGTCATTAACTCATATACCTACCTATTTGTCGAAAATAATAATACCTAATAATTACTATAATTATTACTTGAAACGATAAGAGAGATGTTAGCGTAAGAAAATGAAGTAACAAGCTTTTTGGTATTATTTTTATATTAAACAAGTTACAATAACGATATCTGTAGAAAACAAATAAGAAATTAACAAATAAAAAAGTCAAATTATTAAGAATATTTATTATTAAATTTAGTCTACCCAGCCGCCTTGATTCAATATACATTTCTGTAAAAATTCTGAAAATTTGCGAGTTATGGCTTTAAAAGTGAATTCGGAATTATTTTCATTTAAATTGTTAATTTCAGCTTGTATTTTTTCGGCTAATTCGCGAATAGTGGTTGGTTTATTGTTATATACTTTATTCTTAAGGTATCCCCATAAAAAAAAATCGAGAGGTGAAAGATCGGGGCTATTCGCTGGCCAATTCATGTGTCCCTGTCTTCCTATCCACAGATCATATTTGTTGTGTTTAGATATTCGGTAACTTCGATGCAATTGCACAGTGAATCGTTTAATACAAGCTAGCGGGACAAAATTGTTTTTACATATTTTTTACCTAATTTCGGTTTCATGTATTTTTTTTAGGTGGTATATTTGTGTTTGGCATACAGGGTGTTGCGTATGCCAGCCGGGCCGGGTGTATCTAGCATATTATACACCTTTTATCGTTTGTTTTGATCAACAATGGATTTTCTGAAATATGTTTAACTGAAGTTGGGGTAATATGAATTTGCATCAAATACTAAATGGCTTTGTAAAGTTAACAAAAAAAACAAAAGGCTATGACAGCTATTAATCCAAACGCAACGTTTTATCGCATTTATGACACACTGGAAAAAATGTTAGGAATTTCAGTGTTTTTTTTTTAAGCAAGATCGAAAATAAAAGTCTTTAGTTGCAAAAATATTTTTTTATGTAACTATTTTTTAAACCTTTTAACATCATAACAGCATAACAGATATTAACAAAAATAATAAATCATAACAAAAGCAATAAACCCAAAATAATCAAGAACTAGTTTAACTATTATCAGTAGTCATATCACGAGTCCATAAGCAGAGTGCCGATAATTCCTTAAAAATATTCATCAATTCCTAAAGAACATAATACAAAATTCTCATTTTACAACCGAAATCTAATTTTAAAAAAAAATACAAGAAAATTCAATACAAATCGTTTCTGTAACCCTTGCTACAGTTTTTCCAAAGTAATTAATCCGAGTCTTCATCGCTAGAGGAATCCTCAACATTATATATATTTAAATCAACTTCTTTCAAAGTACGTGAAGTACTTGGTGCAATAGTATTATTTGTGGGTATACTGGCCTGAGATAATAATGAAAGCACTCGTTCGGGAAAAGCATCTTTCTTTTTTTTAGGTTGCTCTCTAAGTGCATTTATGAGTGGATATGACGTTATCAAGAGCATATTAAGTAAGTCTCTATTCGTGTTATATCTCAAGTTTTTTCTCGTATGATGTTCACGAAACCTGCGACAGTCCTTGTTTCGCGCTTCTTGCGCCTCTGAAAGTTGTCCTATAGGCACAATATGATATTTAATAATGGCAGCTCCATGATTAAGAATTTTGTGGACTGTCGCAGCATATTATACCACGAATAGAGACTCAAATATAGCTCTCTAGTTTCTGTTGCAAATTCTTCAAACTTTTCTGTGTTTACTTTGAACCCTGAAGAAATAGCTCTTAAAATGATGTCGAACTTCTGTAGAAGAACCGCGTCTAGCCCAGTAATGGCAGCACTTAATTCACTCTCATGAAAAAAGCGCCGAGCAGTATTGCCATCATTAATCCTGGCTTTGGTTTATCAACAATTAACCCCATTTGGATTTTAAATTGCTTTTGAATTTCTTTTTTACGTATCTCATATAAAGAAGAGTTTAAACGCCATTTCTTATGTTCCAACTTATATGAGATATGCAAAAAGCATTCAAAGCAGCGAATCCAAGCGTGCAATGTTGATAAACCAAAGCCATAGTTTTCAATAACGGGAGGTCTGGTCACGGTAATTTTATTCATTTCTGTTGAAGTGCAGCCGCAAATAAAGCATCTTTGTGACGATGCGTTTTCTGAAAGAATATTACATATTTTTCCATCCACCATAGTCAATAAAAGTTTATGTTGGATGGAAAAAATTCTACCTGTGCTAGAAGTTACTTCTGTAAATAAATTGTTGTTAATTTGCTGCTTAATTTTTTCGGTCTCTTCTAGCACAAATTGTGTAGTTTCTTTCGAAAATGCAAATTTGATGGGACGACAAAGCCTTGTTGAACTAGGACTGGGGTTTTGCCACACTAAAAATGTATTGTCCTCATGGCTATGTAGGATGATGGGAACCAAACAAAACACAAACAAATATTCGTCAGAAAGATGCTGTTGACTAAATTTTTGCTTATAATTACTGTGACCAGAGCTTCCGTCACCACTCCATTTGGACACAAGAGTAAACACGGAAAGGTTTGACTGCAACAGAACTTCTTCATGAGCACGCACTAAGCGTTCCGTTGTTATGTCAAGAATTGCTTTCACACTTATCTCAGCTGTAGTTTCTGTTATGAAAATATGCTCTTCGGATGGATAACAGTCCTTTTTTGCCTTCTGGAGGCTGTAATATGAAGGAAAACTTCATTACCAGTCCGAAGAGCATATTTTCTGGTTTGTTTGTATGAATGTGAAGTTGATTTAGAATCTATATAATAGGCTAAGGCTTCCTCACTT
Organism: Kuschelorhynchus macadamiae; assembly: GCA_030620095.1. NCBI lineage: Eukaryota > Metazoa > Arthropoda > Insecta > Coleoptera > Curculionidae > Kuschelorhynchus > Kuschelorhynchus macadamiae. Next base: position 407,096 of record JAUTXW010003048.1, read on the forward strand.
GACAAAGGTCTGGACTCCCGCACACTGTTATTCTTCAGGTTTTCCTTTATTCTGGAAACTGTAGAAGGGCTACCAGAAGCAATTGTCCTGATTATATTTGCCGCATCCCGCTTCCCCGATTTTCTAACTACCACTTCTGCGGCAGTTGTTAGCTCCAAAACGGTTCGATTTTCAACCAAATCCTGAACTCTTCGCAGCTTCGTTCTAGAATAGACAAAAAAACGATACTGTTAATTTCATCGACATGGAAAAAAATATTCAGCTCACTCTTTTGAAGCGTTAGCCAGAGTGTCCAATTTTCGCCGGCCAACTTGACTCAGACTGGGGCCAGCCAAAAAAAATTTTTCTTGGGGAATTCCAGAAAATGATAACTGAAAAGCATTTTCGTTGAGCCAACTTTCGTTTTCTCCAACGAACTGAGACTTCTTGCGAAAACATTTCTTCAATTTTCTTTCAAATACTTTGGATGTCTTCGATATTTCTTTCAAAAGGATGTTGTCTTGCTCACTAGTTAAAGAGCGACCTAAAGTGTCTTTGAAATGAGTGCAGAGTTGACGGTTGCGGCCTGCTTGTTTGGAAAATTTCTACCAAAATTCAAAAAATTCTCGGCGCGACACGGTCAGCAGGGTATCTAAAAAATAATAATTTCATGACTAACGCAAAAAAGCGCTCAACCGGAATGGTTTTATTTGGTAGAAAAAACCATACTGATTGATTTAAAAATAGTCTCCATAGCGGCATTTTGCGGCATACTTAGTAGATAGTCCAACGAAGTTTAAGAAAAATTTCTTTTATGTCATATTTTGACAACTTCGGTGATTTCATGCAATATTTGGTACAAATGTTGAAAATATATATATACAAAATACTTTAAATAGAGTACCTACCTTCAGTTAACAAATCCATGTCACGGTTTTTATTTTTTTTTCTTTTTACAATAAAAATACCCACTTTAAATTAGCACAATATTGCATAAAAATGCAGACGCAATTATTTTATCTGTTATCAGTTGACACTTTGAACTTCGGTGTCTATAATACGGTTGACATTCCAAAACCGGAATTTCTGGTTTTTAGCTCTACTCACCTTTCTTAATAAGCGGTAATTAATAAAAAAAGCGTGTCTTGACATGAATTTTGTCCCGCTAGCTTGTATTAGGCGATTCACAGTGAATTGTGTGGAGGGGCCGTCCTGGTGCCAAATAAGGTTGTTCAAAACTTGGAGAGATAGCTCTTCTAAAACCTCATCGATCTGATTTCGTAGAAGATCTAAATATCTTTGGCCATTCAAAGTATTCTCTATTACTACAAGCCCGAAAACTCTATTATCTATCATACCGCACTAAATGTTGATAGACTTCCAACCCTGAATTCGCACAATTTGTTTCAGTGATTGTGGTTGTCCAAAAATGTTTGTTTTTTCTATTAAACATACCTGCGGTGGTAAACGCAGGCTCGTCGGTGAATAAAATTCTCCTACAGATATTAGGATCATTCTGTATTCTGGTCAACATCTCTTGAGAAAATGCGACTCTGTATTTTATTCAACGGAGTTAAATTTTGTACCGGTCTAAACCTATAAGGTTTATACTACAAGTATAAACCTAAGTAGTAGTAGTAAGACCTGAATTATATTTTATTGAAAATATTAATAATAGGTTTAATTTCCTTACCTTCAAAATGTAACAATACTTCCAAATCGTTATCTTCATTTCTAGTAGTTGTCCTCTTTTTTCTAATCAAAGTATTTCTGTTCTCAAAATTCTTCACAAAGTAATTAATCGTAGATATTGAGTGACTGAAGGGCCATTTTGAAGTAAAACATTGAAACCAAAGCTTTCTATTATTTCTGCTATACTTAAGCCAGAGCGGATAATTTTTTCACGTTTTTTCAAAATTATGGGTTAATGGTTACAGTGAGCATAGACAAACTATATATTTTTGGAATCAGGAGAAAAAGCTCTTCTCAATAAACTAAAAATATACAGGGTGTTCCATTTAAAATAACAAAGCTGATGCACATTTTCCCAATTTCCGATGTTTATATGTTTTTTTTGATAACAAATTCTGACGATTCAGACTAAATCCTAAAACTTTTGTGTGTAAAATGTTTTGATATCTTGAGAAATAAAGCGTATAGACCCCGTTGAAAATATAACCGAACACCCTGTACATTAGTAAAGCGCTGCATGTTTATAGTGAACTAAATTTTTTTCTGCTACCAGTGGCGTAGTTAGATGAAAGCCAGTATACGTTTTCTTCATTTAAAGTAGAATGTCAACAGTATTTTTAAATTTTATTATCATTTTACAACTCTCCCAACAATGTACTACGAAAAAGCGCGACACTGATTCGAAGCATATGTTGAAAATAACCACCTTCCGCTGACACGTTCAAAAATGCCTACCCTGTTTCTTATCCTCTTGCAATTTTCAATATGTCGATTTCTTAAGTCGTTTTCATCTAGTAGAGGCGTCCTGTCTACAAGGTGACCTCATAAATAATAGTCTATAGGATTCATGTCATGACTGCAAGCTGGTAAACCTTAGGGGTCCTTGCATCCAATCCAGCGATTAGGAGAAGTATTGTCGAGGTACTGCGCAGCAATTACGTTAAAATGAGCTGGAGCGCCGTCGTGCATGAGCCACATATTGGCTTTTACATCTAGAGGTATGTCTTCTAACAGAAACTGCATATGCGAGTATCCATTCAAACGAGGTTGTAATGTAAATGTTTGCTAAAAACCATCTTCTAGCAATATTGTCATTGTTGAATATTTATTTATTATTTATTTATTTAATGTTTTTATTGTTGTAAATTACAATTAATTACAAAGCAAAGTAGTACAAATTATAATTAATAGCTAAACCAAAAGTAAAACCTTTAATTTAGTTAATAGCTAACAACAAAAGGCAGAGTTCGCGTCTGACCGTAAAAACGGGGGCAGCACTCAACCGAGTAAAAAAACTATAACGAATGCAAAGGAGGTGCCAAACTCGCCCAGCATGTTGATGAATACTAGTGATATAATTTCTAGTTTCTAGAACAACAAGATGCATATGTAGGACAGAGTTAGGAGAATCCTTTACAATTCACAAAAAGGATTTAAATATAAAGTAAAACAAAAGGAATAAAAAAAATACGATAATAAAAGAGACAACATGAATATAAGTATGATACAACACAGATGAAGGTAAACGAGAGTTGAGAGAAAAAAAGAAGTATAAATACAAGCACCTATAATGCAGATCCAAGTCGATTTCCAGGGTAAGCTACTGACAGTTTAACATTGACCTTTTAAGGCGTTTTTTGGATACAATGATAGATACGCTTTTAAGATTATCTGGAATATCGTTGTAAAATTTGGCAGCATTGTAACTGAAGGATCCACGGAATTGGGCGGTTCTGTGAGCAGGTATAGTTAACTGGTTTTTTCTTCGTGTGTTTAAATTATGTACTGAACTGCGAAATTTTGATTTATTGTAAAGGTAGAGCGGAGATCGCCTGCATATAATTTTGTAATAGAAAATTGTGCAATGCAAGTTCCGTCGATCCCTAATGCTAAGCCACCCAAGATTATTAAGATGAGCTGATATATGATCTCTCCTTCTCAGACCCAAGACAAGACGTACACATGCATTCTGGATGAGCTGTAGGCGTTGGTTGTCAGCCATTAGAATATTCGGACCATAGTTCACATCGCCGTAGTTTAGATGTGAAAGAACCATTGCCTCACAGAGGATCTGACGAAGCTTGCTATTAAGGAAATATCTACATTGGTATATCAACTTGAGATTGCGAAATGCTCGCTTGGTTATTGTCGAAACATGATCCGAAAAATGTAGTTTAACATTCAGAATTAGTCCGAGATTTTTTGACACATCAGTAAGAGCAATAGGTTCTCCATTAACTTCAATATTAATATAAGGTCGACACCTTGCACGAGAAGCGGAACTACCAAACAACATTACATGTGATATAGATAGAAAAATTGCGGCACACCAGAAATTACGTTGGAAAAATTAGATGTTAACGGTCACTCATATATGAACTCAGTAGGGCCAAGGGTACGCCTGAAAATCCCACAGAACCCAGCAAAGCCAACATCATTTTATGGTTGATGTGGTTAAATTGCAGAAATATCAAGTATCAATAATCAAGTAGGACTAAAATCGTGAGCCTACCACAGTCTATCTCTGTCTGGATATCATCAATCACTTTGGCTAAAGCAATGATGCAACTATGATCACGTCAAAACCCTGACTGGTATGCTGGCAATACAGTAATTCTCTCACAGTGGTCACGAATCTGCTTATCCAAAATCTTCTCTAGTATCTTCGATAGTACGCAGAGCAAGCTAATTAGTCTCAGATCGTTAAAATCGAGCGTAGTGGCAATCTTGGGCAATGGCACCACGTGTGACTTCTTCCAAAGGACTGGGAATGTACCATGAGATATGCAGAAATTAAAAATATGTTCAATGACAGAAAGAATCAGTGGACGGCAATAGAGAAGCATATTTATTCCAATTCCATCTGGTCCTACAGATCCAGACTTAACGGAGAGAAGCACTCAATAAATTTCATTAGTATCTGTAAGCTCAAAAGAAAAATTTTCTTCCGTAATTTTGTTATTTCGAAGATGAAGTAAAGTTTCATTATCAGGTTTCTCTTTAGACAAAGCGCTCAAGAAATAAGAGTTCAACTGCTTAGGATCAGAGAGGGTCAGGGGAAGAACATTGTTGCTGTTCTTTGAAAAAACGTCCAATTTTCTTAACTCCTTCTAGAAGGTTTTACCATTACCAACTGACATTTTTTGCTCGAGGTAGGAGTTCTTTTCCCTTCTAATTGCATAATTAGTCTCATTCCTTAGTACGTTATATCGATTCCAGTCCTGAGTTGACCTGTACTTTTTAAACTTCAGTAAGGCCTTGCCGCGCTCATGCGTAAGCATTTTTATTGCTCCAGTGAGCCAAGGAGAATCTTTTTTAGATATTCGGACCGTTCTTATAGGAGCGTAAACATAAAAAATACTTAAAATTGTCGAATTAAAGTGCGACACCTTGTCGTCAATGTTTTCAGATCTATAGACCGGTAAAAAGTCCATTAGATTGAGAATAGAATATTTGGTTCAAGCAGAGATAATAGAATCAATACACTTCCATATACCAGTGAAAATGTATTTGATATAAACTAATGTTACGTGTTACAAACAATGGAAAAATATAAACCGAATAAGATTGCCTTGGCAACTGACCAGCTACAGGTTCTCTAATTACTAGATAACTAAGTATCGTAGAACTACTTTCACTAAACGACCCTAGACTGACAATACCTTACGGATTGCCAGATGCCGCATATGGCCCACTTGTCACAAGGGTAGCTAAAATTCTTAAAACCCAAAACATTTAAAGTATAAATAGGGCAGTATTATAATTTAAGCAGTTATATTTTACATCTTAATTTTAAGATAATTTTTGTCGTTATTCCCTAATGTCTATAAACAAAGTCTATGACATTGTTTATTCGCATACTTCGTTTGTTTTATGTTTCTCTTATCTTGAAACCAAATTTCCGCAAGCGTAAGTGTTTGCGTCTGCTTATGTAGCAATATGTCACGTCTTAGAAGATAAATAAGCAAATACAACCAGTAATTTACGACTCATTCTAATAATATGACGTTATTGCCATATTATGCAAAATATTTTACTTGCAACTACATGTTTTATTACAGAACTACTGAAGCAGTTTAACTGACGACTTATTTCTAATAGTTTTTACCGCAGATATCGGTTAGAACTAGAAAAATATCGATACATTTCCTCTACCCAGAACTTCCCTTGTTATGATTTTTTTCCATTTGTTAGGAAAAGTGATGTATGACCCAATCAGGGGCGTGCGGTGAAATTTTAAGAAAGGGAAACAATTTTTAGAAACTTACCTATTTGTAATGTAATTCGATTCTTCAATCATTTTTTGCAAATTCGTCAATGACGTTATCATAAAAACGTCGATGCTCCGAGATGTTTTGGAGAAGTTTATTTTCGATGTATACAAAAGTCTCTCCTGCCCCGTTGAATTTATCACGAAATCTTTTATACGTTTAAGTGTTGAAAAATTTCTTTTTAATGATGAACTTGTGGCAGGTATTGTCAATACCAATTCACACAATTTCGACACTTCGGTGTGGGCGTCTTCCAGCTCCTTGTCATTTAAAAATTGCATTAATTCCTTAGCGTTATTTTTTCCTCTAATGTCATCAGTTTCCTAAATCACTTTTAGTTCAGATCGCAATAACACTCGGTCGAAGAACTGGCCATAATGAAAACGAAGACATTTAAATGCATCTTCGGCAAAAGTTTTTCCTTTAAATGCATCAAAATTGTAAAGCTCGAGGAATTTAAAGTCATTTAAACCGTTAAATCTATAGTTTATTTGTTGCTGAATTTGATCGATTATTTCATAAAAGACGCGTCTGTATGATGTTTGAACATCTCCGATCTTGTCTGTTCGAAGACGCTTGGCTTGTGGCTCTACATTTAACGTCATCGTTTTCTCCCAAAATAGGTCATCTCTTTTTTGGCTTAACATGGACTTAAAAATCATCCACTTTTTTAGGCAAAAAGCAATATCATTTGTTTAGGTTGTAATATATTAAAAACATTGTGCGAGAATGAAATATTTCTGAAATTATGTTCAACAAATAATAATAAACCCTCTCGAACTATTTATTGCTTCCGAGTCCCACGTTTCAATATTTTCTATTATATTCTCAAATAGTTCAATCAGTGATTCACGATTTTCAGATACTGTTAACACAAGTCTTCCATTATAGTTCCACCTAGTAGGAGCTACTTTGGCCAATCGTTTGTAGACAATGGAGTCCAAAGCTTGTGTACGTTTTGTTGACTGTTGACGGCCATGTCACTTAAAGTAACGAAAAATACTTTATACTCTTTAATGTGATTGATGAACTGGGATAAAACTATATGTAATTTATGAGCAAAACAATGGACAAACACAGCACTTGTGATGGTTTTTCGAACTTTAGCTTGCAGAGCCTCTAATTCCTTCCTTCCATCACTGCAGCTCCATCATAGCTTTGAGCAACTAATTTTTTCTCTCCATTATTTTTTTAGTAACGTTATAAACTACGGTATATAATGCATCTGCTGTACGATTTTCGTACATATTCTTAAAACCTAAAAATCGCTCTTGAATACTTCCGTCTGTTTTAACATAGCGTATTACTATAGATAATTGGCTAAAATTAGTGATATCAGTTGTTTCCTCCAGAACAATAGCAATGAACCGCGCCTCGCCAATCTCCTGCTTAATTCTTTTTAGAATAATGGTTGCAACAGCGGAAATTAAATCATTCTGGATTCGATTCGAACGTTCCGCGAAAAACGCTAGACTTTTCTAAATGATTTTTTAAGCAGTCATCATAGTTAGCCATTAAGCTAAGTAAGCCTTAAAAATTTCCTCTATTTGAAGAAACCCTTGTTTCGTCATGACCTCTAAATCCCAATTCGTGCTGTCCGAGAAAACAAACAACATCGATAAGTCTTCTTAATATTTGCCTATTTTTATCGACTAGATCATTGTATTGGCGGTGACTAATTTCCAACTGTTTATTAAGGGCGTGTTCAATTTTGGTTTTGACGAAGACTTTTTCTTTTATGACGCTTTGGACATAATGTGTCTTTTTACAGCTTTATGGAAACTGTTTAAACCGAAAAAACTAGTTTTATTCCAGAGACCTTTTTCATTTTCAAAAAGTAAACATTGCCAACAAAATAATTTACTTATATTTTCACACCCTGTTAGCCATTTAAATTGTTCGTATTGTTTTTCCGGATAAAAATGTCTAATACAGTTTTTCATTTTTGTCGTTAAATTTTTCATAGGCGGTTTTGCCCTTCCTTTGGAAATTATTTGAAGCTTATCAGCGAAGTTTAATGTCGAAAATCCCTTTATTATTAAGACACACACACCACACATTCACACACACTCTTCTTACTAAATTCTCCAACATTTTCAACGTTATTACCGACATCTGAAGTTGACGGTATTTGCATATCCACGTCCGTATTATTGTCTTCCATATCGTACCATGCACGACGCGACGTACATATCACACACCACACGTATAGCCGTTCAAACAAAGAACCTACTCCAATGATAGCTTCCGCCCCCACTTAAAGCTCGTGACAGAAATGCAAAAATTGCAAACAGCCTGTGGAAAGTTCAATAACCTCTGGCTCGATTCACAGGAAATCAAGCATACAGGACTTGACTGCAGAGAAGCTAGCGGCCCGCATAGGTTCTACTCGATTTCTATTGTGGCTCGGTCGGAGTCAAAGCCGCATTTATTATGGGCTTGATAATTAAGATAATATTTTAGCATTTTTAATATAAACTAAATTAATGGTTTCCTATTTCAAAAATTACATTTTAGAAGATGTTTTGTAATTTTTTTTTGGGGAAGCACCGCTTCCCTTGCTTCCATGTACTGCACGCCCTTGTCACGTTTATAATGATTTTTTTCTGTAATAGAATTTACTTTATCAAATATGGTATTAAAAAATGTTCATTTCTTTTTTTACAGAGCGCCTCACGACAGCGTTTTATATTGGATATGCAAAAATGAATGTCAAGCGATTTTTTTTGATGTCCGTGATTGAGAAAATGTCATTAAAAACTAATGCCAGAAACGTGAATTCAAAATCGTTCATCTCACCTAAAAATCCTTTCGCAAGGCGGATTGATTTTTCATCAGATTTGTCACAGTTTGTAATTCAAAGACATCTTTTAATTTATTCCAGTCTTGAACAATCACATTTACTAACTTCGAATTTGAAGTTGTAACAACACCATAAATAAATATAACACAAAACAGTCAAGTTAACTACAAAAGAACGACACGTGGGTGTAGGGTACTGCGCCTGCAATTCACCGAGAGCGTTGTATGGCGATGGGCTCGACGTCATCACGTACGCGTTGTCATGGCAACATAGTAGAAAAATCGCAAACTAAACATAGCACCTCCAGCAAAGTCAAAGCGGTTTGCGCCACTGTTATAGTTGCTATAGTAAAGTTCGATTGAAAGTTTTAAAAAGATATGCCGCCAACGGTCAAGTAAAATATTTATTCGAGATGTATAGTTTAATTTTTACCAATTAGGTGAATAAATGAGCGTAAAAACTAAAATTTTAAGAGATATTAGATGTTTGCTTGTTTATTTTTCCTGGTGATATAGCACTTCACCTGCTTCACCTGAATAGCCGCCACTGCATTATCAACCTGATTAATTACATCAAAACATCAATAGATCTGGTTATCATCCGCAAATGCTTATACCCCCATGAAAATCGAAATGCAAAGTAACTCAAGTACCTCAATCTACAAATAATTACTATTTACATAAATATCTAAAGGTTACTATTTTTGGTCTCTAATTGCTATTTTGTTTTAACCGCGATAAATTTACAATAATAACCCAAAGTTATATGTATTTAAAATAGACAAATATATTAGATTTGGTGTTAACAAAAAATGTCTTATCAAAGGAGAGCATTTTTCTTAGCCCGAACTACTGACCTCTTTTTGGAACCCAATAACATGCGAAAAACAAGACGAAAACAAGATCATAAAATACTGTAATCCATCTTATATATTTGTCTCTTTGATCTCGGCGTTAAACTATTAAAGTACACCACACAGATCTAAAAAATCGACGAAAGGGGGAGGTATCTCAAAAGCAGGCCGTTTCCATGGATATTCAGGGTTGTAGCCAATCACGAATGATCATTGCACTGTTTCCATAGTTACTCACATTCTTTTCATAGACTCAGATTCGTGTGCCAAACTTTACCTATTTAGTAAGTATAGGGTGAGTCGACGACAAAGTAAATCTAATTATCATATTTATTTCGGGAATTGTGTGAAAATGTATCGAGTGGAAACGCTTAACGGGCCTAGAAATCTCCATTTTTTGCAAAACGAACTATCTCAATTTCTTGAAGAAGTTGATATCTTTGAAAAGGGGGACATATAGATTCAACAAGTAACATGTCAGATTGTCCCTGTGGACTGTGGGTGCGTGTATTAGTCGTATGCGAAACCCGGGGAAAAATTTTTTTGTAATTACCTCAATAAAACGTACATACCGTATTTGAAAATGAAATTACGGGGAAATTTTTTTTTTGGCAGATGCCAAATTAACCCCTATTAATCAAATAAAAACGATTCAAAACACAATAAATAATCATCATATTGTTAAAAAACAATGCCGTTATCAGATATATGTAAAATATGATACTAGGATATTACTAATTGGAAAACGATTTTTATTTAAAAAAAATAATACCCAAACATTTAACATTATAAATCGGAAATGGTGCTTCACAGAAACTACATGGACACATGCTTTGAACCACGTTTATATTTTATTCGATTTTTCAATAACTTAGCCAAATTCTCACACAGTTTTCTGAACAATGAAAACTGAAATAATCTTAAACTCGTAAGTTTAAAATACAAATCGTGAAAACGATTTTTTCACGCATAAATGCGCAAACATAAATCGAAGCGATAAAAAATATCAGAGAAATATTTGCTTTAAATAAACCAAAACTCAGCTGTGACATCTATCACAACTGACATGTCAAATATCCCTGTAAATTTATTATCTTCCTAGACCACGGCCACCTATCATTTTGAGATATGTGAACTTTTTACTTTAAAACGAATTTTCACCCACTTGCTGAGTAGTTAGAGGGAAATGTTATTAGAGCTTTTTTGTAACCAAATAAACGCTCCATCTGCGGGTCTGACATAATTTCGATTACTATTCTTAATAAGCGGCAAAATGAGGTTAAATTTGGAATTTAAATTATCAACTTTAAAAAATCGCAGTAATTCAACCGACCAATTTAATGGTCACGGTCTACCCAAAAATATATTGTTTCCTAAAAAAAAATATCCTACGGGCTTAGATATATTAGTTTCTGTAATACAGGATAATGTCGTAAAATGTACTCATTCTTGGGAACTTTGGTGCAAATTTCACTTCGCTAGTGCACCCCTACATATAATCTAGGACCCTTTCTAAATAATCCATTTTGTGTGGCTTTTTCAGCACTTTCCGCTGCCATAATTAGTTTTCTAACCAGATGCCTACTTTTTTTATAAAAAAAAAGTTACTAACATTTCTATTTTCTCGCCATTTTTCCGACAGAAATGCATTTAGGTTTTTGTTCTCCTAGATATTTTCTATGAAAAACCTCTTTTGGAAAATTCGATAGGACTCATCCACTTTGAGATATATGCGTCCCAAAACGAAAAAAAATCGTAAAACCGTCAAACGAAATCGAAACCCAACCAGAAACAATAGGGTTCTGGATGGAAAAACCATCGTTCCAGAAAGTTTCGTCAAGAAATAAGTAAAACTGCGACCTTAACCGTGTTACATGGTATCAAAGGTGGTACAGAAAAATGTTTCAAACAGATCTCGAGATTCACGTCTCCTCCCGCCGAAAGGTCGAAAAACACGGTTTTCTGGGGGGGGGGGGTTTGGGGGCCTGCATTAAAGACCGTGTTTATGCGAATCCCCGAACAACACCAGTAGATATGCTAAGGAAAGTAAATTAAAATTTAGTTAAAAGTCTGAACAAATGTATTCAAGTAGACGGGTATATTTTTGAACATTTATTACTTCATCATAATTAAAAATTAATTAAGTTAAACTATATTATCATTATTCACAAGATGCAACAACAGAAACAACTAATTCGCTGGCTAATACCACGACCGGCATTGAATTATATTGTGAATCATGGCTTTCGTTGGGAGCAATAATGCTACTATATTTTTATTTTATGTACACCAACGTCATAACAAGGACACTATGATCTTTACCTGGAACATGTTCTGCTTTACAGCGGACATATTGGTCCATTTTGGTCAAACGACGATCGCGATTTTGCTCTTTTTAGAGCCGCCATAGACAAGCTAGCCCCGTGTAGGGCAAAGGCACAAAACAACATGTTCAAGACGGTGATTATAGTGTCCTTGTTATGACGTTGGTGTACGTGGACCAAATATTTTACGCAGAATCTAAAAATAACTTACAAAATAGGATGTTTCGTAAGGTTATTTAACATCTCAGACGTGACCAATCTAATCGAAAGCGTTATTCATCTTGTTAAGTCAACTAAGTGGAGGGGTTTAATTTTGAGTACAATATTTTTGATATATCCCGATAAGAAAAAGTCTAATAGCGTCAGATCAGGGGATCGTGCTGGCTATTCCATCGATCGTAATGGGGCGGTGCTCCATCTTGCTGAACTATATTATAATCGCTGGAACTTGTAGGTTTGCTGTATCAGGATATAAGTTTCCCAAAGTTGGCACGACATTATTTTGGAGCAGTGCTAAATAATTATCGCCATTCAAGTTGCCATCAATGAAAAAGAGACCTATGATATATTAATAATAATAATAAATGTCTTTTATTTCAAAATTAACATATATAAAAAAAATACATTTAGTAAAAACATCACAAGGGCAAGGCGCAGTCTAACCAGAAAGGCTACTCAACTGAACCCCGTTCTCGTGGTAAAGGAGTTAAGCAAATAACATGAATATTATTATATTTTTTCAGTTTAACAACCACCAAAACACTCGCCATTGGTGAACTTCGGAATTAGTTGGTTAAAAAATAAACTAGAAAAAGATTCTCAGGATTCCTGGAGGCAACGAACATATTTTTTTGTACTGAATTTTAAATTATTTTTCATTAAGGGAAGTTAATTCTCAAGGTAGGGAATTAAACAATTTGATAACATTGTACGTAAAAGACCTTTGATACATGGGACTCTGGTGATATGGCATGGTGATCCTATTGCTATCCCTTATGTTACGTGAATGTATATTTACACGAAACAAAAACTTATTCCGTATAGCAAATGGTAATGGTGGATTTCTCAAAATTTTTACTAAAAAATTGCCTAAATGTAACATTCTGCGGTTATTCATTTTTAGCCAACGAAGTTCTTTAAAGGTATGGGACCAAAAATAAGACGCGAACATGTATTCTGTACTTTTTGAATACGATTTATATGAACTAGATCTAGACATGGCCCATATATAAACTCACAATAATTAAAGCTAGAAGGGACTAATGACTCACACAACATTTTACGTAAGTTAAAACTGAGAAAATGTCGGCTATTATACAATATTTTTAATGATAGATATGATTTCTGAATTAAGTTTTTTACGTATTCTTTAAAACGCAATTCCGAGTCAAGTATAATTCCCAAATTTTTTGCGGATTGCACCATAGGAAGCTTTGCACCATCAATATTTAAGCTAAAAATTTCTTTTAAGATATTTACAGCCCCCCTACTGCCAAAAAGCATAAGTCTTGAATTTAAAATTTCTATATGTTATTATTTTAGGTTCTACAAACAATGATCAGATATATTTCCCACTGGTACAGGGTGTTCCAGCGAGGACTGAACAGGGACCTATTTTCGACCTTCCTTGTATTTTGGAAAAATTCAAATTCCAAAAATGTCATCGAAAAAATATTTGAACCAGAAACAAAAGAGCTACGCTATGCATCAGGTGTTTTTTAAATGGAATGTATCGTTTTTTATACGATTTTTGGAAAGAGTGATTTTTTTATGTCCGTTCTGATTAAAAGATTTGATTTTGCGATAGCTGTTTATATTACATTTTAATGTTTTACAAACTAAAATTTTAGCTTCACCTGTTTAAAATATACGATAGGTTGGTATAGGTGATCAAGGTAAAATGACGTTTGAATGCTTTGTCAATAAAAATTGACATTATTTTAATTATTGTCGAAGTCTTCACCTAAAAAATATATATTTGACTCTGATCGAAATGAAATACTCTTTGGACGAGAGACTACAGATTGTTATGCTATTTTACAAGTGCCAAGAAAATGCAAGAGAAGCAAGAAGAAGATTTATTTCAAATTTTCATAGAAATATATCCAACAATACAATTCTAAGGATAAAAAACCTATTTGAGGAAAATAAAACTTTACATGATAGAAAAAGAAATTCAATAAAAAATAATTATTAAATAATAAAATAAAACTACTAATAACATAAGTTTTCAATGTGACCGTCGTTTTTCTCGAAACAACATCGATAACCCCTTTGTAGCCTTTCTAAACTTGCTGTTACAATATGATTTTCCTGGTTAAGGCGGTTTATTTCATCGACAATTTTTCCCTTGATCTCTTGAATATTTTCGTTTCGTTGTCTATATACGACGTTCTTCAAATGGCCCCAAAGAAATGTATCCAAAACTGAGAGGTCGGGGCTATTGGGCGGCCAAGCATATGTTCCATTTCGCCCTATCCATTCATTATGGCGCCGATTTAAAAATTGAACCACATCATGCACGACATGAGGAGGCGCCCCATCATGTTGCCAAATTAAATTCTGATATTCTGCCAATGGTAGGTCTTTCAAAAAATTTTCAATTTCGTTTTCTAAAAACTCATAATATCTGTGCCCATTTAAAGTCCCGTTAAAAAATATTGGTCCCAAAATTTTATTGTTTTTTATCCCACACCAAACATGAATAGAATTCCTCCCTTGAAATTTAATAGTCTGGAACTTTTTTGGATTTTCAACGGCCCAGTGGTGACTATTATGTGTGTTGAATACTCCCGATGTTGTGAAAGTAGCTTCGTCGGTCCACACAATATTTTTGAATAAATCAGGGTCTTCGTTTTCTTGCCGAATTACCATTTGAGAAACAAATTGGAAGCGAAGTTTTTTTTGTGCCGGTGTTAGGTGCTGAAGTGGAAGGATACGAAAGGGCCTAAATTTTGTGAATTTTCAGAGTCCTGTGAACAGTCCCTCGGGTAACTGTTCTGCGCCTTACACCGCCACCGTACTGAACTTCCCGAACTACATCCGAAATAGATTTGGTTGGATTAACTTATAATAAAATAATTTATAATGGCCTGGTCTCGATTTCTTCTTCTTTGTATATTTCTTTTTCTATCATGTAAAGTTTTATTTTCCTCAAATAGGTTTTTTTATCCTTAGAATTGTATTGATGGATATATTTCTATAAAAATTTGCAATAAATCTTCTTCTTGCTTCTCTTGCATTTTCTTGGCACTTGTAAAATAGCATAACAATCTGTAGTCTCTCGTCCAAAGAGTATTTCATTTCGATCAGAGTCAAATATATATTTTTTAGGTGAATACTTCGACAATAATTAAAATAATGTCAATTTTTATTGACAAAGCATTCAAACGTCATTTTACCTTGATCACCTATACCAACCTATCGTATATTTTAAACAGGTGAAGCTAAAATTTTAGTTTGTAAAACATTAAAATGTAATATAAACAGCTATCACGAAATCAAATCTTTTAATCAGAACGGACATAAAAAAAATCACTCTTTCCAAAAATCGTATAAAAAACGATACATTCCATTTAAAAAACACCTGATGCATAGCGTAACTCTTTTGTTTCTGGTTCAAATATTTTTTCGATGACATTTTTGGATTCTACAAGAAAAAATACATCGATTGGCTGTTTTGAATTTTTCCAAAATACAAGGAAGGTCGAAAATAGGTCCCTGTTCAGTCCTCGCTGGAACACCCTGTACAGTACCAGATTCATGAAGTAAACTGCTATCTGTAAGAAATATCGGATCTAACAAGGTAACATAGGTTCTGGACAGACACTCTAGTTGGTTGACTTATTATATGTTCAAAGTTATAATTTTCAAATAAAGGAACAAAAGGATTATTTATATTAAGCAAATTAACATTAAAATCACCTAAACAAAACGCATAAAAGTTGTTTTTTATTTTAGTTTTTAAAAGTAAATATTCTAAAGAATTATTGACAGCAAATTGAAGATTTAAAACTTCAAAATCAAAGCTGTTTTTTATATATGCCGCAACACCTCCGCCTCTACCTACTCTATCCTTCCGAATCATGCGATAACCCGGAATGTCAAATGCAATTACGCCATCACCATCAGAGAGCCAAGTCTCGGTGAGAAATAATAGATCTATTTAAAACTCCAAGAAACCTGTAAAAATTGACCTTATATTTAAATGTGCAATTTTAATTAACTCATTGATAAAAACAAGAAGCTAATACAAAATTCAAACAATGGCAGGTATCAGTAATTATTATTATGAGTTAAATAATCGCGAAAAAATACAACTATGTGAATAAGGTAGGCCAAATAATAAACTTCAAAGCTCTCTGTACTTATATACAAAAAAAATATATAAACTTGGGATTGTTTAAGACGGTAAAAAATACAAAATTGATCAGAGCACTAAATAGATAATATTATTCGCATAAGCAATATAATATCCGTTAGCATACATAGATATTTATCAAGCGTATATAAAAACATAATCATAAAAATTCATGGTAAAACGTATTTTCTATCAGAAACCCTAATTTTATACCTATTTTCAAATATTTATTTACCTATTGCCAAAATACACACATAAAGCAGTACAATCTCTACATACTTTTATTTACCACTAAAAAAAGACAAATACGGGGGATATATTGAAAATAATTAGACAGTAAATTTCGTACATTCCAAGAAAAGAAAAGGCCAAACAAAAAAAGAAACGTACCGTTTTGTTATCTTCCATTGAGCACTTACTAAACCATAAAACAAAATATGAGATTCTGATAACCAGGGGTACTTGTACAACTAACTGTACTTATTAGCTAGGAAACGTAATTTATTACAAAAATATTAATTAATAATTTGGGAAATTAATTTTTTACACTTGTTAACTGGGTCCCACATATAGATTTTGCCTCCCGCAGACCAAACATCTTTGCCATATTTCTTCTTGGAAGAAATCAGTAGCTCATACCTCATAGGAGTAAGGTCCTCGAATATAACTTGATGCTGGAAACAAATCTTACTAAAACCGTGGAATTACTGCGGTCTATCTTCTTATTATTAATTAGAATGGCATAATAAATAACAGATTTAGGTATTTCATCACCATCACTAAGTCTAAGCCCACATATCCGCAAGCAATTGTTTTTACTAATCTGTTCTAAATTATCCATGCGTATATGGAAATTATCAATAGACTTTTTATTTTCAGTTGTAGATTGTTCGAGCATTTTTTAGGTGGTGCAGATGGAAGATAATTTTTCATCTAATTTGCTAAGTTTAGAATCAATTTTGGTTTCCATTTGACTTACAAACTTTCAACACACTTTATTATCATATGATCTTCAACAATTCCTGCCCAAACATTAACTTTTCAGGGTACTACGTATGTTCTTCTCTTATCCAGGGAGGATTTTCTCTAGACTTATTGCTGCAATTTTGATGATTAGCAAGACCATAAAGTATAAAGGTGCACTCATCAGAAAAATTTGTTCACAAAAATACTTTCTCCTGTCAAAGTCGTCTTTCATGAGCTTCTGAGTTGGTATCACTTTATAGGGATGCATTTTATTCTCTTTTAATGTTCGAATAATCGATGAATAGCTAACATCGAACCTTGGGGCTGCATAATATGCAATTTGGTATCATTACCAGCATTGGCAGCTGCTTTTTTTATCTGCCTTACTAGTTGTCCTTTGGAAGCGAGCAATTTCCATTTGTGTCCGTGTGTTAACTCCATAACCAGTCACTTAGAGAATTGTTATTTTGGTGCATTTCTGTTAAATGAGTCATTTTTCTGATATGCACTTAACGAAATTCAAATTATAACGACTATAACACTGTGAGAAAGCCATTTGCTAAGGCCGGGCTTTTTAAACAAAAGTAAACAAAACTATTTATAGTTTTTTTTTTATTTCATATTAGTAAAAAGGGACGCTGAAATGGTTTTTGCTTACTTTCTCATTACCAAGGCCTAAACGGAAGATAAGTATTGTGCGGGACCCGAAAGAAAACCGGGTGGAGTCAATCGGTGTAGGAAGGTCGGCCAAGAAATCTCTTTAAACCAGTGGTGTCCCGTCGTTCTTTAAATAATATGACACTCCTTTTTGACTATACGCACTTCAGATAATTAAAAAATGTAACTATGCTTAATGAACTTTTATCTATATTTGTCTGTTTTCTTTTATGTAACGCACTTCTATATCTCTTTTGTGTTGCAAAAAAGGCGAACTTTCGAATTTTAAAATGATTTAATTTTGATTTTTCTTGATCAAATTACCTATAAATATATTTTTTCTTGAGTTCTGTCATTAACGGTTCCCGGGCTACTGCCTACGTCCACTATTATTGGACCACCCAGTATAGTGATACACGATTTACAAGTCCAGATTTTACAAGGGCAGCCGGCATCAGATGCAGTGTTTTATTTATTTTTATCAAAATTTTAATTTATGCCGTTCGACTTTGGGCTACTCGGGTATGCCAAAAATGGCCGTCTGTCTCCGTTTGTCATATTACTTTATACAGGGGCCGTCATTGTGAAGTACTATACAGGGCGTTTCCTAATTGCGGGTTGATGTTAAAGAGGGTGTTTTTATTTCCTAAAAGTCTTAACTTTTGAGATACAGGATGGTAAGGTTTAAAAAGAAAACATTTTTTTTCACCCCAGTTCTGATGGTATTGTAGATAACTGCATGATTTGCAATGCAATTTGATACACGTCTTCTATGCATTAAGGAGCATACGGATTTACCCAGGTTAATTACATATGCAAGCCACTGGTAGAAATTTCAAAAATTGATTGTTAATAAAAAATGCCCTTTTATGCATAAAAGACGTGTATCAAATTTCACACAGTTATTTATCTATAATAGCATCAGAATTAGGATTTTAAAAAAATGTTTTTATAAAACCCTGTATCTCCACTGGACATTTAGGTTCATATTAAACTTTTTTCTTAAAAAGGTCCAAGAATCACCTCCTTTTAACATTAGTACGCAATTAGGAAACGCCCTGTATAGTACTTCACAATGACGCCCCCGGTACAAAATATTTGGTCTCTCAATGAGCAATTTGATCGTAAAAGCCGATTTAAGGTTTTACACCCGTACGGAAAATCTATTTTGTTCTTTACAGCACGAAGTAGGGGTTTGCAGGTCGGAACCTTCTTCGAGTTTATATAAAACTCCTCTATTGTTCCTCGAATTACTTGAAAATCACCAGCGTCAATTTTATCTTTGTATGATAATCGGGGTCTTTTTTTACCAGGAGATTTTAAAAGTGAAGTAGAACATGAGCGATCATTATGCTTTCTTTGAATTTTTTTACACTATCTTCCGAAACACAACTGTAAAATGCAGCGTGTTCTGTTCGATTTTGAATTGGAATAGTCAAACTATTATTTTCAGCTTCTCTAGTACAGGCCTCTATAACGCTCGCAATAACTTCACGTTCACCGCTTCGCCACTGGGAATAGCTAGAACCTTCTAGCGACAAGTGCATGGAGACTCTAGGCACATCCCAATTACAAGTGGACCAGTGCGAAATTTACTAAATCTTCGATTAATTTTCCGTACCGCTTAGCTGGCGCACTTTTTAGGTAAAGCGGCAAACTATTACAAATAAAATAACATAAAATTTATTTGCGTACACAAATTTTACTTTTCCGCTCGCTTAAGACTATAAGCGATTTTTGTAATCATATAATTTTATTTTTTTAATGTTAATTTTTGCAATGAATCTGAAAAGGCTTAATATTTCCGAATCAGTTGAAGATAGGCATAAGACATTGTACAATAAATATGTCTAGAATTTTCTAAGGAATTTAAAAATTGAATAATATACAGGGTGTTGCCTATAAAATAAGAAAGTTGATATTGGCCACTATCACATGACATATCTTGTATAAAAAGTTTTTGTTGAAAAAAATGCCCAACTAAACTTTATTCCATTTTCCATTTGCCAATTTCCATTTGGCTAATACGCATTCTATACATTTAAAACTGACAGATTTTGTCTAACAAAAAACATCTTATCAATCGGAAGCACATATTTTTCATTGGACCGAACTATTGACCCAATCCACGCGAAAAACAAGACGAATATAAAGACCAACAAACCTTTTCCTTAAAAAAATATCGATATCTCCCATACATACAGTTGTCGTAGATCGTTAAATATTCATTATGTATATTATTATTAATAGATGTTTGTTATTATTGCTGGAGATAGGAGGCGTAGTATGAATGATTTTAATACATTTTAGTGCACTTTCAGATTTCGATTAAACGACACATAGTTTAGTTGTTTCGACGAGTTTGACAGTCGTGAGCGATACTTCAAATTCTCAAAAACTGGAAAGCTTCTTAGAAGAAACGCACCGAATGTCCTAGAAAATATCATACAAAATAAATCAACATTTTCGAGCTTTCGAATTTTAAAATGATTTAATTTTGATCTTTCTTGATCAATTTACCTATAAATATATTTTTTCTTCAGTTCTGTCATTAACGGTTCCCGGGCTACTGCCTACGTCCACTATTATTGGACCACCCAGTTTATTAATTCACGATTTACAAGTCCAGATTTTACAAGGGCAGCCAGCATCAGATCCAGTGAACGAGATTTATCAAAATTTTAATTTATGCCGTTCGACTTTGGGCTACTCGGGTATGCCAAAAGTGGCCGTCTGTCTCCGTTTATCATATTACTTTATACAGGGGCCGTCATTGTGAAGTATTATATAGGGCGTTTCCTAATTGCGTGCTGATGTTAAAGGGGGTGTTTTTACGTCCTAAAAGTCTTTTGAGATATGGGATAGTGAGGTTTAAAAAGAAAACATTTTTTTTATCCCAATTCTGATGCTATTGTAGATAACTGCATGAAATTTGATACACGTCTTCTATGCATTAAGTAGCATACGGATTTACCCAGGTTAATTACGTATGCACGCCTCTGGAAGAAATTTCAAAAATTGATTTTTAATAAAAAATGCGCTTTTATGCATAAAAGACGTGTATCAAATTTCACACAGATATTTTTCTATAATAGTATCAGAATTAGGATTTTAAAAAAATGTTTTTATTAAACCCTGTATCTCCAAAGTTAAGACTGTTGGGTTCATATTAAACTTTTTTCTTAAAAAGTTCCAAGAATCACCCCCTTTAACATTAGCACGCAATTAGAAAACGCCCTGTATAGTACTTCACAATAACGCCCCCTGTACAAAATATTTGGTCTCTCAATGAGCAATTTTCGTTTATTTTGGCACTTGCGCCAAACAAAACCATTTGATCGTAAAAGCCGATTTAAGGTGTTACACCTGTACGGAAAATGTATTTTGTTCTTTACAGCACGAAGTAGGGGTTTGATGGTCGGAACCTCCTTCAAGTTTATATAAAAATTCTGTATTGTTCCTCGAATTACTTGAAAATCACTATCGTCAATTTTATGTTCTCTTTGAATTTTTCTTACACTATTCTCCGAAACACTACTGTAAAATGCAACGCGTTCTGTTGCTTAAGACTATGAACCTTTATTTTAAGGACCGCCCGTTTTTCTTCCGGGTCAATCAAATAATTTAATTTTTTTAATGTTAATTTTTGCAATGAATCTGAAAACACACAGGCATAAGACATTGTACAATAAATATGTCTAGAATTTTCTAGGAAATTTAAAAATTGAATAATATACAGGGTGTTGCCTATAAAATAAGAAAGTTAATATTGGCCTCTATCATATGATATATCCTGTATAAAAAGCTTTTGTTGAAAAAAATGCGCTACTAAACTTTATTCCTTTTTCCTTTTGGCTAATACGCATTGTATACATTTAAAACGGACAGATTTTGTCTAACAGAAAACATCTTACCAAACGAAAGCACATATTTTTCCTTGGACCGAACTATTGACCCAACACCCCGCGAAAAACAAGACGAATATAAAGACCAACAAACCCCTTCCTTAAAAAAATATCGATATCTCCCATACATACAGTTGTCGTAGATGGTTAAATATTCATTATGTATATTATTATTAATAGATGTTTGTTATTATTGCTGGAGATAGGAGGCGTAGTATGAATGATTTTAATACATTTTAGTGCACTTTCAGATGTCGATTAAACGAAACATAGTTTAGTTGTTTCGACAGACACACAGACAACACACCGAATGTCCTAGAAAATATCATACAAAATAAATCAACATTTTCCATACAGACAAAGTGAATAAACAATCATTTATAGAAATGCTATTGAATGTGTAAAATCACAAAAACATTAGATAAAAGAATTAAATCATTTTTTCATATTTTGGAAAATTTGTAGGTTAAAATTAATTATCACATGTTGTAATCAAAAATTTTTGATTTCAGATCAATTTTTAAATTTATTGGTGGAATTAATATAAATTTGGTATCCGGTAGATTTTTCAGGGTCACCAGATGCCGAAAAACATGTTTTCTTAATTCCGCCGGTCGGTTTGTCTGCTCTGTCTGTCGGTCTGTCTGTCTGCCTGTCTTTTCGCGGTATAGCTAAAAAACTACTTACCCGATTGACTTCAATTTTTGGTCAAAAATTAAAAGTCATCTGGAGATAACCTGATAACATTTTGGTAAAAATCCAATTTGGCTAAACAAAATAGCGGTTTAGTGAAATGTTAAAAAAAATTATTATTAAAAAATTACTTATTCAACTTATCTCAAATTTTCCACAAACATCAAGTATTAAATAAATAATAGTTAAATAATAGTTTGATTTCAAATAGTGTGCCAAAACTAATTGTGATATAGGGATCAACTAGTAAAATTTGGTACTAATTCAAGATGGCCGAACAAAATGACGGCCAAATAAAATGTTTGTTGGTTTATTTTCTATATCTTCACGTTTTAGCAATTTCGTTGGTCCATCCGTCTGTTTGTCAGTACTCTATCTGTCGGTCAGTTAGCGGCTTAGCTTAAAAACTACTTATCCGATTGACTTCAAATTTTTAATTAAGGGTCATATGGGGATGACCTGGTAATATTTTAGTAAAAATCCATGATGGCGACCTAGTGAAACGTTTTCTAACTTTATTGTTGCATCCTCAGAACTCATATATAGATTCTATATCCTGCATGAAACCCATATTGTCACTCTTTATCTACTCCTTTGGTCCGCAGATATTTCCCAGATACCAAGTTTCTAAAAGGCTTTCGTTAACAATTTTCTTGTGTACTATTCGGAATTAGGGTCCAGCAAAAAGAGTAATTTTTTAAATTTTCGACGTTTCGCAACTTTATTATTGCATCCTCAGGACACATATACATTCTATAGCCTGCATGCAACTCATATAATCAGTATTAACCTAATTCGATGGTCCGTCGACATTTTCTCAGGTATTAATAATATTTATTTGGAGATTTTAAATATCTGCGGACCGACAGAATAGGTAAAACCTAATAATATATGTTTCATGCAGGATATAGAAATATATAATATATATATATATATATATATATATATATATATATATATATATACGGGGTGTTCCACGATGAACTGCAGCGGTCGATTTCTCAGAAAGTAGGTTTTGGAAAAATTTGAAATTTTGGCAGCTAAGTAAAGACGATGGAGGCAATTCGCGCAAAATATTTTCAAGATGGCGGCCCTTCCGGTTATACTGGAAGTGGACGTCAACTTTCTTATTTTAAATGGAACACCCTGTATATAATCGAATTTTTGAATTCCTCGAAAAATTCTTTTTCCAAATGGAAACCCCCAATTTTTATAATTTTGTCTTATTTAACACTTAAAATAAGGGTGACTTTGTATAAAGTTGTCTATTCCAAAAATTTGTAGTTTTTGAGTTATTGACGATTTTCCATTTTTTATTCTAATAATACCAGATGGCTTCTAAGTTTTCTTGTCAGTTGGCCATGACGGGGAGGCCTGGCGAGAACAAAACCAATTGGTTACTATAGAAACGTAATATTTGTTGTCGTTTGACAATTACCTACTAAAATAGTATTTATTTATTATAGTAATTATAATAATTATTAAACTAATAATCATGCCGGGGCGATTAAATTACACACACGAGGATTATTTGAATTTGTTTAATATCTATGGGAAATCTAACAGAGTTTTAACAAGAACATACCAGATATTTGCTGATAGATATCCAGATAAACAGAAACCGTCACCAAACGGCGTTAAACAAATGTTGGAAAACAATAAAAATGTTGAAACCGTGAAGACAAAAAATAATTAAAGAAAGCCTATTCCCATTAAAGTCTAGTCTACACAAGAGCACAACTTATTTTTTCAATAAATGTTGAAAATGTCCAGCTTGTACTCCCTTACCCTTGCCATACAGTCCTCTTTTGTTGTTACTGGATTAAAATAAACGATTCCTTTTATCGTTCCCCATATAAAATAGTCTAAGACTGTCAGATCGGGGAAACGAGGAGGCCACAGGAAATGTCCATTGTTGGCAATCCACTTGTCGTAAAACGTTTCTTGTAAAAAGTTAGTAACTGCAACGGTTCTATGTGGTGGGGCGCCATCGTGTTGGTAGAAAAATTGACTATGTTCTGCCAAAGGTAAATTACTTAAATATTCGTTGTCCAACTCTTCAAGAATATTCAGATATCTTTCTCCTACAAAAGTTTATAGGCATAATTTTACGGAAAGAAATATTTTGATAATATTCATCGATTTATTGATTTAAGAAAAAACAAAATACATCAAAATTCAATTAATTTAATCTGAAGAGTGCTCAATAAAAAAAAGAAGGTTTAGTATTTTATGACTTAAAGTACCCTGTATAAATAGCTGGTAAATATTTAACTAAAGATAACTTTCCTATAAAACTTGGGACGATATATTTTTTTAGATATGATGTGTTAGGGTATGTGGACCAGTATTTGTATCAAGTAGTATAGTGTGACCTGTATAAATAATTTAATTTAATTTATTTATGTAATAATATTTGCTAAATGATTTATCTAATTTTGGATTGACGCTAAATTGATAAAAAAAATTATTATTAATTATTATTATATTATTAAGTCCATGTGTTTAGGCAATGTATAACTTACCATTCAAATTTTCTTCGTAAAAATTAAGTTTTATTATTCCATCGTTCCTTACCGCGCAAAATACATTGAATTGCCAGGATTCTTGAAAGTTTCGCGATCTTACCGCATAAGGATTGGAATCATTCCAAAAATGGGAATTGTGTCTATTGAAAAGGCCATTTTTAGTAAATTTTGCTTCATCGGTCGAAATTATATTGTCCAAAAATCTAAGATTATCTTGTACCACTGTTAAAATAAACTCGCAAAACTGTACTCTTTTTGGCTAATCGGTGTCTTTTAGATGTTGAACCAATGATATTAAATAAGGTTGGAAATTGTTTTAACAGAATCCTATGCACTGAGTTCCTCGAGATTTTCTCATTGTCTTGCCACGTTTCTTAGAGATGTCATTGGATATGCTGCAAAATATCCCAGAATTGCAATCTCGACATTTTCATTATCAACAATGGGCTTTCTCTTATTAATTTTTGCCTTGATGATGAATTTTTATAGTTTTCCAACATTTGTTTAACGCTGTTCGGTGACGGTTTCTGTTTATCTGGATATCAATCAGCAAATATCTGGCATGTTCTTGTTAAAACTTAGTTAGATTCCCCATAGATAATAAACAAATTCAAATAATCCTCGTGTGTGTAATTTAATCGCCCCGGCATGATTATTAGTTTAATAATTATTATAATTACTATAATAAATAAATAATATTTTAGTAGGTAATCGTCAAACGACAATAAATATTACGTTTCTATAGTAACCAATTGGTTTTGTTCTCGCCAGGCCTCCCTATCATGGCCAACTAGCAAGAAAACTTAGAAGCCGTCTGACATTATTAGAATAAAAAATGTTAAATCGTCAATAACTCAAAAACTACACATTTTTGGAATAGACAACTATATACAAAGTCAACCTTATTTTAAGTGTTAAATAAGATAAAGTCATAAAAATTGGGGGTTTCGATTTGGAAAAAGTAACTTTTAACGATTTTCTAAAGTATATTTATAATGTCAGTTTTTGTTCACCCTATATTTATTTATTATAAAAATATCAGCACAGGCCACTAAAGTGGATCCTTTTGGACAAGGAAGTCACCCGCAAATAATTAATAGAGACTTGGATAAGCAGATATTTACATTCTAGACTGCCAACGTCATTTTTTACATAAAATTCAAAATATCTCAAAAACAGTTCAACTTAGGTATAGGATATTATACATGAAATATACCTAGAATTTTTCGAGGAATCCAAAAATTCGATAATATACAGGGTGTTCTATTTAAAAAAGAAAGTTGACATCTACTTCCGGTATAACCGGAAGTGCCGCCATTTTGAAAGTATTTTGCGCGAATTACCCCCATCGACTTTAGTTAGTGTCCTGGGAATGTAACAATAAAGTTGCGAAACGTCGACGGTTTAAAAAAAGACTTGTTTTTTTTTTACTGGATCCCAATCCCAAATAATTCACCACCCTAACATAACAAGGAGAAGATCGACAAACAAAAATCTTTTTTGGCTTTTTCGCAACTGAATAAAAATATTTAACTTTAAATTAATTGGAGCAAATATTTAATAAAATTACATACCTCAACATGTAGACTAGTCTGTCTACGTTAGTTAATTATTTAGTTAAAACTGAAGGTAAATGATATAATTTCTTATGCTTGCTTAAATAATATTGTTTATATTATATATCGGAACATTCCGTAGACAGACTAGTCTACATGTTGAGGTATGTAATTATATTAAATATTTGCTTCAATTAATTTAAAGTTAAATATTTTTATTCAGTTGCGAAAAAGCCAAAAAAGATTTTTGTTTGTCAATCTAAACGCAACAAATAATCTGAACACATTAAAAAAAACGAGAAGATCGTTAACGAAAACCATTTAGAAAGTTAAAGAAATTATAACTAAAAAAACTAATTAGATAGAGAAATGGCAATATTTTAATATGAATCGAAAATAGCAAAACAAAATAGCGGCCGAATAAAATATTTTAAAAATCAAACTGAAAATATTATATATTAAATTAATTTCAATTTTTGAAGAATTAAATGTGATAAAGTTGTGGTATAATATAAGATGGCGAAATCAAATTTTTTAAAAAATCAACGTAAAAAAAATCTTCTTCAAATAACTTTAAATTTTGCAGAAAAATCAAATGTGAAAACGGGATAAACTGATACGAATTCAACATGACGTAACAAAATGGCGGTATGTGTCAATGTAAAAACTACCTATTGAATTTATTTTAAATTATGGCCAAAAGTCAAGTGTGCATAGATAGAAAGAAACTGGTAAAATATTGGTAGGAATCCAAAAATGTTTGAAAAGACAGCATATGTAACACATATACAGTGATCATGTACCAGACTAAATTGGGTCACACTTTACTATTCCTAACAAATGGAAAAACATCATTAGAGAAAAATTTTAGGCAAAGGGAGTTCACCTAATTTTTACATTATTTGCATATGCTTGATCTGCTATATGATGTAGTAGGCTGTCCAGCAATATAAACTTGGCAAGTCTAAAAGTGCTAAAATAAAAAAATATATATAGGCTTCCTAGTTCTCTGACCCTTCTATACTTGGATTATTTGGAATATACTATTATTCAAATGTACAATTAACAATTTCTGTTTTTATTGACCGTTTAATCAAAATTTATACGATTCGCTTTGTGTTATAAAGAAAATCTAAATGCAAAAAAGTTCAAAAACCTGATTGGAAAAATAATTACCATTTGCATAAACAACTTGATTTTAAACGTTATTTTTAGTCTCTAATCCACATATATTTTAACACGATAAAGCTAGCTATTTTTGGAAAATTACCACAAAAAAGACAATGTTAACTCAAAAGTTATATATGCATTTAACATAGACAGATTTTGTCTAACAAAAAACACCTTATCAAACGAGAGCACATATTTTTTCACGGGTCGAACTATTGACCCATCCTGACCCAATATCGCTCGAAAAACAAGATGAAACAAAGACCAATAAACCTCTTCGGTAAAAAAAATAAAAGTATCGTTATCTCCAATCCACACAGTTGTCGTAGATGTTTAAATATTCATTATGTATATTATTATTAATAGTGGTTTGTTATTAGTTCGGAAATTATTGTCGGAGATAGAAGGCGTAGTATGTGTGTGTTTTAACACATTTTAGTGTATTTTCAGATGTCGATGTGCCGGCGCATAGTTTAGTTGTTTCGATAGTGTTTAAAGAGACAGGCGAATTCGAGCGTGATTGAAAGATTGACTAATTGTGATAATTGAAGAATAATTTTTTAAATGGACGCCACAGAAATAATACGTAAGTAGACGGAGACTGGTTTGATTTGTTAATTTGGATGTTCTTTTGACGGTAAATATCAGGGCTGAGAAATTTTAATAGATAATGAATCAGTGAAGAGTTTTAAAATTAAAATTTCTTTTGTTTTTATGTCAAAATCAAGCTGTTGAAATTATTAAACAATGTACTTTTAAGGAAGTGGACAAACTTACTGAAATTAAAAATGCATATACGAATAATGCTAGTTACACTTGTATTAATTTTTTTAATAAAATGTTTTATAGAAAATAATATTTTTCTTAAAATTTGGGTGGATCTTGATTATATTTCCTATTATTATACTATAGGATTTCACTATAAAGACAGTGTTTATTACTATCATCACTGTTTTTAATACAACTAATAGAAAAACCTATAAGTAATTGGCAAGGCTTCGCTTATTTGAACATTTTTATTCTTAATAAGAAGTAATATTATTATTATTGTTATTTAACAGAGAACGAAAGCTTTCACGACTGTGGTAACATTAAGAAATCATAGTTCTTGGGATTAGATCGCGTCAAAATGGAACCACTTTTCGCCTTCGATTGGACGAGGCATCTTCAGGGATCTTTACTTCACGAGATCGGAACACTAAATGAGCTCGGAGAGACCCAGGCCGGCTATTTATAGTCGACCTGTGTCTACTTAACCGTAACTAGGTGTAACGATCGGTTTTCGAGTATGATGTAGGCTGAAGCCCCTATCTCTATTAAAATTTACATGTATGTTATGTCCAGTAGAAATTTGGTGTTCAGATACAGCGAATTGTACAGTTTGTTTCTTTCTGATACATCGTTCATGTTCCTTAAGCCTAGTCGATATGGATCGTTCAGTTTCTCCAATATAGACATCACACAGAACTTTTCCGTTTGAAAAGGAATAATGTCTCTTGGAGATCGCAAACATTGTCCAATTTTCTTGTGTGTTTTGAAGATTGTACGTATGTTGAACCGGCGAACTAACCTTGCAATCTTGTGCGTAGTTCCGTACACAAATTGAAGAACTACACTATCGGTAATTCCTTATTATAGTGCGGGACACGAAAGAAAACCGGGCGGTCCTTAAAATAAAGGTTCATAGTCTTAAGCAAGCGGAAAAGTAAAATTTGTGTACGCAAATAAATTTTATGTTATTTTATTTGTTGTAATAGTTTGCCGCTTCACCTATAAAGTGCGCCAGCTAAGCTGTACGGAAAATTAATCGAGGATTTAGAAAATTTCGCACTGGTCCACTTGTAGTTGGGATGTGCCTAGAGTCTCCATGCACTTGCCGCTAGAAGGTTCTAGCTATTTTCAGTGGCGCCTATACATTTCGAGCATTTGTTTTCATTTCTATATAAATGCGTTGCGTTGAATTTGAATTATTATTTCCAAGTAACAATGGCGAGCAAAAGAAGAAAAATTCGAAGCGGTGCACGTGAAGTTATTGCGAGCGTTATAGAGGCCTGTACTAGAGAAGCTGAAAATAATAGTTTGACTATTCCAATTCAAAATCGAACAGAACGCGCTGCATTTTACACTGGTGTTGAAAGTAGTGTAAGAAAAATTCAAAGAGAACATAATGATCGCTCATATTCTACTTCACCTTTAAAATCTCCTAGTTAAAAAGGACCCCGATTATCATACAAAGATAAAATTGACGATGGTGATTTTCAAGTAATTCGACGAAAAATAGAGGATTTTTATTTAAACTTGAAGAAGGTTCCGACCTGCAAACCCCTACTTCGTGCAGTAAAGAACAAAAAAGATTTTCAGTATGGGTATAAAACCTTAAATCGGCTTTTACGATCAAACGGTTTTGTTTGGCGCAAGTGCCAAAATACGAAACAACAAAACAACGAACATTGCTCATTGAGAGACCAAATATTTTTCACAGGCCGGTGAAATATCTATCAACTGTAAGGCAATATAGGCAAAAAGGACGCAATATTGTGTCATCATTTGCAGAGGAAGACAACAATTTAGAAGGAATCGAACCATTAAAATCACAGCCGTCAACCCGAAAAATGGCTTAGTTTTTTTCATATATTTTGTAAAATTGTTCATAAAGTAGCTATCAATAAACTGCTTCAAAATAATTAATTTTCTGTTCAATACCGGGTGTCAAAAAATATCTAATATTGCAATTAATATTTGAAAAACTACAGAACTCATATTTTTCCAAACTTAACACATCAATGTAGTTATAGTAGGGGAGCCAGCACTGATTCCAGTGAACAAAATTTATCAAAATTTTAACTTACGCAGTTCGACTTTGGGCTATTCGGGTATGTCAAAAGTGACCGTTTGTCTCCCACAGTTAATTTTTTGGACGATTTCAAAAAAAATATATATAAATCTTAAAATTAGTGTTTTTGAGTTGGTACTAACCTCAAGTAAGAGGATTCGTGAAAATTAAAATCTTTCATGTAGGACATTCTACACAGTGGCTCAAAAATGGGTTAAAAAATATTAAGTTTTATAAAAAATTTTAAAAACCAAATTTTTCAAAAAAAAAAATTTTTTCGTAATAGACTATTTAATTTTAAGTAGAAAACGTCTTATGAAGTTTTCCATAGAACCTATACCTTTTTCCAAAAAAATAACTGATCTTTTGTGCATAAATAATACAAGAATAATAATCGAATTTATATTATACATACATTATATGCGTTGGCTATTATAGTAACAAATGCACCTCAACAATTTTTGTTTAGAAGAATGAGAGTTTTTTGAATTTAAATTAAAATTTTGTGAACACATCTTAAATGAATGGTGAACTTGTTCTGAAGCTTGCTCAGAAAAAAAACCAAGTGCTCGCTGATGTACGTTAATAAAGTCAGGAACATGATGCACAAGGCCATGAATTTTTGATGTATAGCGTATTCCGACTTGTATTAATTCGACGGCAAAGCGTTGAATATCTTCGGCAAAATTAATGTCAAGACTTTGCCCAAAGCAACTGGAAACAACTTTATCAAAGTACTTGAACAAATTGCAATATTTGTTGCCTAAAACCAAAAAAAAACTATATTTTTTGACATTAGGAAAAAATAAGTTAAGTAAGTGCTTAGGTAAGTGTACAAATCAGGTGACAATGCTTCTAAAACATCAACTTTTTTCAACAGCTTTCTCGCGTTGTTGCCATTAAATTTCTCATAATGGTCGAAACTTAGCCCAGCTCTTTTTATCCATGCTTCGGCTGCTGCTGGATATTCAATTTTTAAGCTGTCGAACATTTTTTGAACGATTCCCAAAAGAAGGTGCAATTCTGGAGGAGGTATATAGTTTAATACTGGCTCGTTTTCATCTCCGATAATTAGTGGCATATTTACACAGTTTACTAAAAATGTCAGATGATGATCATTAAAATTTATCGCAACTTGATGAATTTATACTTATACTTACCAAAATACTTTGCTTTAGAAAGTTTTCCCCCAGTCGTTTGTTGCCATAAAATTCGTTGTTCGTTGATGTTCTTAATTGTTCTTGGATTACCTTTATTTTGAAGTTCCTTGCAGTTGATGTCGCACCACGGACAAGGATGGCATGATGCGTTTGTTTGCAGACCCAAAAGCAGCATTATTAGTTTCAGATCAGCCGCAAAAGTATATGGACAAATTCCGCATATACTATGTAATTGCAAAGTGTCCATAAGTATTTTGACGTTTTCATAATTCTCCTTGAAATTTGGTCCCAAGCCAATTATTAGTAACTTTTGTATACCAGCACTTTTATATTTTTGATAATATTCTGGGTCATTTGTTGGTTGTATAGTTAGACATATTTTCAAGGAATTGTCGCCACTATCTATTCCGATTTTTAGATGAAAATCATCGTCTTGTTGCCTGGCATTTAAAATATAAGTTAGTAGCCCCGGAAGATCGCTGCAGTATATCAAAAATGGAGTGCCATCTTGTTTCAAGCATTGAATATCCGGTAAGTCTACAGTTGAAAAAAACTTATCTAGCATATGACTACTAGACCGCAATTTCTGTAAAGCCGAAGATTCTATGGAAGTTCTGTTTATCCTGGTGCGAAGGTAACCACATATTTTTCTTAACGAATTTTGAGATAAATTACAGTCTTGTTGCATATAGCTCAAATCTTGAGCACTTAAAACACCCTGAAGATCTGATTTTCGCTTCAACTGTATAGACATAGTACTGCGTCCCTTATCTAAAGATATGACAGAGCTTCCCTGAGCACATTCTTTTTCCTCCAGAACTTTAGTTACAATCTGTTGCTTACAGTCTTTAATTAGTGTTAGGGAATTATCAATTTTTTTCATCTTGGTACATTTATGCCTTCTGCCTTTTTGTAATTTACAATTGCAGTTCACGCATATTTTATAATTTTGTTTCGCTTTCGTATCTTTCTTTGAAGGTCTACCTACAGCCTTTTTCTTGACAGCAAACGAAAACGGTAGATCTTTGATTTTAGGATGACCACGAAAACGCGCCACTTGACAAATTTGACAGACGCATGTTTCAGTAATTTCGAAACGCCCAGGCAAAATTTTCATTTGTGCGTAGTCAAAAATTATTGTTAGTCTATTGTTCATTAGTTTTATGTAACAAGTTCTACAGAGCACTGAGGGAATACTTGCATTATTTTCGTCAAAACTAGGCGAAATAATTTCAAGACGTTGTTTTACTTTACCAGTAATATTAACACTTCTAACTGCTTTATTAAAACATGCGTAACATACCATTTTTCGATTATCACTATGATGTTTTCTTTTATGAGGCATCTTACTCAAAACACAGAAAAATCACAAAAATAGCCTTAACACAGTTTATATGCTATATAACTTCAAAGTGAAAACGTCAAACATTGTTAATAAACCACGCTTTTTTGACATATTATTTATTTGTTTTGGTCTAAGCGTCACGGCTAGTCACAGGTAACTTGATATTATGCTAATGTAGCCGTTATTAAAAATACATATTACAAAGGGCTATATTTTGTGTTTTGAGTCATCAAAATGTTATTTAGTAGCTATACAATGTTTTGAATATGTATTATTTTTTGCATTAAAAAAATCAGATAATTTTTTACCATAAAACCATAGGTTTTACAGAAAACTTCATAAGACGTTTTTTACTTGGAATTAAATAGTCTATTACGAAAAAATTTTGATTTTTAAAAATTTTATAAAACTTTATATTTTTTTAACCCATTTTTGAGCCACTGTGTAAAATGCCCTACATAAAAGATTTTAATTTTCACAAATTCTCTTACTTGAGGTTAGTACCAACTCAAAAACACTAATTTTAAGATTTATATATATTTTTTTTGAAATCGTCCAAAAAATTAACTGTGCTCCGTCTGTCATATTACTTTGTACAGGGGGCGTCATTGTGAAGTACTATATAGGACGTTTCCTAATTGCGTGCTAATGTTAAAGGGGGTGATTCTTGGACCTTTTTAAGAAAAAAGTTTAATATGAACCTAAAAGTCTTAACTATGGAGATACAGGGTTTTATAAAAACATTTTTTTAATATCCTAATTCTGATGCTATTATAGATAAAACCCTGTGTGAAATTTGATACACGTCTTTTATGCATAAAAGGGCATTTTTTATTAGCAATCAATTTTTGAAATTTCTACCAGTGGCGTGCATATGTAATTAAACTAGGTAAATCCGTATGATCCTTAATGCATAGAAGACGTGTATCAAATATCATGCGGTTATCTACAATAGCATCAAAATTGGGATGAAAAAAAAATATTTCAAACTTCTTTAAAATTCTTTTTAAACTTTACCATCCTGTATCTCAAAAGTTAAGACTTTTAGGACATAAAAAGACCCTCTTTAACATCAGCACGCAATTAGGAAACGCCCTGTATAGTACTTCACAATGACGGCCCCTGTAGAAAGTAATATGACAAACGGAGACAGACGGCCACTTTTGGCATACCCGAGTAGCTTAAAGTCGAACTGCATAAATTAAAATTTTGATAAATCTCGTTCACTGGATCTGATGCTGGCTGCCCTTATAAAATCTGGACTAGTAAATCGTGTATCACTATACTGGGTGGTCCAATAATAATGGACGTAGGCAATAGCCCGGGAGCCGTTAATGACAGAACTCAAGAAAAAATATATTTATCAAGAAATATCAAAATTAAATCATTTTAAAATTCGAAAGTTCACCGTTTTTGCAACACAAAAGAGATATAAAAGTTCGGTACACGAAAGAAAACAGACAAATATAGATCAAAATACAAGAGTTCTAACCACACTACACCACAACTTGTTACGTTCTGGACGCGCGTTTCGCTAACCAAGTTAGTATCATCAGCAGATGATATAAACTGTATATAGGAGTTTATATCATCTGCTGATGATGCTAACTTGGTTAGCGAAACGCGCGTCCAGAACGTAACAAGTTGTGGTGCAGTGTGGTTAGACAAATATAGATAAAGGTTCATTAAGTATAGTTATATTTTTTAATTATCTGAAGTGCGTATAGTCAAAAAGGAGTATTATTTAAACAACGACGGGACAGCACTGGTTTAAAAAGATTTCTTGGCCGACCTTCCTAAACCAATTGACTCCGCCCGGTTTTCTTTCGTGTTCCGTACTTTAGTATTATTTCGTGGAGTAAGGTTTTTATATTTTCTAAACGATCGTCTAACATCCTCAGTGCAAGATCCATTCCCTCTTAAAGCTTGCGTCAGTTTCTCTGTTCCCAATTGTAAAGAATTTTGGTCACAAATCGCGAAGGCTCTGTAAACTAATGAATTCATAACCTATTGCTTTTGTGTTGGATGATGATGGGAATTTGCATTTAGGTACCTATGTATGCGTTGGTTTTCTATATACACAGTGTCCTAAAGAATCATACCCTTTGCTTTGTACAAGAACATCTAGAAAGGGAATCGTGCCTTCTGATTCAGTTTCCATTGTAAATTTTATATTAGCTTGGTGTTGATGCAGATGCTCAAGGAACCCAGGGAGGTTTTTTGGACCATGTGGACGTATTACAAAAGTGTCGTCTACATATCTGAAGCATGATGTTGGCTTTAATGGAGACGACTCTAAGGCTTCCTCTTCAAAAGCTTCCATGAAGATATTGGCTACAACTGGTGATAGCGGAGATCCCATGACTGCTCGTGAGGTTTGTTCATAAAAAGTTCTTTAAAAAACAAGATCTAAAAGTGGGTTGTCAATATTATTATGGGGAAATAAATCATTATGGAAATTGAATCATTTATAGGCACATTCGTATATAGCGATTCTACATCGAAACTGACTAAGATATCTTTGGGATCTAATTGGATTGATTTTAGTTTTTCTACAAAATGCATAGAGTTTCGAATATAGTTTTTCTTATAAAATTATTAAGAATGTTTGAAAGATATTTACCAATTTTGCACTATTGCACTGACGATAGGTCGAAGTGGTACCTAAACCTTGTGTATTTTAGGTAGTCCCTAGAACCGCGGGATGGTTGTTTATATCAAGGACGATCTCAAATATGATGTTATTCTGACCGAAAAGTTTGATTTTTTAGAAAGTATCTGGATAAAGATTTTTTTAAAAAAGTACGAAATTATTATTGGCACTATTTATAGACCTCCAAATTCTGAAATTGCCTCTTTTTTAAATACATTCGAAGACACGTTAATTAATATTTCCTCCTCATATGAAAACATTTTTTGCATAGGCGATTTTAACACGGATATCTTAAATTATGAAAACCCTTTGACAAGGCAGCTTTTGCAAACTGTGGAACCCTTTAATTTAGAACAAATTATTTTAAAACCGACTAGAATTACCAATAGAACTCAGTCTTTAATTGATCTTATTTTCACGAATTGCGATAAAGTTGTGAATAAAGGTGTTGTTGATTGCCAGTTTTCTGACCATTGCTCAGTTTTCTGTCAGATTAACTATTCTTGCGACCCTAAACCACCTAATAAAATACTATATAGATCACTAAAAAACATTGATATAAATTTATTTCAAAGGGACCTGGAAGCAATAACATTTAATGAGATATATAATATTGAAAATATTGACGAAAAGATAAACTTTTTAAATAATAGTATATTTGCCTTACCTTTGTGATTTTTAATTTTGCTTTTATATATGTATACATGTGGTAAATAATAACCGTTATTATTATTATTATTATTATTATTATCCTTGAGCTGCTTGGCCTTAACATCTTCAATTTTGTTGGTCCTTGAATTACTCTGTCGGTATTGTCGTCCAAAAGTAGTTGTATTTTCTTCACGTAATCTGTTTTGTCCATGACGACAGTGGCATTTCCCTTGTCTGCTGGAAAGATAAGTGTTCCGATCTCGTGAAGTAAAGATCTCTGTAGATGCCTCGTGCAATCGAAGGCAAAACGTCGGAGAGTGATTCCATTTTGACACGATCTAATCCCAAGGACCATGATTTATTTATGATTAATATTATTGTTTTTCCTTATATATTTTTTGTTTATAAATTTTAGAAATATTTTCGGGTGAAATTTTATTTAAGAAAAGTGAAGGAAAAAATGGATCAAAACCACACTAAATATACTTGTTAAAAAATGTGTTCATATTCGTAAACAAAAATTTTTAAAATGGAAAAGCCATTTCATAGTTAGGCCAGACACCAACTACAAATTTATAGGCTGTCAATTTAAGAATATAATTGTAGGTTTCTTTTACTAATACTACCTTTCGAGGGGTTGTTTAGAAATGTGCGGTTCACAATAAAAAAATGGCAAAAAAACCAATATCATCCAAAAAATATCGCAAATAGAGCCAAATTATCTATATATTTAAAATACTAAGCCAGATTTTTCAGCAAGTTCGTGAGAGAGTTTTACATGATTTTTTATTTGAATTGATCGTCTGGTTACCGAGATCTTTCAACACTATGTTTTGTACTGTTTTATTGCGTAGTTTTTTTCTATAAACCCAATATGTTTTTCAGCATTTCTGGACGATGTGGTGAATGCGCCCCATATTCTTATAATTCCACTGGAAACTCATCGCGCCATCAAAGGGAAAAGGTAGAACAAGGTCTGCCAGGCCAGCTAGTTTAATTAAAAAATGTAAGGCGGATTATTACCTAAAAAAAAAGTATTCATATTTTTTTTGTAGTCCTCAAGTTTTTGCAAATATAAGCTTGAAAAAAAATAGTTTTTTGAGGTTATGTTATGTTATGTAGCCAAGGAACATGAACGATGTCTTAAAAAGAAACAAATTATTGTAGCTGAACACCAGCATACCACTGGCATATTATAAATGTAGAGAAATCAAGGTTCTACCGTCGGTTCCAGGATTTTATAAACGAAAGATTAGAGAATCTATTGAAATTTTCAAACATACAAAGAAACTTCGATAGAGATACGGGTTACGGTCTACATCACACGTGAAAACTGATCTTTACACAGGGTCACGGTTCGGCGAACACAAGTCGGGTATAAAAGCCAGACTGAGTCTCTCCAACTTTTCATTATTCAGATCTCGTGGAGTAAAGATAGCTGGAGATGCTTCGTGCAATCTAAGGCGAAACGTCGGATAGTAATTTCAATTTGACACGGTCTAATCTCAAGAATCGTGATTTTTAATTGACCAAAGCCGTGAAAGCTTCCGTTTTCGTTACAATTATTAAGCTTATTATTACTAATGCATACCAGGAAAAATAAACAAGCAAATATCTAACTATATTTATTATATATCTCTTAAAATTTTAGTTTTTACATTCATTTATACACCTAATTGGTAAAAAATAAACTGTCCATCTCGAATAAATATTTTACTTGACCGTTGGCGGCATTTCTTTTTGAAACTTTCAATCGAACTTTATTATAACAACTATAACAGTGGCGCAAACCGCTTTGACTTTGCTAGTGGTGCTATGTTTAGTTTACGATTTACCTACTACGTTGCCATGACAACGCATACCCGATGACGTCAAGCCTAGGGCCCTACAACGCTCTCGGTGAATTGCAGGTTGTTTACTTTTATTTTCGCGGATTTCGCTGCAACCGGTGAGTTCCTTTGCAGTTAACTTGACTTGAGTGTTGTTGCAACTTCAATTTCAAAGTTAGTAAATGTGATTGTTCAAGACTGGAATAAATTAAAAGACGTCTTTGAATTTATTACAAACTGTGACAAATTTGATGAAAAATCAATCCGCCTTGCGAAAGGATTTTTAGGTGAGATGAACGATTTTGAATTCACGTTTCTGGCATTAGTGTTTAATGACATTTTCTCAATCACGGACATACTATTTGACGTTCTTCAAAAAAAATCGCTTGACATTCATTTTTGCAATATAAAACGCTGTCGTGAGGCGTTCTGTAAAAAAAGAAATGAACATATTTTTTAATACCATGTTTAATAAAGCAAATTCTATTACAGAAATAAATCATTACAAACGTGAGCTTGCTAAGCTTTCACCTGAAGAAATTCGCGCTAAGTATAGAACCCTTTTTTATGAAATATTGGACCATATTTTAATAGAAATGACACTAAGATTTCAAGACTGTGAAAAACTTACATTTTCGTGTTTGACAGGTTCTGCTAAATTTTCCGAATAGAGTTTAAATTTTCCGACTGGCCCGTTTGAAAATTTGTTACAGTTATATGGGGAAATATTTTCAAAAAGTCAACGACTTAAAAATGAGCTTGGTCTTATTTTTGCCAATGAGAGTAATTGGAATATATCGCTCCAAGAACAAGTGAAAAAAATTAATGAAAATAAAAATATTTTTACCGAAGCATATAAACTGTTTTCCCATTTTTGACAATACCGTTGACAAGTGCTTCAGTGGAAAGAAATTTTTCTTGCTTCAAATGTGTAAAAACTTATTTAACTCTTCTAACTCTTGGCAATATTTCAATTCAAAAGGAATTTCAGGAGGAGATTAGGGCAACTCATCCATTTTATGAGGATGTTATAAATAAATTTGCTGCTATGAAGGATAGGAGAATTGATTTACTATACAAAATTTAGGTAAGTCGTAAAAAAATATTCTACCCCCTCCACATATAAAAAAATTCTGGAAAAAAATTATTGCGATATTTTCTTGCTTCATTTGCACTTCCCTGTTTAAATACGTGTTAATTAATTAAATTTAAAAAAAATAAAAATGTTCATGAAATATGGAAAATGCAAAATTCCAACTTTGACCCCTGTATATAAAAAACTAGAGGCAAGATTAGGTTGAAGCCATGAGCTTTTGATCAGGAGACTATAACCTATTAAATTTACAGAGAAATTGACTGAAATCCATTTTTTATACAAATGCGAGGGGTCGTTTCAGTTGGATATTTACAATATACGCAGTGAGCAGGGTATCGCCTTATATTTAGCAGGATATATTTTTAATCTAAAATATTCACTGGAAAAATTGGGGCTTTTCAAACAAAAAATGTTTTTATTAGAAAATATTACGACTACTGTGGCCTTGAAGCTAGGTACAGTAAAAATCACGAGAGCTGAAAAAGATAATAAATTGTCTCGCTGGAAATCAGTTAGAACAGCGTTACTCTGGATTTGATTGATGAGAAAATGTTTTGAGTGTAGGGTTATCCCATGTAAAGGGTGTCCAATTTTGACATTCCGATTTAAACTGGCCGCCATTTCTAAAAATCTTAGTTGACAGTTTTCTTATAGTGACAGATGTAAAGAGAAAACTTTGCGATTAGTTGTGTCTTGGTCGACATGGAGCGATTATCCATCGAAGAACGAGTATTTCTTGTGAAATGTCATTACCAAAATGGGGAATGTTTTGCTGAAACTGCAAGAAGATGCCGTACGCATTTCGGAAGAAATGCAGCACCATCTGTTAAGGTAATTGAAAATTTTATGAAGAAATTTGAACAGACTGGGTCCGTAACAGCTAATAGACAACATGTTCACAATCGTGGTGTCCGATCAGAAATAAAAATTGCTGCGGTGAGGGCTAGTGTTGATGAAAGCCCGAAAATGTCAGTTCGTAAACGGTCACAGCAAGTCAACATTAAAAAATCGAGTCTGCATAACATTTTAAAGAAAGATCTGCATTTGAAAGCATATAAAATACAGTTGACTCAAGAAATAAAACCAAACGATCATGTGTCACGTCGTACGTTTGCTAATTGGGCCTTAGAAAGAAAGCAAGAACGCAACGATTTCTTTCACAAAGTAATTTTTAGCGACGAAGCTCACTTCGAAATTAGCGGATACGTAAATAAGCAAAATTGCAGAATATGGGGTGACGAAAATCCAAGAGAAATACTGGAGAAACGACTGCATCCAGAAAAAGTAACTGTGTGGTGTGGTTTTTGGGCGGGAGGTGTGATTGGGCCTTATTTCTTCCAGAATGAAGCCGGTGATGCAGTTACTGTGAACGGAGCCCGATACAGGACAATGCTGACAGATTACTTGTGGGATGAATTGGAAGGTATGGATGTCCAGAACATATGGTTTCAACAGGACGGTGCCACTTGCCATACCGCAGATGAAACACTGAATGTTTTAAGGCAGAGATTTGGCGATAGAATAATTTCTCGAAGAGCTGACGTTAAGTGGCCGCCTCGGTCGTGCGACCTCACACCATTAGATTATTTCCTATGGGGCTTTTTGAAGGAAAGAGTTTACGTTAACAATCCTCGAACAACTGAACAGCTTAAAGTTAACATTACTCAAGCAATTGGACAAATTGGACAGAATGTTTGAGAAAAGAATATTAGCATGCCAAAGAAGTAGAGGGGGTCACTTGCTGGATGTCATTTTTCATTATTAACCGCAATAGTTGTACTTCAAAATAATATAATAATATTATAACATTTAAAGTGTTTTGTGTATTTTATTCCTAAATTAAATCGGAATGTCAAAATTGGACACCCATTATCAGAAATAATAGCATATTAGTAACAAGTTTCTATGATGTTAAAGACTGCAAGGAGAAACGACTATCTGGGACTTATTATTGGCATAAATATTAATAGAAAAATGAAATTTAAATTATGAAACGCTGCTCGTTGAACATATAAGGTTTCGTAAAACGGGATTAATGGCGAGGCGTGAAAAATTTTAATAAGATTATAATACTTCCGTAAAATATAAAATTCAATCTATTTTAAGTTTATGTGGACAAATACCACTAAATAATATACATATACATACATATAAATAAACGTACAGGAAAGAGCTGGTCCGAGTCCCAAGATTCAAAACGATGACCCGTCAAAATGACAACACCTTGTTTCCGATTTTCAGTGGCGTATCCACTTTGAAATTCAGGTAATTTAAAATAATAATTTAAAAACAAACTTATACGTTTGAAAGAGAATTATAATTAAGGTATGGTGTAAGTTAAACAACCCAATTAGTGTGATACATTTCAAGTGCCAATTTAACAAAAAGCTGGTTTACATTAGATTAGATATTAAATTTTAGATTTTACATAATAAACCTTTCGTATAAATACCCTTTATTTCAGGAGTTTAAGTTCAACGTTTGTTCTTATTGATGCTTTAAAATTGTCATTGGGTTTGAAATAATGACTTATCAAAGTTATAATGAAATGAAATTAACATAGCGAGTACGCATTCTGGATGATGAACTATCGTGACACGTGCCCACTAATTACAATGATTTGATCTAAAGCTTGCTCCCAAGAAGTACTTGCAACTAAGAATTTAACGGCGCAACCATATGAGAGCATATTTGGATGAACTTGCAAGTCATTTGAAAGTTATATTAGGCTTTCATAAGCTGTAAAATGCATGGAATGTTTCTTGTTTGTTTCGTTTCGACTGTCTTTTTGTATTTCTGCTTTGTTTCTATTCTATTATTCTATTACTTATTAATAACTAAAATTTAATGATATTTCTTTAATGAACAGAATGGTTATTTTTAGTTGAACTAGGAAATTATATTTTTTCTAAGTAACTAAAATTATTTAGAAAAGTTAAGTAGGTAAAAAATATTAACGCATTTAAGTCGTAACAGGCCATAAATAATTAAATATAAATAATTTTATTAGTACAGTCTAAATTACGTTTTAAATAAAAACTAACACGCGTATTATTATTTCATTTAAAGTTACTCAAATTTAATACAGAACAAAACATTAGATAAATACCTATCTACGAAATATTGACATCTAAGACACATTAGGTTAGAAGAAAATTCAGTAAAATTAATATTAACTATACAAATAAAAACAAAACAAATTAAAATAGAACTGCTATTATATGGTACCAATAAATTTTATTGGTTAAAAATGTTTTATTATATTTTAGAAAAATATTAATATTAGGTATGCAATGTTTTAAAAGTACTAACTTTAAACATTCTGATTTGTAAAATAGTGTCGTCTGTAAGATGAAGGATAGTTACAATCATTTTGATATGAGGTTTGTTGGATCTAAAATTTGTACCAAGGGAATGGGACGAGGTTAAAGTGGAAAAAAGGGTTATACTCCGGCCATTTTTTGAAAACAATTGAAGCAGGTATAGAAAAACCAAATATTCTATAAAATGTATTGTATCTAGGATTACAATAATCGCTTGTAAGTTGTTCAGAATTATTCACTGTTATACAGGGTGGTCAAGTTTTGCAAATTTACCTTGGATTGAATTTTTTAAATGGAACACCCCATATATTTTACTGTCATATTAAAGATAACATCGCCAGCTTTCAGAAAATACAACAGTTTTTTAGTAAATTAACCGTGAAACCAAAATTTACTCATTCTAACAGAAACGGTATTATTTACGTTGCTTAAATTGACTACCTATAATATAAGGAGGCCATGATATAATCATAAATGAAAAGAAAGATTGACATTCATGTCAAAACCACAAAGTGTTAGAGAATTGGCATCAATTACCATTGTTTTTTGACGACAGCCGAGAAATTGTTAAGTAACAATGAGTTTGAGTACTCCAGAGTTGATAAACATAACTTTTATGTTGGGCGAGTGTCAAAAAATCCCTTTACTAGCAAGCAGGGTTTATGCGGTACGATATCCCGATGCCCAAAAAAAACCAGGACCTGAAGTTTTTGCAAGTTTATTAGAGAGGTTTCAAGAAACAGGCAATGTTGCTTTTAAGAAACGTAAAGTAATTAATAAACCAGTTACCAATGAAGATAATGCTTTGACAGTGTTATTAACAGTGCAAGAAAATCCACACACAAGTACCAGGGAAATTGAGAGAGCTACTGATATTGAACGCACTAGTATTAAACGGATTCTGAAACAACATAAATATCATGCCTACCACATTGAATTACACCAAGAACTGTATGATCGCGATTACGTCCAACGACAAGAGTTTTCAATTTGGTTTTTAAATACAATTTGGGATAATCCAGGTTTTGTAGATAGGGTGCTGTTTTCAGATGAAGCAACTTTTAAAAGCAACGGCTTGGTTAACAAACATAATATGCACTATTATTCAACCGAAAATCCACATTGGATTCGTCAGGTGGACCATCAAAATAAATGGTCAATTAATGTTTGGGGAGGTATAATTGGCTCTCATGTTATAGGACCATATTTCTTTGAAGAGCATTTAACGGGAGAAGTCTATTTAAATTTTTTGAGAAATGAGTTGCCCGTATTGCTCTAAGACTTACCTTTAATGTTAAGAAATTCTTTATGGTTCCAACATGATGGAGCACCCCCGCATTACCATAGGCATGTAAGAAATTTTCTCAATAATTGGAAAGGAGAGCATTGGATTGGGCCACGTGGACCATTTAAGTGGCCTGCGAGGTCACCCGATTTAACGCCACTAGATAATGGGGACATGTTAAAG
This sequence comes from Kuschelorhynchus macadamiae, assembly GCA_030620095.1. Lineage (NCBI taxonomy): Eukaryota > Metazoa > Arthropoda > Insecta > Coleoptera > Curculionidae > Kuschelorhynchus > Kuschelorhynchus macadamiae. Next base: position 451,211 of record JAUTXW010003048.1, read on the forward strand.
AAGAAGTTTATAAAGAGGTTCCAACCACAGTGGAAGATATGAAGTTGAGAATAATAAGCATTTTTCGCAACATTTCAGACCCTACTTTGAGAAAAGTGAAACTTTCATTTATGGATAGACTCGAAATGTGCCTTCAGCAAAACGGTGGTTTAGTTGAACATCTTTTATAAGTTTTAATTACATTGTTTTTGTTGAATTATATTAAATTTATTTTTTTTGTAAAAAAAGATCAGTTATAAATACTGTCAAAGCATTATCTTCATTGGTAACTGGTTTATTAATTACCTTACGTTTTTTTGAAAGCAACATTTCCTGTTTCTTGAAATCTCTATGATAAACTTGCAAAAGCTTCTATTTTGTTTTTATTTCGGCATCGCATCATCAAAAAACAATATTTATTTATTTACTGATGACAATATTCTGACACTTTGCTGTTTTGACAGGACTGTCAATCTTTTGTTCAATTTATGATGATATCATGGTCTCCTAATATTAAATTGTGAATTTTAACAACGTGAATTCAGAGTAATTCGTGTTAAAATGAAGAAATTTTCATTTCACAGCTAATTTACTGAAAAACTGTTGGTCAGAAAGGTATCAAATATGGTATTTTCTGAAAGCTAGTAATGTTATCTTTAACATGAAAGTAAAATATACAGGGTGTTCCATTTAAAAAAATTAAATCCAAGGTAAATTTGCAAAACTTGACCACCCTGTATAACAGTGAATAATTTTGAACGACTTACAAGCGATTATTGTAGTCCTAGATACAATACATTTTATAGAATATTTGGTTTTTCCATACCTGCTTCAATTATTTTCAAAAAATGACCGGAGTATAACCCTTTTTTCCACTTTAACCTCGTCCCATTTCCTTGGTATAAATTTTAGACCCAACTAACCTTATATCAAAATGATCGCAACGAATAGGACAATCAACTAAAATAATAACATACCGGGTATCCCATTTAAAAAACCACAAGTTTGGTTCACCACGAATTTTTCAGACCACCCTGTATAATGGGTATAATTTTAAAACACAGCGTTCTGGACTATCAATCATATCCCAATTTTTTTTTTCTAATTCCTCTCCGTTTGCCCACAATCGTCCACCCCATCTTGGTTGCACCACCCAGTATATATATATATATATATATATATATATATATATATATATATATATATATATATATATATATATATATATATATATATATATATATATATATATATATATATATATATATATATATATATATATATATATATATATATATATATATATATATATATATATATATATATATATATATATATATATATATATATATATATATATATATATATATATATATATATATATATATATATATATATATATATATATACAGGGTGTCAATTAAGTACTTGTACAAACTTTAAGGCTTCTTCTTTGACTAATTTTAGGATGAAAAGTTCATATGAACATGAGTCTGAAACGGCTTTGTTTCTGTGATACAGGGCGTCCAAAAAAACAATTTTATTTGTCTTTTTGCTTATATTTTTGTTAAGGAACATGACAATTTTGGGATTCTGGGTATATTGTTGGCGAGAAATTCAAATATTAACTTAGTTTTTTATTTAATGTTAGGGGGCGCCACATACAGTATTGGTCCTAAATTTAATTAACCATAACTTTTTTGTGAAGCCTTTTATGCCATTTTTGACTACGCAGACCTATTCTCTATCTAATTCCACATAAAAAAGGTGCTCTCAGTATTTGTCGCTAAAAGCAGCCATTTTGGATAAAAAAGGGTTTGAAGTGAAATCTGCATTGAAATTTTTTAAATTGGATCATTTTCGAGTTTTTGAAAAATAAGCAAAAAAAATATATCTTTTATTGATTGTATTATCAGGTAAAAAACTTAAATCATTTACAAGACTAAAACTAAACTAGTTAATAACATTATTTTACAATAATTGTTAAAAATGACCACCGCCTACTTCAACGCATGCAATAAGTCGCCTTAACATTGATTGCCGAACTCTTTCAAATATACCTGGCGTCTGATTAATAAAGGCACAAGATTCAAATATCCTATTTCTCAGATCATTGTTCATTTTGGACTAGACTTTTATAAACCAAAGACTTCAAGTGGCCCCACAAAAAATAATTCAAAGGATTCAAATCTGGTGATCTGGGAGGCCAGGCTTGTGGTAATTCTCGGCGAGAAATTGACGCGCAACGACACTAAAGTGTGGCGGAGCTCCGTCGTGCATTAACCACAACCTGTTTCTGGTTTCTAAATCATTTTCTTCTAAATGGTTGGGAAATTCGTGCTCCAAAAACCTTCGATATTCTTCGCCATTAAGCCTTTGCGGAAGAATGCAAGGTCCAATAAGGTGATCACCAATAATTCCTACCCAAATATTGAGAGAAAATAGCACCTGAAAATGATTTTCGCCTATAGCATTCGGTATATCCTCAGCCCAGATATGGTTGTTACGAAAGTTAATTATGGAAAACGAGGCTTCATCTGTGAAAAACATATGGCTTAAGAAATCCGGGGTTCGTACTAATCTATTACGCAACCAAGCACAAAAATCGAGTGTGAGGGGAAAATCTCTAGGTAATAGAGCCTGCACACGTTGCATATGATAAGAATAAAGTTGTTGGGACTTTAAAATTTGCCAAACAACTGTGTGTGTAATATTCAATTCAAGAGCTATTTTCCGTGTTTGCAGGTCTTCTTCAATTCTGTTTAACACAGCTTCTTCAATCTCAACTGTTCGAACTGTTGCAGGCCTTCCTGGAACATCTGTTGTCCTTTTAAAGCTGTTAGTTTCACAATGTCTTGCGTGAATATTAATAAAAGTTTGGACGTATGGCACCACTTGTTGAGGAAATCGCGCCTGATACATTCGTCTTGCAGCATGTGCATTACCGCGAGCCATTCCATAAGTAAAATGAATGTCTGCCATTTCTGCGTTGGTATATTGGTACATTTTGAACAAAACACACGATAAATTATTACTTATAATGCCAAATGATAAAAAACTACTTGCTTTATTCTAAATCAACTGCTACGACTGATTCTGCTACCATGGAAACCTCTCAATTGTTTTCAAAGGCTTGCAATGGATTCACCTATACTATTTTCTTGTGTACTGCGGCTGCAGAGAAAAGAGGCAGCACATTTTTACGATTTTATTATTTTTATCCAATTTTTATTAATTTGGTAATTGTGATATGTTAATGTGATAAAGTAACATAGCACATGATTTTGAAAAAGTATTTTTTCGCTTATTTTTCAAAATCTCGAAAATGATTCAATTTAAAAAATTTCAACGCAGATTTAACTTCAAACCCTTTTTTATCCAAAACGGCTGCTTTTAGCGACAAATACTAAGAGTAACTTTTGTATGCAAAATTGAATGAAGAATAGGTCTGCCTAGTCAAAAATGACATAAAAGACTTCACAAAAAAGTAATGGTAAATTAAATTCAGGAACAACACTGTATGTGGCGCCCTTTAACATTAAATAAAAAACTAAGCTAATATTTGAATTTCTCGTCATTAATATATCCAGAATCCCAAATTTTGTCCAATCGTCATGTCCCTTAAAAAAAATATAAGCAAAAAACCAAATAAAATTGTTTTTTTGGACGCCCTGTATCTCAGAAACAAAGCCGCTTCAGACCAATGTTCGTATGAACTTTTAATCTTAAAATTAGTCAAAGAATCACCCCTTAAAGTTTGTACAAGTACTTAAATGACACCCCGTGGTATATAAAAAACCGTGTTATGCACTTCATGTAACATTTTGTTACCTCAAAACAATTAAATTACTTTAAGTATGTTTTGAAATGAAGAAAAAAATTTTGGGTTTCTAGGAACAATTTTATGGGACAAAATAAGTTTTAATATCTAACATTATATTCTGGTTTTTTTGGGTCTGATACGGTGCTGAAGGGGTAACAGTTTGATTACATTTATCAACAAATGTTATTTGTTTAACTTTTGTGGAATTAATGGAAATATTAATACATATATATATATATATATATATATATATATATATATATATATATATATATATATATACAGTGTGTATCAGCCAAATGGAATAAATTCGATAATAAATAAATGGGGGCGTGTTCGGAAAAACGCTTGGACCCGTCGATTGGTATTTTTAGTTGCTCATTTTCTCCAATAAAAACTTTTTATACAGGGTGTGTCCTGTAACAGTGGTCAATGCCAACTTTCTTATTTCAAATGCAACACCCCGGATATTATTTAATTTTTGGATTCTTTAGGAGATTCTAAACATATTTTATGTTCAATGTCCTATACCTATCTTCAACTATTTCGGCAATATTAAGTGTTTTCAAATTTATTGCAAAAATTAAGATTAAAAAAATAAAATTATTTATTTCTTCATAATGTATAAACAAAAGTAAAAAGTTAATTTAGGAACTGTTGAATATGCTCGCCGCGAACGTCTTGGCAAATTCCTAATCTTAAATAGAAATTTCTTCTAACGTTATTTAGCATCTCAGGCGTGACCGATCTAATCGCAAGCGTTATTCGTCTTCTTAAGTCAGCTAAGTCGAGGGGTTTAGTTTTGTATACAACATTTTTAATATGTCCCCATAAGAAAAAGTCTAATGGCGTCAGATCAGGGTATCGCGCTGGCCATTCTATCGATCCTCGTCTCCCTATCCACCGATTTGGAAATATTCCGTTGAGGTACTGCCGGACATTAATTTGGTAATGGAGCGGTGCTCCATCTTGCTGAAACCATATCATATTCGCTGGAACTTGTGGGTTTGCTGGATCCGGATACAAATTTGTCAACGTTGGCACGACATTATTTTGGAGCAGTGCTAAATAATTATCGCCATTCAAATTGCCGTCAATGAAAACATTAACCTTTTCAGGATATTGAGTATGTTCTTCGCTGATCCAGTGAGAATTTTCCCTAGACCAATAGCGGCAATTTTGACGATTTACATGACCGTGAAGTGTAAAGGTGCACTCATCCGAAAACAAAACATGTCCTAATTGAATAACATTGTTATCTAACATAGCCATCATTTGTTCACAAAAATAAGTTCTCCTATCATAATCGTCTTCCATGAGCTCCTGAGTTGGTATCACTTTATAGGGATGCATTTTATTTTCTTTTAATGTTCGAATAATCGACGAATGGCTAATATCGAACATTGCGGCGGCGGCTTGTCGACTAGAAATATGTGGGTTTTAGTATCATCATTTATTGAATTGGCAGCTGCTTTTTTTATCTGCCTCACATGTCCAAGCTCGCGAAACTGCTTTTCTATTTTACTAATTGTCCCTTGCGATATATGCGGCAAATTTCAAAATTTTTCATGAAATAAGCGAGCAACTTCCACTTGTGTTCGTGTGTTATCTCCATAACCAATCATTTGTAGAATTGTTATTTTATGCATTTCTGTTAAATGAACCATTTTTCTGATATTAGGTATTATGCAGTTAACGAAATTCAAAAGACTATGACACTGACACTGACAACTACTGTCTTGCAAAGAGAAAGGCCAGGCATTTTACACAAAAGTAAACAAAACTTAAAAGTAAACAAAACTGGCTCTTTTTGTTCAATATCAATAAAAAGGAACGCTAAAATGGTTTTTGCTTACATTCTTAATATGAAGACCTAAATGGTAAATAAGTATTGAGTGTGTTGTAGCGAATTTTTGTAATCAAATAAATAGTTCAGTAACCAGAGCCACTTTCACGAATAATAATAAATTCGAAATAAATAAAATAAAAATAAATTTGAAAACACTTAATATTGCCGAAATAGTTGAAGATAGGTATAGGACATTGAACATAAAATATGTTTAGAATCTCCTAAAGAATCCAAAAATTAAATAACATCCGGGGTGTTGCATTTGAAATAAGAAAGTTGGCATTGACCACTGTTACAGGACACACCCTGTATAAAAAGTTTTTATTGGAGAAAATGAGCAACTAAAAATACCAATCGACGGGTCCAAGCGTTTTTCCGAACACGCCCCCATTTATTTATTATCGAATTTATTCCATTTGGCTGATACACACTGTATATCTTAAACGATGTAAGATTAGATTAGGTTAGTTTTTTTATTGATTTAAATTTATTTGGGGTTAGACTTAGAAAAATATATTAAACTAAGAATAGTTCATGAAAGCACAAATATTTGGGCTACTTAGGGTTAGATTTTGGTTACCTGCAATAAATAAATAAAGTAACAAGTACAAGAAAAATACTATATTTTTGAAAAAAATAAAATACCTTAAGTGTTTATAGAAATTAAAAAAAAATTATGTACCTACATTTTTTTTCCTATTTTTCCTAAAAAAAGTCTAAAACATAAAATAAAATCTCCAAAAGAGGATTTCATATTGTTTGTTTGCCTTTACTGTCTGTTAAACATAAAATTGTTCCTAGAAACTCATAACTCCAACTTTTTTTTCCGTTTTAAAACATACTTAAGGTAATTTAAATGTCACCTAACAAAATATTACATGAAGTGTTACGCTACTGTGTTCTTTTTATACCACTTGGTTCCTAACCTAATTGTTTGACACTTTAAGAATTATAATTTTCATTATAATAACAATTATTTTTGCCCTTAAATCGGAATTAAAAGTATGTTGTTAATTTCTTTACTTTCGAAAATACAAATAGACTTACCGCTGGAACGAAATTCCTTTCTTCCTTGTACTTTTAATACGGGTACGACTGCACTCCACATAACTGACCATTTTTTGTATTTAGGATAATGCAAACGACCAAAAATGTGTTATGACACACCACACAACTTATTAAACAATTTTTATATTAATTCGATGTGTGTATTATTTATAAACTGCTAAAACTTAAGCTTAAATTTGTAAAGACGTCGGTTTGACAACACATGTCAACAAACCAAAACGTAAACACCAGAAAAATAAGGTCCCAAAAATGACGTAGTTCCGTCAAAGCCTGCTAATTTGAAATAATGCATGGGACTGTTTCCTGTTGTCTATTTATTCAAAGACATATTTACACTAGAAAAAAATAGGTTTCTTCTTTAAGCCAGCGATTCTCAACCTTTGGGGCCCTCTTAGAGTGGCGCGATAACATTAAATGGGGGGCACGAAAAATAGGAAAAAGAAAATAACATTTTTTTATTTTATTAATATATTAAACGGAAACCAAATAAAATACGATATGAATAATACAAAATAAAATACCTACACATTTTGCATTGACATAATTAACGTTTACCTAGGATTATATAATTGATAAGTTAAAAATAAGTTTAATAAAAATTTATTAGTTGTTTCGCCTGTCTTGTAGAGCAAAGTTTTTGGAAGGAAGGTTTAATGTTAGAAATACTCACTCTGAGTTCTTTTTCTATATTTAGCCGAGATCTAAATTTTATCTTCAAAGCAGCCACCGCAGAAAATCCGGTTTCCCAAAGGTAAAATGTTGAAATGGGTAAAAGTGTCCGAAATTCTCTCATTTTCAGTGGAGAAAACTCATCACCTACTCCTACTCAAAACCTCAAAGAGTGTTTTATTACTAAATTGTTTTCTGATCTCGCCACTTGCAGTGAAGTCTATGAAAATTTCTCCTTCGACATTTGACATTTTGAAATGGATTCCTAACCCATTCGTAACTTGCTACCAAGTTGTCCTCAAAAAATACTTTTTAAAATTCTTTGCCAACATGGCCGAATGATTTTCAATGGTATTAAAAACAGCTTTCGCATTTCTTCAGCCTTGTAAGTTTTAACACACTCTGTCCCACAATTCCAATTTTCTACAAAAAGCATTAACTTTATCACTTGGTCCTTGGAGTTGAAGATTGTATATACATCTCTCGAATATGTCGACTAAGCAGCTTAATTTCATCACAAATAAACTATATCTAAACTATAGTTCTATAAGTATTTAATTTATTTTTATAAAATTTTATCAAAAATGAATAGTAACAAAGATATTATTCAAATAGTTGTTTTTTTATGACATTTTTAACTCAAAAACCTACCCTATACTTTAATTTTAAATTTTTGGTTACGATTATTATTATTATAATTAAACAATAACTTTTTAACCTTTATCATTTTATTTTAATACTAACAGCTGTCAAAATGTTTTCGTTCGCCACCATTTATGTACCAGTAGCAACAGCGACCGTTCACGTTCTGCGCCACACGTGTATGAATGCTGCGCAACGAAAGCACCCAATTTTAGTACCAGTTAGTTCGTATTATCATGCGATTTTTTAACTTACAATCTGACAGTTGACTTCAACTATTTTTACGTATTGCATTAATGGACGTTTGTTAATTAAATGAGGTCGAAAGTAATGTACACAGACACAAAGGGGACCCTTTTTGCGACCTAACGCTCGTACTGGTTTAATTTCCATTTGGCCCTAAATATAACACTTTTGTTTAGACTGAGCCGCACTGCACTGTCGGTTAGAAACTCCAAGTGTAAAACATGTTATTACTTTTAAATTTAACAGACCTTACTCATTTTTATCTTTTTCATTGATAATTACGCATTATCATCTTCATTTTCAAGGGGTATGTAATAAATGTGTTCTTAAATTAAAGACCTAAATTCTATATAAAATTATAAATAAGATAATTTTTGTTATTAATAAAATAAAAAGACGAATGTGTTTAAAATTATAAATATCCGGGTCACCGGCATCAATAATATGTTGTTGTGTTATTAGAGAGGTCAAAGAATATTTGCATCAGCTTGTGCAATAGATATTTTTAAACCTTTCTTATTTATGAGAGGAAGATACTGAAGAATCTAGGATACTAAAGAAGAAAAATGTATGTACAGGGTGTTCCAGCGAGGACTGAACAGGGACCTATTTTCGACCTTCCTTGTATTTTGGAAAAATTCAAAATAGCCAATCGATGTATTTTTTCTTGTAGAATCCAAAAATGTCATCGAAAAAATATTTGAACCAGAAACGAAAGAGTTACGCTATGCATCAGGTGTTTTTTAAATGGAATGTATCGTTTTTTATACGATTTTTGGAAAGAGTGATTTTTTTTATGTCCGTTCTGATTAAAAGATTTGATTTTGCGATAGCTGTTTATATTACATTTTAATGTTTTACAGACTAAAATTTTAGCTTCACCTGTTTAAAATATACGATAGGTTGGTAGGTGATCAAGGTAAAATGACGTTTGAATGCTTTGTCAATAAAAATTGACATAATTTTAATTATTGTGAATTCTTCACCTAAAAAATATATATTTGACTCTGATCGAAATGAAATACTCTTTGGACGAGAGACTACAGATTGTTATGCTATTTTACAAGTGCCAAGAAAATGCAAGAGAAGCAAGAAGAAGATTTATTGCAAATTTTCATAGAAATATATCCATCAATACAATTCTAAGGATAAAAAACCTATTTGAGGAAAATAAAACTTTACATGATAGAAAAAGAAATTCAATAAAAAATAATTATTAAATAATAAAATAAAACTACTAATAACATATGTTTTCAATATGACCGCCGTTTTTCTCGAAACAACATCGATAACCCCTTTGTAGCCTTTCTAAACTTGCTGTTACAATATGATTTTCCTGGTTAAGGCGGTTTATTTCATCGACAGTTTTTCCCATGATCTTTTGAATATTTTCGTTTCGTTGTCTGTATACGACGTTCTTCAAATGACCCCAAAGAAATGTATTCAAAACTGAGAGGTCGGGGCTATTGGGCGGCCAAGCATATGTTCCATTTCGCCCTATCCATTCGTTATGGCGCCGATTTAAAAATTGAACCACATCAAGCACGACATGAGGAGGCGCCCCATCATGTTGCCAAATTAAATTCTGATATTCTGCCAATAGTAAGTCTTCCAAAAAATTTTCAATTTCGTTTTCTAAAAACTCATAATATCTGTGCCCATTTAAAGTCCCGTTAAAAAAAATTGGTCCCAAAATTTTATTGTTTTTTATCCCACACCAAACATGAATAGAGTTCCTCCCTTGAAATTTAATAGTCTGGAACTTTTTTGGATTTTCAACGGCCCAGTGATGACTATTATGTCTGTTGAATACTCTCGATGTTGTGAAAGTAGCTTCGTCGGTCCACACAATATTTTTGAATAAATCAGGGTCTTCGTTTTCTTGCCGAATTACCATTTGAGAAACAAATTGGAAGCGAAATTCTTTTTGTGCCGGTGTTAGGTGCTGAAGTGGAAGGATACGAAAAGGCCTAAATTTATGAATTTTCAGAGTCCTGTGAACAGTCCCTCGGGTAACTCTTCTGCGCCTTACACTGCCACCGTACTGAACTTCCCGAACTGCATCCGAAATAGATTTGGTTGGATTAACTTGAAAATAATTTATAATAGCCTGGTCTCGATTTCTTCTTCTTTGTATATTTCTTTTTCTATCATGTAAAGTTTTATTTTCCTCAAATAGGATTTTTATCCTTAGAAATGTATTGATGGATATATTTCTATGAAAATTTGCAATAAATCTTCTTCTTGCTTCTCTTGCATTTTCTTGGCACTTGTAAAATAGCATAACAATCTGTAGTCTCTCGTCCAAAGAGTATTTCATTTCGATCAGAGTCAAATATATATTTTTTAGGTGAAGACTTCGACAATAATTAAAATAATGTCAATTTTTATTGACAAAGCATTCAAACGTCATTTTACCTTGATCACCTATACCAACCTATCGTATATTTTAAACAGGTGAAGCTAAAATTTTAGTTTGTTAAACATTAAAATGTAATATAAACAGCTATCGCAAAATCAAATCTTTTAATCAGAACGGACATAAAAAAAATCACTATTTCCAAAAATCGTATAAAAAACGATACATTCCATTTAAAAAACATCTGATGCATAGCGTAACTCTTTTGTTTCTGGTTCAAATATTTTTTCGATGATATTTTTGGATTCTACAAGAAAAAATACATCCATTGGCTATTTTGAATTTTTCCAAAATACAAGGAAGGTCGAAAATAGGTCCCTGTTCAGTCCTCGCTGGAACACCCTGTACCTTTGGATAAAAAATTAAGTTGATTTTATAATGTCAAATATCTTAAAGATACAATAGAGTCTTTATTGGTATTTTATGTAGGGGTCGAAATAACATTTCTTATTTTTCTTTGATTTACTCTTAATTGTAGTATCCTATATCAGTATGGAGTTGTGCCTAGTAGTAGTATATAGTATATAGTAATTATTACACCCATAAATACAAAACGAAGGTTCATAATGATGAAGTTAAAAATGCCATTATTCTCTCGAAGTCTGGCTTAATAACTATCCTACTGAACCGTACTGATACACAAGGACAAAATTTATTAGGAAAAAAATCGGTAAATTTTCTTTACCCGGAACTTCCCTAATTATGATTTTTTCTATTTGTTAGGAATAGTGAAGTGTGACCCAATTTAATTCAGTACATAGTCACAGAATATATATAGTAAAAAGCAGTGTTATCGTGCGTTTGTTTGTTTTTCTTTTATTAAGTGTAATCATATCCTCCGCATAAAATCCGGAAGATGAATTAGATAGACCTATGATATTTTCATATGAAAAAAGAGGATAAACATATAAATACCAGCAGTTGCAATAATCTTTGAGCGATGTCACTTCAAAGTCAGATTGACAAGTCAGTGACAAAATGACTAATAGAAAACAATTTTCGGGTTTTTTGCATCCACAATAAAAAAAATGGTATTAAATCTAATAAAATATTACGAAAATGAAAATTCACCGGCCAATATCCAGGAGACAATAGCAAAAGCTCTGGGAATCGGTATAAGGACTGTGCAGAAAATTGTGCATGAAAAAAAGCCAAAGACAGAAGACTTAAGGGGGCAAGTTTTGTTTACCTGAAATGGGGTATTTGGAAAAAAAATATTTGATTGCCTTCTAGAAGCCCTTCTTAACAACGGAAATGAAAAATTTTCACACCCCTTTTTTTTTTTTTTTAATTTAGAAGCTTGCGGGATCTTGGAGCGAATAGGGGTGCTGGGTGGGGTAAAAATACTTTAAAGGGAAAAGAAATCTTTTCTAGAAGTGTTTCTTAACAACGGAAATGAAAAAATTTATTGCAGAAACGCGTTATTTTCATTTTCATACACAGTTTAGTATACCTGAAATCAGTTACATGAAAACTTTGCTTGGCATCTCATCCCAAATGCTTTCCCAAGCACCAAAATGCCAAAATGTTACTGCGGAAATTTGTCGTTTTAATTTTCCGACAAAATTTTGTATAGTTTAGTTTACCTGAAATCAGTTACATAAAAAAGAAGATTTGATTTATATTCAAAACTTTTTCCTCAAGATAAAAATGTAAAAATTTGTCTGCGGAAATTTGTCATTTACATTTTTCACGGAAATTTTGAGCGCTTTTCCAGGGCGCGGCACGATTGCGGACGAAACATTAGTATTCAGTTTTTCACAAAATGAAGTGAGGGCACGATTGCGGAATGTAAAAATAACGGCTGAACGCATCGTATTGTCAGCGACATTTTATACCCGTATACGTGACAGCCCGAAATTTTTTTTAGATAATCTCAATAATTTGTCTGAGTCACGAAGTTTCATATAAGTATCTGTCTGCATATCTTTGAGAACTTCAAGGAATATAAACAAAGAAGGATGATCCTTTCTTGAGTCAGGCAATCGAACAAATATATACGAGCATTCCGCAATAATGCCATCGATTATTTTGCCTCCATCCGCAATCATGCCTTCGTTTTCGTTACTTAAAAAATGTAGAAGAATTTAGAATGTAAATCAAAGTTTTTTTTTTGTGTAACTGATTTTAGATATTCTAAACTATACAAAATTTCCGCAGAAAATGAAAATGACAAATTTCCGCAGACACATTTTAACATTTTCGTGCTTGGGAAAGAGTTTGGGATGAGATGCAATGCAAAGTTTTCATGTAACTGATTTCAGGTATACTAAACTGTGCAGAACGGAAATGACGCATTTCCGCAGCAAAATTCTTATTTTCCGTTATTTAGAAAAGCTCCTAGAATATGTAAAACTAGATACTTTCCTTATAACCAATTTCAGGTAAACGAAACTTGAGCCGACTTAAGTGACAATGTAAAAATGGATATTCGTAATGCAATTTACGATTTATACACATCAAAAACTAATATAACCCTTCAAGTTCTAAAAGAAGCTTTAAAAAATCGAGGCATATTGGAAATTGAACTAAAATCGTTGTCAAAATTAATAAAAATGTTGGGTTTTCGATATAAAAAGGACTGTAATCGAAGATTTTTATGCGAGTTGCCACATATAGCAAGTCAGCGTACATCCAAAAGTATGGACTACCATGATAATATGAACTGTGAACTGCTTGAAAAGTGGTTAAAAGAACAACTGCTTCCAAATTTAGATTCTTTCTCATTCTGGACAATGCATCTTATTATTCAAGAATCTTAAATAAACAACCTACTTCATCTTGGAAGAAAAGTGATATTTATGACTGGCTAATAAAACAAAAACCAAATCTTTTACCCAATATGCTGAAACTAGAACTTCTTTTATTGACAAAATCTATTAAAAAACCAACAATATATGCCGTAGATGGAATATTACGAGGTTTTACGACTTCCGCCATACCATTGCCAGTTTAACGCAATAGAATTAATATGGGCAGGTGCAAAATCATATTACGAAAAACACGTGAACAACGGTCTTACATCAGATGAAGTGCAAATTGATTAGCAAGATTCATTAAATTATATTACGCCGGAGTACTGAAAGAAATCTGTGGAACATACGGAGAAATTAATATGGGATTTGTGGAATCGGTTCTAGATGTCGAAATAGCACCAATAATAACTGCGCCATTTGACGACGACTCAGAAGATGAGGACTTTTAAGTAATGATGATATGTTTTAGTCTATAATATTAAAAAGTTTCTGAAGGATTATGTTAGTCTTTGACGTGTATAAATCATAAATTGCATTATGAATATCCATTTTTGCATTGTAACTTAAGTCTTTTGCCTTTGGATTTTTTCGTGTACATTTCTTAATCTTCTTCAGAAGAAAATTATATTTTTTCTAATGCACAAGTTTCTGTAGATTCTTTATACTGAATCTCAGAGCTTTTGCCATTGGCTCGTGAATATTAGCCAGTGAATTTTAATTTAAAATTTTTTTTATTAGATTTGACACCATTTTTTTGCTTACTTTTTTAGTACATTTGTAATTTTGTAGGCAATAAATAAATAATTATAGAATACTTATTCCAATTTTAAAACGTGTTTAAAATTAGTAAATTCTTTTATTAATTATAAGACAAAATTTTATATATAAAAATCGGTAATATCGCTTTCCCAGAAACTCGGGGCTCACATAAATATATATTTATATATATATATATATATATATATATATATATATATATATATATGTATATATATATGGCCTGTATTTCTGCATGCATGGCCCTTAATTTTAGACTGAAATTTGAAGAAATCGAATAAGTAGTTATTTAGCCAAGCCTCAAACAGACAGACTGACGGACAGACATACCTACAGACAGACGAAATTGAGAAAACATGTTTTCCGGCATCTAGGGATCCTTAAACGTAAAGATTTGAAAAAATCTCACGAGGGAAGTAATAGCTAATTATCTTGTGTTTGTGAAGTAATAGCTAATTATCTTGTGTGGGAAGTAATAGCTAATTATCTTGTGTTCTTTTATTGACAAAATCTATTAAAAAACCAACAATATATGCCGTAGATGGAATATTACGAGGTTTTACGACTTCCGCCATACCATTGCCAGTTTAACGCAATAGAATTAATATGGGCTGGTGCAAAATCATATTACGAAAAACACGTGAACAACGGTCTTACATCAGATGAAGTGCAAATTGATTAGCAAGATTCATTAAATTATATTACGCCGGAGTACTGGAAGAAATCTGTGGAACATACGGAGAAATTAATATGGGATTGGTGGAATCGGTTCTAGATGTCGAAATAACACCAATAATAACTGCGCCATTTGACGACGACTCAGAAGATGAGGACTTTTAAGTAATGATGATATGTTTTAGTCTATAATATTAAAAAGTTTCTGAAGGATTATATTTGACGTGTATAAATCATAAATTGCATTATGAATATCCATTTTTGTATTGTAACTTTAGTCTTTTGCCTTTGGATTTTTTCGTGTACATTTCTTAATCTTCTTCAGAAGTAAATTATATTTTTTCTAATGCACAAGTTTCTGTAGATTCTTTATACTGAATCTCAGAGCTTTTGCCATTGGCTCGTGAATATTAGCCAGTGAATTTTAATTTAAAATTTTTTTTATTAGATTTGACACCATTTTTTTGCTTACTTTTTTAGTACATTTGTAATTTTGTAGGCAATAAATAAATAATTATAGAATACTTATTCCAATTTTAAAACGTGTTTAAAATTAGTAAATTCTTTTATTAATTATAAGACAAAATTTGATATATAAAAATCGGTAAAATCGCTTTACCAGAAACTCGGGGCTAACATAAATATATATATATATATATATATATATATATATATATATATATAGCCTCTATTTTCACATGTATGGTCCTTAATTTTAGACTAAAATTTGAAGAAATCGAATAAGTAGTTCTTTAGCTATGCCTCGAACAGACAGACTGACGGACAGACATACCTACAGACAGACGAAATTGAGAAAATATGTTTTTCGGCATCTAGGGACCCTTAAACGTAAAGATCTGAAAAAATCTCACGAGGGAAGTGATAACTAATTATCTTATGTTTTTAACAAAAGTGTATAATATTTTTGCAAAATAACATTTTTTTGTTATCACAATACAAAAAAAAACAAGGTTTCTTTGCACAGGGGTGGCCCGTATTTAAATAAATGACTGTATAAGTGGTTAGATTTTTAGGTGAAGCAGGGCTCATAATTTTTGGTGATTGATAAAAAAATCTCAATTTCATTAAGTGGCTGTATAAACAGAATATATCCTGATTGTTCCACTGATTCGGTACCGCCTTCCGGCTTTATTAACGCGCTTGCCATTTTGTGAATTTTTGTTTTTGCCAACCAAAAAGTTTTAACCAAATACATATTTAGCGAATTTTCTTATTTATCCCCTAGGCATTTAATATATAAAATAATATTAAGTGGCTATCGTAATAATATTGCGTAATATAATAAAAAAACTATTTTCTTTCTCCCTGTATATTTGTAAATAGCCCATTGAGATTTAATAGCTCGATAAAAGAATCACACAACATTTTGGTATTCACTGTGTTTTCTAATTTGATTCATAATGTTGGTGACCTTTGAACCCGCACGATAAAACCGCATTCGACTACACATATACTGTCTATTGAAACATTTTTATTGGGCGCCATTGTTTCATCATATTGGATTCGTACCAGTTTCTACCTATGCCACACTTGATTTTTGCATTCCATATCAACATTTTCATATTTAATTTTTTTACAAAAATTAAAGTCAATTGATAAGGAATTTTTTACGTTCATTTTTTAAAAATTTTATTTGGCCGCCATTTTGTTTCGCCATCCTAAATTCGTTCCACAACTTTATTAGTTTATCTCTATAGCACACTTAATTCTTGCACAAAAATTGAAATTAATTTAATACTTAGTATTTTTAAGCTGATTTTTTAAATGTTTTCGTAGGCCGCTATTTTATTTTGCTATCTTGAATTCATATAAAAATGTTACCAATTCATTCTTATGTAACACTTGATTTTTGCGCAAAATGTGAGGTAAATTGGATAATTAGTTATTTTAGTAACAATTGTTTTAACATTGTTCCGCCATATTGGATTTTTACCAAAGTATTACCAGATCATTTCTATATAACCCTTAATTTTTGACTAAAAGTCAATCAATAGTTTTCGAGGTATGCAGCGAACTGACAAACAGGCTGACAGACTGACCGACGAAATTGATAAAACATATTTTTTTGCATCTACTCATCTAGGGACATTAAAAAAACATATAGAAAACATGAGAAGGTGAATTTACATGATGGAATAGTAACACAGTTTTATCAGTTGATCCCAGACCACAATGAGTTATAGGCACACAATTTGAAATCAATCCATTGAGTAGTTTTTTCAGGCTAAATTTTAAGTATTTTATTATGCCGCAATCTTGGATTCGTACCAAAATTTTACCAGTTGATTCCAAAATAATACTTGATGTTTGGGTAGATTTTGAGATAAATGGAATAAGTATTTATTTAATATTAATTTTTTTAACATTTCACTAGGTCGCCATTTTATTTCATCATACTGATTTTTATTTATTGAATATTACCAGATTATTCACACATTCTGATCAGAATTTGAAGTCAATCGTAGAAATAGTTTTTAAGCAGTGTTGCGAATTGACAGACAAACAGACAGATAAACCGACAGCCGGACCAACGGAATGGATGAAACATATTTTTTGGCATCAAGGGATGCTGAAACGTGAAGGTATGTAAAACGTGAGAGGGAGATTTTTTCACTATTACAAACATTTTATTTAGCTGCCATTTTGTTGCGCCATCTTTGAATTAGTACCATAATTTCTCTAGTTGATCACATTACCACAATAAGTTATGGCACTCCATTTGAAATCATTCCATTAAGCAGTTTTTTCGGGCTAAATTTTTAAATATTATCCGCGATTCTGTTCCGCCATCTTGGATGCGTACCAAAATTTTACCAGTTGATTCCAACAGATAAAGAATTTTAGAAAAACATGATATGCACTACTACAAGGTTACAAAAGTTCAAGTCCTCAGAACCTCAAGATTTCTCGCAAAGAGTCGAATTTTGTGAAATGTTACTGACACGTAAAGTGCGGGACACAAAAGAAAACCGGGAGGTCCTTAAAATAAAGGTTCATAGTCTTAAGCAAGCGGGAAAGGAAAATTTGTGTACGCAAATAAATTTTATGTTATTTTAAGCGGTACGGAAAATTAATCGAGGATTTAGTAAATATCTTACTGGTCCACTTGTAATTGGGATGTGCCTAGAGTCTCCATGCACTTGCCACTAGAAGGTTCAAGCTATTTCCAGTGGTGCCTATACATTTCGAGCATTTGTTTTCATTTCTATATAAATGCGTTTTTGAATTATTATTTCGAAGTAACAATGGCGAGCAAAAGAGGAAAAATAATTCGAAGCGGTGCACGTCAAGTTATTCCCAGCGTTATTGAGGCCTGTACTAGAGAAGCTGAAAAAGTAATAGTTTGACTATTCCAATTAAAAATCGAACAGAACGCTCTGTATTTTACACTGGTGTTTCGGAAAGTGGTGTAAGAAAAATTCAAAGAGAACATAATGATCGCTCATGTTCTACTTCCCCTTTAAAATCTCCTGGTAAAAAAGACCGAGATTATCATACAAAGATAAAATTGACGATGGCGATTTTCAAGTAATTCGATGAAGAATAGAGGATTTTCATATAAACTTGAAGAAGGTTCCGACCTGCAAACCTCTACCTCGTGCTGTAAAGAACAAAACAGATTTTCCATACGAGTATTAAACCTTAAATCGGCTTTTACGATTAAATAGTTTTATTTGGCGCAAATGCCAAAATAAACGAAAATTGCTCATTGAGAGACCAAATATTTTTCACTGACGGGTGAAATATCTATCAACTGTAAGGCAATATAGGCAAGAAGGACGCAATATTGTGTATCTAGACGAAACCTGGGTAGATAATGGTATGACAGTGAACAAATGCTGGCAAAGTGAATGTGTTACAGGTGTTGTTCAGGGAATCCGCTCTAGTAGTCGCTTTATTATAGTTCAGGCTGATTCAGAAGCCGGATTTGTTCCAGGTGCTGCTTTAGTTTTTCGCTCGGGACTAACAACTGGAGACTATCATAGACAGATGAATAGAGATAATTTTGAAAAGTGGTTGCTCGAGAAGCTTCTACCTAACATTCCTCCCAAATCTGTCGTGGTAATGGATAATGCGTCTTATCATTCTCATGTAGAAGATAAAGTGCCAACTAAATACTCTACAAAAGCTCATATGATATCGTGGTTTAAATCGAACAGTGTATGTGATCCAACATGGAGAAAATATCAATTATATGAAGTAATATCAGCGAAGAAGCCTAGAGAAAAAAAGTATAAAATTGACGGTCTTTTACATAACCTCCGTCATACACCTTTAAGGCTGCCTCCATACATGTGCGACCTCAACCCTATTGAACTTGCATGGGCAAGAGTAAAAAAATATATTCGAGAGCGCAACACCGGTGAACTTTCAATTAAAGATTTAAATAAAATATCATTAGAAGCGATTGACTCAATATCGGTTAAAAATTGGAAATCGTATGTTAAACATGTTCGTTTTATTGAAGATAAATATTTGGAAGTTGATGGCAAAATTGAAACGGTTATTGATGATTTAGTTATCACACTGGGATCTTCAAGTAGTGACGACGAAACTTCATCATTTTCAGAGGAAGACAAAGATCTAGAAGGAATCTAACCATTAGAATCACAGCCGTCAACCTCAAAAATGGCTTAGTTTTTTTTTAAAATAAAGTAGCTGTCAATAAACTGCTTTAAAATCATGAATTTTCTGTTCAATACCGGCTGTCAAAAAATATCTAATATTGCAATTAATATTTGAAAAACTACAGAACTCATATTTTTCCAAAATTAACACATCAATGTAGTTATAGTAGGGGAGCCAGCACTGATTCCAGTGAACAAGATTTATCAATCTTATGCAGTTCGACTTTGGGCTATTCGGGTATAGCAAAAGTGATCGTTTGTCTCCGTCTGTCATATTACTTTGTACAGGGGGCGTCATTGTAAAGTATAATACAGGGCGTTTCCTAATTGCGTTCTAATGTTAAATAGGGGTGATTCTTGGACCTTTTTAAGAAAAAAGTTTAATATGAACCTAAAAGTTTTAACTTTAAACATACAGGGTTTTAAAAAAACATTTTTTTTTAATTCTAATTCTGATATTATAGATAAAGAACTGTGTGAAATTTGATACACGTCTTTTATGCATAAAAGGGCATTTTTTATTAACAATCAATTTTGAAATTTCTACTAGACGTGTATCAAATTTCAAGCATTTATTTACAATAGTATCAGAATTGGGATGAAAAAAAAAATGTTTTCTTTTTAAACTTTACCATCCTGTATCTCAAAAGTTTAGACTTTTAGGACATAAAAACACCCCCTTTAACATCAGCACGTAATTAGGAAACGCCTTGTATAGTACTTCAGAATGACGGCCCCTGTATAAAGTAATATGACAAACGGAGACAGACGGCCACTTTTGGCATACCCGAGTAGCCCAAAGTCGAACTGCATAAATTAAAAATTTGATAAATCTCGTTCACTGGATCTGATGCTGGCTGCCCTTGTAAAATCTGGACTTGTAAATCGTGGATCACTATACTGGGTGGTCCAATAATAGTGTACGTAGGCAGTAGCCCGGGAACCGTTAATGACAGAACTTAAGAAAAAATATATTTATAGGAAAATCCATCAAGAAAAATCAAAATCAAATCATTTTAAAATTCGGAAGTTCGCCGTTTTTGCAACACAAAAGAGATATAGAAGTGAGGTACACGAAAGAAAACAGACAAATATAGATAAAGGTTCATTAAGGATAGTTACAAATTTTTAATTATCTGAAGTGCGTATAGTCAAAAAGGAGTGCCATATTATTTAAAGAACGACGGGACACCACTGGTTTAAAGAGATTTCTTGGTTGACCTTCCTAAACCAATTGACTCCGCCCGGTTTTCTTTCGTGTCCCGCACTATACACAGGAAGATCCTCTTTATTTAAGAAAGTCTATATAATATAGACCAATGAGTCATAATTTTTGAGGGAAGGTATTTTTAATCGACGGAATCGTCAGTGTTGGGCCAATAAAAATCCACACGCTACAAGAGACAGAGAGGATTTCAGGAAAATTTAGTTTTAATGTCTTCTGTCTGTTAATAGATATATCAAATAAGGTATTCGATATACTATGAGCAACTCACAGTGGTCGAGGAGTTCATAGATGGTTTTGCCCTTGAGGATTACCGAATCTGTTGGTATCAACTGACGGGGCTCCGACATATTGTACGGTAGAACTGATTGCAGAGCTAGATCGAGTTTTCGATGGCCGATGGTTTAGACGTCTAGGACCGTCGAATTGGCCCCCAAGTTCGCCCGATATTACGCCTTTAGATTTTCGTTTATGGGGGTACACTAAAGGAAAAAGTTTATCATACTTCAGTAAATACCAAAAAAGAACTACTACATCGGGTCATTCAAGCATTTCAGGATATTAATCGCATTGAAATTAGGAGAGAACGAAAGGTGTCAATACTCGTTTATTGACGTGTTTAGAGGTTAATGGCCAACATTTTCAACATTTGCTCAAAATACCAGTGTAGTGATAATTTTTAAAATTTCTATTTAATATTTGTATTTCTGGTTTATTATTTATCATTTTAAATTTCTTAGTGGTTTTAAAGCTGAACTAAAATCTTTAAGATTGTTCTGGATTCAAATGAATTTTCTGATATTCACTTGTGGTAAATCTGCATATATTTCGTTACATTTTCTACAAGTTCTCTTGACAATCTTATCACACACAGTTAATTTTTTGGACGATTTCAAAAAAAATATATATAAGTCTTAAAATTAGTGTTTTTGAGTTGCTACTAACCTCAAGTAAGAGAATTCGTGAAAATTAAAATCTTTCATGTAGGACATTCTACAGAGTGGCTCAAAAATGGGTTAAAAAATATTAAGTTTTATAAAAAATTTTAAAAACCAAATTTTTCAAAAAAAAATTTTTTTTCGTAATAGACTATTTAATTTTAAGTAAAAAACGTCTTATGAAGTTTTCCATAGAACCTATACCTTTTTCCAAAAGAATAACTGATCTTTTGTGCATAAATAATACAAGAATAATAATCGAATTTATATTATACATACATTATATGTGTTGGCTATTATAGCAACAAATGCACCTCAACAATTTTTGTTTAGAAGAATGAGAGTTTTTTGAATTTAAATTAAAATTTTGTGAACACATCTTAAATGAATGGTGAACTTGTTCTGAAGCTTGCTCAGAAAAAAAACCAAGTGCTCGCTGATGTACGTTAATAAAGTCAGGAACATGATGCACAAGGCCTAGAATTTTCGGTGTATAGCGTATTCCGACTTGTATTAATTCGACGGCAAAGCGTTGAATATCTTCGGCAAAATTAATGTCAAGACTTTGCCCAAAGCAACTGGAAACAACTTTATCAAAGTACTTGAACAAATTGCAATATTTGTTGCCTAAAACCAAAAAAAAAACTATATTTTTTGACATTAGGAAAAAATAAGTTAAGTAAGTGCTTAGGTAAGTGTACAAACCAGGTGACAATGCTTCTAAAACATCAACTGTTTTCAACAGCTTTCTCGCGTTGTTGCCATTAAATTTCTCATAATGGTCGAAACTTAGCCCAGCTCTTTTTATCCATGCTTCGGCTGCTGCTGGATATTCAATTTTTAAGCTGTCGAACATTTTTTGAACGATTCCCAAAAGAAGGTGCAATTCTGGAGGAGGTATATAGTTTAATACTGGCTCGTTTTCATCTCCGATAATTAGTGGCATATTTACACAGTTTACTAAAAATGTCAGATGATGATCATTAAAATTTATCGCAACTTGATGAATTTATACTTATACTTACCAAAATACTTTGCTTTGGAAAGTTTTCCCCCAGTCGTTTGTTGCCATAAAATTCGTTGTTCGTTGATGTTCTTAATTGTTCTTGGATTACCTTTATTTTGAAGTTCCTTGCAGTTGATGTCGCACCACGGACAAGGATGGCATGACGCGTTTGTTTGCAGACCCAAAAGCAGCATTATTAGTTTCAGATCGGCCGCAAAAGTATATGGACAAATTCCGCATATACTATGTAATTGCAAAGTGTCCATAAGTATTTTGACGTTTTCATAATTCTCCTTGAAATTTGGTCCCAAGCCAATTATTAGTAACTTTTGTATACCAGCACTTTTATATTTTTGATAATATTCTGGGTCATTTGTTGGTTGTATGGTTAGACATATTTTCAAGGAATTGTCGCCACTATCTATTCCGATTTTTAGATGAAAATCATCGTCTTGTTGCCTGGCAGTTAAAATATAAGTTAGTAGCCCCGGAAGATCGCTGCAGTATATCAAAAATGGAGTGCCATCTTGTTTCAAGCATTGAATATCCTGTAAGTCTACAGTTGAAAAAAACTTATCTAGCATATGACTACTAGACCGCAATTTCTGTAAAGCCGAAGATTCTATGGAAGTTCTGTTTATCCTGGTGCGAAGGTAACCACATATTTTTCTTAACGAATTTTGAGATAAATTACAGTCTTGTTGCATATAGCTCAAATCTTGAGCACTTAAAACACCCTGAAGATCTGATTTTCGCTTCAACTGTATAGACATAGTACTGCGTCCCTTATCTAAAGATATGACAGAACTTCCCTGAGCACATTCTTGTTCCTCCAGAACTTTAGTTACAATCTGTTGCTTACAGTCTTTAATTAGTGTTAGGGAATTATCAATTTTTTTCATCTTGGTACATTTATGCCTTCTGCCTTTTTGTAATTTACAATTGCAGTTCACGCATATTTTGTAATTTTGTTTCGCTTTCGTATCTTTCTTTGAAGGTCTACCTACAGCCTTTTTCTTGACAGCAAACGAAAACGGTAGATCTTTGATTTTAGGATGACCACGAAAACGCGCCACTTGACAAATTTGACAGACGCATGTTTCAGTAATTTCGAAACGCCCAGGCAAAATTTTCATTTGTGCGTAGTCAAAAATTATTGTTAGTCTATTGTTCATTAGTTTTATGTAACAAGTTCTACAGAGCACTGAGGGAATACTTGCATTATTTTCGTCAAAACTAGGCGAAATAATTTCAAGACGTTGTTTTACTTTACCAGTAATATTAACACTTCTAACTGCTTTATTAAAACATGCGTAACATACCATTTTTCGATTATCACTATGATGTTTTCTTTTATGAGGCATCTTACTCAAAATACAGAAAAATCACAAAAATAGCCTTAACACAGTTTATATACTATATAACTTCAAAGTGAAAACGTCAAACATTGTTAATAAACCACGCTTTTTTGACATATTATTTATTTGTTTTGGTCTAAGCGTCACGGCTAGTCACAGGTAACTTGATATTATGCTAATGTAGCCGTTATTAAAAATACATATTACAAAGGGCTATATTTTGTGTTTTGAGTCATCAAAATGTTATTTAGTAGCTATACAATGTTTTGAATATGTATTATTTTTTGCATTAAAAAAATCAGATAATTTTTTACCATAAAACCATAGGTTTTACAGAAAACTTCATAAGACGTTTTTTACTTGGAATTAAATAGTCTATTACGAAAAAAAAATTTTTTGAAAATTTTGATTTTTAAAAATTTTATAAAACTTTATATTTTTTTAACCCATTTTTGAGCCACTGTGTAAAATGCCCTACATAAAAGATTTTAATTTTCACAAATTCTCTTACTTGAGGTTAGTACCAACTCAAAAACACTAATTTTAAGATTTATATATATTTTTTTTGAAATCGTCCAAAAAATTAACTGTGCACACTGACCATGCAGAATAAGAAAATTCAATATAACTGTATTCCTATTATTTACTTATTTACTTCCATTTTAACTTTGACTTAAAATCAGAGGCTCAAGAATGAAACTTCAACAAACTATCATGGCGTCTCAAAATTGTTTTCATGGCAGACTACTACTACGTGAAGAGTTAAGTATAGGCAAAGAATGCACAATTAGAAAGCTATTTTTATTAGCTTCTTAAATCTGTATTGCTATACAAAGTGTCCCATTAATAAAAATCTATTTTCTCGTGCTTTAATAAGTTACCAACAGACATTTATTTCTAAAGCACCCTGTATGCTTCGACTAAGATATCACAAAAAATCGAATTCCTAAAAGTATTATTTAACCATAGCCGAAAAAAGATTAAAATTGCTTTAGAGTTGGAAGAAATTCAGATTTATTTGAGGTCTTATTTTCGTTAAAAAAAATTTCAAATAAATTAATTCTTGGAAAACGGCTACAGATAGGGAAGTATTCAGAAAAGTTGCTCAGAAATACATTCAGTTTCAGGAAAAGTGAAAAAATTAAGGCCATTTCATTTAAAAAAGCGATGTTGACACATGTTTTGGGTAGAAGCGGCAACACTGTAAGCCTAAAAGTATTTTAAAACGGTAGACTAAGGTCATTTATGGACGTAACCGAAATTTTAAAAAGATCCATCCACCCATTCTCCAGAAATGTCTAAGGTTCCACCCACTGTGAATCACCCTGTATATATATATATATATATATATATATATATATATATATATATATATATATATATAGATATGTGTGTTTGTGTTCGGCTAAGCTGTAATTAAACTATTTCCACTATTTGTAACTTGTCAATTAAATCAGTGGTGTATATGACATTATTTAATCGACCAATTATAAAAGTACGCATCAGTGATTAGGCGTTTTAATTGACTGGACATAATTGTCTTCTAAAGTCCAACGAGTACATATATCATAATGAAATATTGACGAATTTACGTCAATGCACCTATTTTTCGTCAGGAATCGTGACATTTCAGCGAGCCGGTATTCTGGTTGTTATTTAGTGCGTATATGATAGAAATGCAAATTAGGCTGTTTTCAGTTAACAAACGGCTTCTAACTCTATATTAAAATATATTTAAACAATTTAGTTCTAATAGATTTCATGTTTAGGTTTGTTTGAAGGTAGTAGAAAATGTAGAATGTTCACTATACTCGTTTTGTTGGACTTGCATTGTTTTTATTATTTCAGTTTCACAACGTTTCGAATGGTAATTATGTTCAATCGTTTTCAAGTGTAAACTAAATACTAACTTTAAAACTGCAGGCTTATGTACTAGACGTGTGCGGTTATTCGTGATGTCTCCGCCCCCTGGTTACCTGAGCCGTAAATTTTAAGGTGAGTTTGAACTAGAACCGGTTTCCATATTTTTGGAATATCCACGCTAGGTTATTGAAAATCAGTGATGGCTCTTCCATAGGATCATTTGGTTAATGACCCTCCAAAAATATTTCAGAAAATAAATTATTCGTTTGACCGTCCCTCCTAATAGTTGTAATAAAACGCGAACCTTGGGAAAAGTTAAATACGATACACTATTAGCCACGCGCGGCGGTTCGAATGGTCTCGTTGCGTTCTTTAAACATAAAAAAATACGCTATACTAAGCTAGGCTGGGCAGTCCGAATTGCCCTGATTACCTTAAAACTTGACGAAAGTACCCGAAGATTTCACAGCTCGGTAGCCGAACGTGATAGCAAATGCAATATGTAATCGCGATTTGGGTCATCAGCCGGTCTCTTCTAAAAAGTGCTTAGGAACTTTAATTTTGCAAAAACAACCGATTTCAAGGTGGTCTATGTTTGAGTTGTGAATGTAGATAAAATAAAATGTCGGTAGTGCAAAAAATTAAACAACGAAAGACTGCTAACGATCTTAATTTTGAGAAAATAACCGAATTCAAGGTAAGTGGTCGCAATTTACCAGAACTTAGTGTACGACAAACTGTTGAAATAAATAATATTCAAAATGCTATTTCAATAGCAGGTATTATTATATTGCTGCGTCTCTATAAACAAATGCCGCCTAGTAAGTATTGATAACTTTTGTTTTGAAAGCAGCGAGCGATATTCCGAGAACACATAATGTAAAGCTAATCAGCTTAAGTTTCATAAGTTTGTTTTTGTAAGTTAGTCGCCTTTTTGCTTTTAAAGATCTCGGGTCGCCGCGTGCATTTTGTATTTTCACATTTACTTTTTTGTCTAATTAAATTTTTATTTACTTTTCGAGAGTGTTTTATTGAAATCCAACAGGTTATTGGCCCAGGCACCCATACATTGAAGAACAATAATTAAAAATCGTTAAGTAGTTCGCGTAATTGACAGTATAGTAGTGAAGTGTTAAAGAAATTAGTGTGTTTAAAGACAAAGTGTACCGACAGAAAAATGGCAACCGGATATACAAGCGCCGACATTGTAAAATTTGATGGGTCAAATTTTCAGTTATGGAAATTTAGTGTATCCATTATTTTAAATTCGAAGAAACTCCTTGATATTGTGGATGGAAGTGTTTCCCAACCACAAGACACCTCATCAGCAGAATGGAAATCTTGGGACGACAAGAATTCCAGGGCGGAAGTGATACTCCTCACCTCCATAGCGCAGCACCAATTAGAATGTTTGGTGAATTGCAAAAATGCTGCAGAAATGTGGGTTAAACTTATGTGAATTCATGAGCAAAGAACCGAAGTATCCAAGGAGCTTTTATGGCAAAAATTCTATGAATATAGAATGAAGGAGGGTGACTCAATTGCAGGTCATATTGCAAAAATGGAAAGTATGATCAGGAATCTTCACGACGTTAAGGAAGTTTAAAACAGCATGGGATTCTGTGACACCACAAGAACAGACATTCACCAATTTAACTGCTCGTCTTATGAAAGAAGAATTGAGAATGTCGAGCTCGGAAAATGAAACAAATCAATTAGCATTGCAAGTGAAAGTTTTAGAAGAAAAATTAGACAAACAAGTTAAGTTCGACGGTCAAGAAAGCGGATCCAAAACAAGACATATAGCTGAACTAAAGAAAAAGACTTTATGCAACTATTGTAAAAGAAAAGGCCATTGGGCCAGAGAGTGCAGAAAGCGAATATCTGATGCGCAGAAGAAAAACAATCACCAAGGTAACTCTAGTTCAGCTTATATTTGTGATTTATCGTCGTTATATTCAGCTAGTTCAGATAATGATCAACAAAAATGGATATGTGATTCAGGTGCCACACACGTATGCACATGACCAGCCAATTAAAGTGGTTTTCAAAATTAGAGCATCTAGAAAATCCCTTATCAGTAAAAATTGCAAATAATAAAATAATATTCGCTACAGGAAAAGGCACAATAAATTTACAAGCTAAAGTAAATAATCAATGGCATAACAGAACAATGGACAACGTTCTTTATGTCCCTCATTTAAAAAGAAATTTATTTTCCGTCGGTGTTATGACTGATAAAAATTTTTCACATCATGCCAATCAGCATAAATGCGAGTTTCGAGATTCAGATGGCAATTTATCGTGTGTCGGTATTAGAAATAACAACCTGTGGTATACGCTACTACGAATAAAACCTGATATGCGGTGTAATGTGACAGAGGCCGATTCATTAAAACTATGGCACGAAAGATTAGGTCATATACATTTCAAGGAACTGATGAAAATAAAAGGTCTCAATTTCGATACTAAGGACGAATATTTTTGTGAGGCATGTCAGCTGGGTAAGCAGTCGCGAAAACCTCATAAACAAAGTGTTTATAAAATAAAAACCGATAAGCCTGGAGAAAAGATACACAGTGATGTTTGTGGACCTATGAATGTTTCGTCACCCAGCGGATCACGTTACTTCGTAATATTTAAAGATAATTGTACTGACTATAGAAGTGGTTATTTTTTAAAACATAAGTCGGAAGTTTTTGCACGATTTAAAGAATATAAGGCTTTTATAGAGAAACAAACAGGCAACAAATTAAGAGTGTTTAAAAGTGATAATGGAACTGAATATGTAAATGAAAGTTTTCAACAATATTTTAAAGCAGAGGAAATTTTGCACGAAAAATCAGCACCGTATACTCCTCAGCAAAATGGCACAGCAGAGAGGGAAATACGAACTATAGTCGAATCTGCACGTTCGATGTTGTGTAATAAAAAGATTGCAACTGAATTGTGGTCTGAAGCAGTGAACACTGCTGTATACATATTAAATAGAGCCACAATAAATCGTACAACAAACATGGCGCCTATTGAAGCCTTTTTAGGCATTAAATCTGATCTAAAGCATACAAAAATATTTGGTAAATAAGTGTTGCATACATGATGGTACCAGCGCAGCTCCGTACAAAATGGGATAACAAGAGTAGAAAACTGTTATTCGTAGGATATGATGGAATTTCAAATAATTTTAGATTATGGGATCCAAATAAAAGGAGGATTTACATCAGTTGTGATGTAAATTTTGATGAAACCAACGAAAATGATACTTCAGAAATAAAACAAAATTACATTCCATTGACATGTGAATTTGAAGATGATATCACAGAAGAAATCGAACAAGAAGTAGTGCAAGAACATCAGCAGGCTGCTGAAGAAGCCACCGAAGGGAATGCAAACGAAAATAACAGAATGCTTTGAGACAGAAATAATCTAAAACGTCCTGATTATTATGGCCCTTCTGTATATTGTTCAACTTTGAATCCACAAACCTACCAAGAAGCCATTCGATGTGAAGAGAATATAGAATGGAAAGCAGCAATGGAAAAGGAATTTGAAGCTTTAAGTAAAAATAATACTTGGATTTTAGTGCCAAAACCAACTGACTCCTCAGTTATTGATAATAAATGGGTATATACTGTAAAAAACTAACCCTGAAGGTGTTCGTTTTAAAGCGCGTTTAATAGCAAAAGGGTATACTCAACAAAAAGGTATAGACTATGACGCTATGACGGCAATTCGCGTTTTACTCGCGTTAGCAGCTGAAAAAGACTTGACATTGGTACATTTTGACGTTCAAACAGCATTTTTGAATGGTGATTTAAAGGAGACGATTTATATGAAGCAACCGTGTGGTTTTGAAGATAAAAATAAACCGGACTATGTATGTGAGTTAAAGAAAAGTCTATATGAACTCAAACAAGCGTCTCGTTGTTGGAACAATAAGTTTGTGAAGTTTTTACAATTGTATAATTTTAAACAATTAGAGAGTGATCAGTGCGTGTTTACTGGACAGTTTGGAGAACATTTGATCTATTTAGCTCTGTATGTTGATGATGGACTTGTGTTGTCAAATTCTCAAGATGCAATTGACGATTTGATAACAAACTTAAAAAAGGACTTTAGTATTACGGTGGAGGATGCAAGACAATTTGTTGGACTAGAAATAGTGCGCGATTACGAAAACAAGACAATTTCCATTAGTCAAAAACAGTACATCAAGAGTATTTTGACTAAATTTAATATGGAAGATGCGAAATCGTCGAGTATTCCAGCTGAACCTGGTGTTAGTCTTCAATCTCCATCAGACAATTCTGACATAAGAAGTGAACCATATCGTGAAGCAGGTGGTTCTCTTATATTTTTAGCAACCGTAAGTAGACCAGATATTGCTTACAGCGTTAGCCAAGTTAGTCGTTTTGTGAACAATTGGAATCAGCAACATTGATTAGCAGTTAAGAAAATTATGCGCTATCTTAAGTATACGATTGATTATAGAATTGTATATAAAAAGACAGACAATGTTGACGTAATTGGTTACACAGATGCTGATTACGCTGGTTGTCAGCAGACACGAAAATCTACAAGTGGATATATATTTATATTGGCAGATGGTCCAATCACTTGGACGAGTCAAAGACAGAGCATTGTTGCTCAATCAACGACCGAAGCAGAGTATGTTTCTCTAGCTCTAGGCGGAAAAGAAGCAGTATGGTTAAAATCATTCCTCAATGAATTGGGAATCCACCAAGAAACAATTACTATGCGAGTGGACAACCAATCCGCAATCAAGTTGGCAAGAAATCCTGAATTTCACAAAAGAACGAAGCATATTGATGTGCGATTTCATTTTATTCGGGACTTAGTGAATCGTGGTGAAATCGATATAGTGTTTGTGGAAGGTAAAAATCAGGTAGCTGATATTCTTACCAAACCTTTACAGAAAAGTGTATTTTACAATATTATTAAAATGATGAATATTGAATAGCATTTGGAATAAGAGGGAATGTTGAAATAAATAATATTCAAAATGCTATTTCAATAGCAGGTATTATTATATTGCTGCGTCTCTATAAACAAATGCCGCCTAGTAAGTATTGATAACTTTTGTTTTGAAAGCAGCGAGCGATATTCCAAAAACACATAATGTAAAGCTAATCAGCTTAAGTTTCATAAGTTTGTTTTTGTAAGTTAGTCGCCTTCTTGCTTTTAAAGATCTTGGGTCGCCGCATGCATTTTGTATTTTCACATTTACTTTTTTGTCTAATTACATTTTTATTTACTTTTCGAGAGTGTTTTATTGAAATCCAACAAAAACTAGTAAAGACAAAAATAAAGAGGTTCATCGAAACTTTCGCAAAAGTATGTACGATTTAGTTAACTGGATATGTGGTTGTGAAGTCTCTAACTCACTTTACTGTTACTTACATGCGTTTTCTGCAGATCACATGAAATGTGCGGTAAACTACGCTACGGTCGGAAATGTTGATATTCGCACTCAGCTAGAAACAGCTTATAGAAAATCCCTTAGAGATTTTAATGAAACAAAATTATAGGTTGTGTAAAATTTTGTGGGGCATTCGAGCTTGCACTACGTGGCCACGATGAAACGGCTTTGTCTGAAAATCCAGAGGTTTTTGGAGGGCTTATAAATTTTGTTGAGGAGTTGGACCAAGATAGACTATCCGCTTTAGCAATGTTAAGTATCGAGAAATCGTTTATAAAAGGAATGTGCGTGCAATTTTAACGAACGTGTCATTCAGCAGTTTTCCAATTCTAAAGAACGAAGAGTAGACCTGAACTTAGAGAATTTAAAGATCAATTAAAAGATAAGATATTTATTTTTATTTTAAGTATGCCTATTTTTAAATTTGTTATTGACCTCCCAATATAATTCAGCACGAACCGCCACTGATACCTTGATTCTTTTGTATGAAAGCTGTTTCTATAAACTTCCGGTTTTGCTTTGCCGTTCCCTATGCTGAATTTTAGCCTACGACCACTGCATCCGGTGTTGGTTTGACCATACGTATTCCACTATGCCTAGTTTCTTGCATTTTAATATACTCAAAATGAACTAACTTAGATTAAAACGGCATTTTGTCTCTCAGACATACGATTCACCACATTTATACTTTTTGTCAAAAAACTTCTTAATGTATTTCTTGATTTAAACTCGTTTTTGATGTTGAACTCTTGAGAAACGGCTATATTTCTTCTGGATCGGAATGTATCGTAGTACAGGGTGTTCCAGCGAGGACTGAACAGGGACCTATTTTCGACCTTCCTTGTATTTTGGAAAAATTCAAAATAGCCAATCGATGTATTTTTTCTTGTAGAATCCAAAAATGTCATCGAAAAAATATTTGAACCAGAAACAAAAGAGTTACGCTATGCATCAGGTGTTTTTTAAATGGAATGTATCGTTTTTTATACGATTTTTGGAAAGAGTGATTTTTTTTATGTCCGTTCTGATTAAAAGATTTAATTTTGGGATAGCTGTTTATATTACATTTTAATGTTTTACAAACTAAAATTTTAGCTTCACCTGTTTAAAATATACGATAGGTTGGTATAGGTGATCAAGGTAAAATGACGTTTGAATGCTTTGTCAATAAAAATTGACATTATTTTAATTATTGTCGAAATCTTCACCTAAAAAATATATATTTGACTCTGATCGAAATGAAATACTCTTTGGACGAGAGACTACAGATTGTTATGCTATTTTACAAGTGCCAAGAAAATGCAAGAGAAGCAAGAAGAAGATTTATTGCAAATTTTCATAGAAATATGTCATTCAATACAATTCTAAGGATAAAAAACCTATGTGAGGAAAATAAAACTTTACATGATAGAAAAAGAAATATACAAAGAATAAGAAATCGAGACCAGGCCATTATAAATTATTTTCAAGTTAATCCAACCAAATCTATTTCGGATGCAGTTCGGGAAGTTCAGTACGGTGGCGGTGTAAGGCGCAGAAGAGTTACCCGAGGGACTGTTCACAGGACTCTGAAAATTCATAAATTTAGGCCTTTTCGTATCCTTCCACTTCAGCACCTAACACCGGCATAAAAAGAACTTCGCTTCCAATTTGTTTCTCAAATGGTAATTCGGCAAGAAAACGAAGACCCTGATTTATTCAAAAATATTGTGTGGACCGACGAAGCTACTTTCACTTTCATTTCGATCAGAGTCAAATATATATTTTTTAGGTGAAGACTTCGACAATAATTAAAATAATGTCAATTTTTATTGACAAAGCATTCAAACGTCATTTTACCTTGATCACCTATACCAACCTATCGTATATTTTAAACAGGTGAAGCTAAAATTTTAGTTTGTAAAACATTAAAATGTAATATAAACAGCTATCGCAAAATCAAATATTTTAATCAGAACGGACATAAAAAAAATCACTCTTTCCAAAAATCGTATAAAAAACGATACATTTCATTTAAAAAACACCTGATGCATAGCGTAACTCTTTTGTTTCTGGTTCAAATATTTTTTCGATGATATTTTTGGATTCTACAAGAAAAAATACATCGATTGGCTATTTTGAATTTTTCCAAAATACAAGGAAGGTCGAAATTAGGTCTCTGTTCAGTCCTGGCTGGAACACCCTGTACAATGGTTATTTTGTAACTTTGATATTGCATTACTTATTAACTTTTCAGAAATAATTATTCTGCAATAATTTTTTTGTAGAATTTCAATTTCTGTCTGAAGGTCCGTCATATTATCCAGGTTTTTAACCTGTGTGTCCGGCTCGCGGACGAAAGCCTGGTGTGGGTCGTGTCATTTCAGAAAACCGTATTTTTGTACCTTTGGATGCGTATATTTCGGAAACTATTAGAGTTAGGGCGATGAATTTGACATGTGCTTTTACAGAAAACGATTGATTGAAGAGAATTGATTTTTGATTTTTTTTGTCGAAACTTTCTAGAACTCTTCGGGTCCTACAGAACTCTATTGTTTTTGGTTGAGCTTCAAAGCCGTTTCGTGATTTTACATTTGAAAAAAGGGTGTTTTGGGGCGCCTATAGCTCGAACTGTGTGCGTTCGAGCGAAATTTTGACATTTTTCATTGGAAATATAGAGGAAAAAAAATCTGAATACATCTTTGTCAGAAAAATGACCGGATAGTAGAACTTTTTAAGGAAAATTGAAATTTTTCGAAAAAAAAAAACATTTTTTTTGATACATTTTCGTTTTTGTAGAAAAAACCAGGCATCCTGTCGAAAAACTGATTACAGCATAGAAAAGGGCTCGAAAGCATACACCAAATGGAATATCTGTAAAGGGTTCTGATTATGTACAGGGGGTGCAATTAATAGATAAAATTTGTAAATTTTCCCCAAAATGGGTACATTTTTCAACATTACCTTGTATTACAAGAAAGCTAATACACCTAGGGCGTGGGGTATTTTTTTACGAAACTAGTTACTGGTAGGTAGATTGTAACCAAATTTCAAAATTTTAGCTTACAAAGTCAAATTACTGCGAGTTTTCAAATTTGAAATTTTAAAGTCCAAAAATAAACCTCACTGTGGGGCTCACTGTAAACAGTCATCGGAATTATTTCTGCAAAATTGGTAGAGTCCTGGTTGAGATACTGTTTAGTTTGTGTGGGCTTTTGGTACACCGTCCTCTGCAGATGATTTAACAACCACTTCAGAAGTGTAATTGAATTCAGGAGAAAGCACAGAGGAATTTTCTTTTTTCTCCATTGTAAACTTAATACATGTTCTTATGCTATGAATCAAATGAATGTCGTTTGCAGCCCAAATAATAAAAGTAGCCACATACCTAAGCCAAAGAGTAAAGTTGATTTAAGCAATATAAATTGCATGCTCATCAAAAAACTCCATTTAAGTATCCGTTTGTTTAATGGGGGATGATCCCATCGAAAAACCATCATTTTGTGAATAAAACGTATCATTCACATGAAAATTGGAGTTTTAGAGACAGCATTCCAATTGCCCCATAATCTCATCCAATAATATCTAATGATTCACATATCGGAATATTTGTACATACGCCTCTCACATCAAAACTAACAAAATTCTTAAATCCAAATCCAAATTGTTCTTAAACTTCGCGGTTCATGTAACCACTTCACGCTTCACCGCACACGACTAGTGTATAAGCCCCTAACTTTAGAGTTAGCATTTAATTTACATTTGTAAATGATTAGAAATAATTACAGGGTGGCCAGTCTTACTTTGGTCCATTTTGGACTTAAATAGCTTTGAAACAAAAAAAATTTGCCCAAAGTTTGGTTTGAAGCATTAGTCATTTTATTTTTACAACCGGGAGAACCGAAAACCAAATGGCTGACTTTCAGGTTTATGGCAACTTTGTTATTTTAAATGGAACACACTGTATATCTCTTCAAAATCAAAAAACTTAGTTCTTCCCATTTTCAAAAATGTAATACAAGCTATAGTTACGGTTTTTCAAGGAGAATTGAGTTATTGAAAAATCGAAAAAAATATAAACGTGTTTCATCAAATTTGCCCAGGCAGTTTCTGTGAACTGACCACCATCTCCGTTTTCTAATGTAAGTGTTTGGTTATTAATTTTGAAACAAAAATCGAAGTTTTGCAATTAGTAATATCCTAGTATCATATTTTACATATATTTGATAACGGCGTTGTATTTGAACAATATGATGATTATTTATTGTGCTTTGAACCGTTTGTAGGTACATTTTATTGAGGTACCTAATTAAAGAAAAATTGACATCTCAAAATAAATTATTTTCCCCATAACTTCTGAACTACTTTCACAGTTTCTTGTAACTTTTAATGTCGTAATTTATTTTAGAGAAATATTTTGCAGCAGTCCAAAAAACGTCAAGTATTCCTAACTTTTAAATAACTAATTTTTTTTAATGAAATTTTTACAGATAAATGTGTAGCATATATATCTGTAACCGCATATATCGGACTAGCGGACGTTTGTTAATCAAAAATAGCCGTCATGGTACACAGCACGGCAGAAAGGATTGAAATGATCGATATATTTTTTGGAAATAATCAGTGCGCTAATAGAACATTACAAATATTTAATAAGCGACATGAGAACAGCAACGTGCATCGAAAATATGTTCTGGAACTTGTGGCTAAATTTCGGGAAACTGGATAAGTGGCCAATAAAAAACGCAACATTCAAAAACCCATAAGAAACAAAGGAATGGAAGCGATGGTTTTAGGGCAAGTTTATTTAGATACTACGTTAAATACCCGCCAATTGGAAATTGTGTCTGGTGTTAGTCGATTTAATATCCAAAGGATTCATAAAGCCCATAATTTTCATCCGTATAAAATACAACTTGTACAAGAACTTAATGAAGATGATTTTGATCAGCGATTACAGTATTGTGAAGTTATGAGTGAACAAATTATAAACGATGAAAACCTTCTATTCAACACTTGTTTCTGTGATAAATGCTCTTTTTTCTTAAACGACTCAACAACCACAAAAATTAAATGTTTGGGCTGATATTTTTGGCGATCATATAGTTGGCCCTTTTTTCTTGACCGGAAGTTTGACGGTTAAATGTATTTACAATTATTACAAGACGCCATAGAGCCAGCGTTAACAGCAATAACTGAAAATCAGAATGATCGCGGATACGTTGAGGATAGGTTGATGTTTCAACAGCTCGGTGGATGGAAGAAGAGATTCTATTAAATGGCCCCCAAGATCTTCAGATTTAATATATAATATTTTCAAAATAGCTAGAATTTTTGACAAAAGGATTAGTCTTATTGTGAATAAGAACGTGTGAAGAGACTGTAAAACCTTGAGTTATCCAAGGTTTTATTTTTTTTTGTGCAGAGGAAAATCCTCCCCAGCTTAGGTGCTTGTCAAACTTTATGGTTTGCAAAAGGGAAATGAACTAAAACGGCTTTATGATCAGAAAGACCAGGCTAATGCGGACTAAAGTACTCAATGGCCAAACAAGATTGGCTGTTATAACGCCAATTTTAGCAATATATGCTCCCGAAGAAAGCAAGCCAAAACAGGAACGAGAAAACTTCTACAATCATCTCTAAGACACAATTGAACTGTTACTAAATGACCAACAAATGATAATACTTGGAGACTTCAATGCCCACATAGGCAACGAGGTTGTTCCTGGCATCAAACAGAGATTCAAAGAGAATGTCCTGAATGAAAACGGGAATTAATGATTAATCTGTGCTCTTTTAACGAACTAAGAATTAATAACACCTTTATATAACAATATAAATACACATTCGACATCTCTCGAGGTCATCAATGAATCTCTGAGAATCTTATCAACAGTACACAAGAATACGCACACGCTGAAGAATCGAAAGAGCCCAGGCCTAGATAATATTACAAATGACCTTCTTAAGCATAGTGGGCAGAACTTCAAATATCAACTGACTTCCCTAATCCGTGGAATACTCGCTCAACTGAATGGAGAACCAGCATTACAATTCTTGTGTTCAAAGAAGGGGACAAGAAAATGCCGGCAAATTACAGAGGCATAAACCTTCCGAGCACTACCCTGAAACTGACAACTAAAGTGATAAAAAACAAAATTAACAATCTAATCAATTTACTATATGAACAGCAGGGACTTAGATATGGGCGATCTTGTACGGACGCTGTTTTTTATCTTAAGACAAGTAGTTGAAAAATCCATCGAATACAACAAACCAGCATTTTTGTGTTTCATAGATTGGGAGAAAGCATTTGATCGCGTCCAATTGGCGGACATTCTGCACCTACTATATGATAGACAAATTCCTTATAACCTCATTAAAACTATTGAAAACATATTACCTGATTTCCCTGAACCAACACCGGTAGGCAAGGGTATAAAACAAGTAAATTCTCTTAGCCCTTTATTGTTTAATATTATCAAGGATGAAATAATCACGAGAGTTCGAAAACTAAAGGGCTACAGAATGGGGGACAAGCAGATCCAAATATTGTGTTATGCTGACGACGCAGTACTGATGGCAGAGAACGAAGACGATTTGCAAAGACATCTAAATTTATTTAATCTAACAACTAAATCCCTTAACATGATAACATATGTCTCTGAAACAAAATGCATAACAACCTCCAAAACACCCCTTAGATGCAAATTAGTTGTAGATGGTAAAATTATCCAACAAGAGATGAAGTTCAAATACCTTGGAATAGAGTTATCCGCATATGGTAACGTTGAAAACGAGGTCAGAGAACAAGCTACTAAGCTACAAGACTACAATATGGCCAATAATGACATACATTGCTGAAACTCGCCCCGAAACATCCAAAATAAGACGTCAGATGGGGACAGCCGAGATAAAAATACTCCGTAGGATTGCTGGAAATACGCTTCTGGATAAAGAAAGAAGTGAGAACACAAGAAGATCATGCAAGGTGGAAAACATAAATGATAGGGTACTTATGAGAAAAAGAGAACGGAACTAACACATCAGTCGAATGGATGAGACAAGAGCGGTTAGAGTGGCACGGGAGAAATCGCCATAGGGTCGTAGAAGCATAGGACGTCCTAGAAAACGATGGAGTGATAACCTAACTCCAGAATAAGCAAAAAGTGTAAAATATTACAAAATTGAACATTTTAATAAAACTTTCCTTGTCGGAAAGTAATTCTTTGTTAATTCGTCTAGAGATATATTCTGACTTAGACTAAAATTTGGACATTGATTCTGATATAAACATCTCCAGTCCTATCATTATCAAAGAACTACCATTTGCGTGCCATTGATTATTGAGACGTCCCGGCATTATCCCTTAAGGTCTCCATGAAGATATTCGTTACCATAGGTCGTCGATAGCCCCTATGCTCTTAAATCTAATAATAATCAGAAATACGTTGCGATCGGCATGTTGCGAATAATTTAAATGATATAATACAGGTCCGAATGAATTTAATTCAAATTCAGTTTATGGTTTTTATTGTGTATTTAGTTACTTCTTAAACTTTAAACGTATAAACCTCTAATAAAGACTTCTATGCGTGTGCGTGAAGTGAACACAAGACAGTAAAAACTATACTACAATACGCGCTACTTCGCTCCGGAATAAACGGAACACTACTACGGTTATAGTTACATAATACTTCGTATACTTAGTGCTACAGTTCGGGACTACAGACCCATATCCATAGATATAAGTTTAGTGCCGCATTACGCGTGTTAAGTGCTTAAACAATATATCAAAGGACACCGCTCCTAACTATATTAAATTCAATTCGGATTAATACAACTCCGGTAAGTCGATACATAAAAGTTTGGCGACGAGGATAATCGGACTTACGGTGTGTTAAAGTGAGAGAACTATATACTTCAATCATACTAAACTACTCCTACCAAATATTTGTGCAAATCCTGCTATACGATTTTTAACTGCAATTCTCGACGACTCGTCTAAGGCAAAAAAAAAATATTTATATATAAATAAATATATTTTAAGTTTGTCCTAGCTAGAAATTAAATACTGTTTAGAACCTCGGACTTCTTTCGTGCGGTGATAATATTTTGTTGCATTATTACAATAAAACCAGAAATTTTGTTTTTGGGAATACAAATTTAAATTTTACGATGGGAAATGAAACAGCACAAAGTGCTTCTACTAGTTTACATATTTTTCAAATACGTCCACCGGAATTCGACCCGGAATGTTTTGAGTTTTCTACTTGGTTTATAAAATTTAAAAATTTTTTGACACTTAGTTCAATAACAAGTGAGGATTTAAAACGAGCTCTACTCATTGACTCGTTCAGTACCAGGCCATGCTTTAGTTTCTTTATATTTGCCAAAATCCCCGAAAGATTTTTTGTTCAAAGAACTTGTTGAGAAGTTAAATACGAATTATAGGCGTGGTGTAACTTTTGTCTCCACAGAACGATTTAAATTTTTTTTGCATAAGCAGGCACATGGACAAACTTTAAATGATTATGCAAACAATTTAAAGGATCTTACACAAAAATGCAATTTTCCCAGTAACTTCTATGAAGATGCTTTAATCACAGCTTTTTTAAGTGGCATCCAAAATGATTCTATAAGAAAACAATTACTTCAGAAAGATTTGAAGACTTTTTCGGAAACTTTAGAAACCGCTCTTACAATTGAAGGCTTATTACACAATAATTCAGAATCGTGATTTCAATACAAATAAAATAAATTTCGGACATACAGTGGGGCATAAACAACAAGGTTCTACAAAAACGGCTTGTCACTCCTGTGGGGGTATGCATTTACGCACAAACTGTCGTTTTAAGGATGCAGTTTGCAGAAATTGTTCTACAAAAGGCCATATTGCAAAAGTTTGTAGGAAATTAAGCACTTCGGGTAGAAAAAATATTTTTTCTGGTCCACATGGAAATAAACATCCACAAAAATTTTCGAAGAAAACTCATAATGTTTTTGTTAATACTGAGCGAAATTTAGAAGATAATTTTGATATTTTAGAAATAAATAAAATTAATACTTTGAATAAAATTCACACTCCTTTAATGGGAGAAACAATAGTAAAGGTTAAAATGTTAGAACAGGAAAGGGTTTTAAAATTATTTTTCTGTCGTGGAAATGGAAGTAACCTCTTAGGGAGCGATTAGATTTCAGAGTTCTTATTCATAAATGAGTTAGGAAACTCATACATATTTTCTGACTACTACTTCCACTCCTAAGATTTCTATGAATTCTTCAATAAGAAATCCAAATCTAGAGACAATTATTTCTGCATATTCGGATATATTTGACGAACAATTAGGCCATTGTACCAAATTCAAGGAACATTTAGAGCTTAAATCTGATGCAAAACCAATTTTTTGTCGAGCACGTCCTTTACCGTTTCTGTAGAGATAAAATAGAAGAGGAAATTAATACAATGATACAAAAGTTTTAAGACCTGTATCGTATTCACAATGGGCAGCTCCAGTTGTTCCTGTGCTAAAGAAAGGAGGACAAATTCGCTTGTGTGCTGATTTTAAAACAGGACTCAACAGTAGTTTAAATATCCATCAATGTCACGTTCCGCGTCCGGAAGAAATTTTTGCAACCCTGAATGGAGGAAAAATGTTTACAGTTATTGATTTCTCCGAAGCTTATCTTCAAATTGAATTAGATTCCTCTAGTAAAGACTTTTGTGTGATTAATACACATAAAGGACTATTCAGCTTTCAAAGACTTCCATATGGAATTGCTTCTGCACCTAGTATATACAAAAATTTAATGAATCAAATGTTAGCTGGATTTCCAGGCACTGCGTCATATTTGGACGATGTTATTAACATTTACAAAATTTCGAAAGAGTATTTGAGAGAATACAAGATTTTGGACTTCGCATTAAATTAGAAAAATGCAAATTTTTGCAACCAAATGTTGTGTATGTAGGATTTATTATTTCTTCAGAGGGTCTTCACAAATCACCAAAAAAGGTTGAAGCCATATTAAAAATGCCAAGGCCTACTAATTTAGAAAAACTACAGTCATATTTAGGCATGATTAATTATTACTCCAAGTTTATACCTAAATTAGCAGATTTATGTTACCCACTTAATAAACTTCGACGGAAAAATGTTTCTTGGCAGTGGTCTGACGAATGTGATCAAGCATTTCTGACAATCCAAAAAGAGTTAGCTTCTTTAAAATTTCTTGCTCATTATGACCCTAATCTACTCTTAATTTTGGCCGCTGATGCTTCTTCTATAGGAGTCGGTGCTGTTATTTACCACCGCTACCCTAATGGTTCTGAGAAACCAATTGCGCATGCGCCCAAAACACTAAAACCTGAAGAAAAGCGATATTCTCAGATAGAGCGTGAAGGACTAGCAATCGTCTTCGGAATTCGAAAATTTCACCAATATTTATGGGGCAGACATTTTCAGCTACTTACAACTCATAAACCATTACTTTCTATTTTTGGCTCCAAGAAAGGTGTCTCAACTACTACAGCTAATAGGCTACAGCGTTGGGGAATACTACTTATGGGTTATTCGTTCGATATGAACTATATCCCAACTTCAAAGTTTGGATAAGCTGACGGATTGTCAAGATTACCAATGGGACCAGATGACCGTTTTGATAAAATTGGGTATAATTTTGATTATGTAATTTCAAATATTATAGAAACTACTCAGAAAAATATTCCAGTAAAATGCGATAACATAATAAGAGAAACTTCCACAGATCCTACACTACAAAAGATTAATTTTTTTATTATTTTATTTTTTATTTGGCCTAAAACTTGTCACGATAATGACATAAAACCATATTTTACTAAACGTAACGAATTATCAATATAAAATGACTTTATTTTATGGGGAGTCAGAACGATTATTTCGAAAAATTTGCGTTCAAAAATTCTTAAAGATCTACATTCAACGCACGCGGGGATTGTACGTATGAAAGCTGATGCACGTACCTGTGGTGGCCTTTCTTAGACTCCGACATAGAAACAATTTCTTACAATTGTACTGCATGTGCTTCTATAAATAAAAATCCTGCTAGAGTACCTATAAATAACTGGCCTACTGCTTCGAAACCCTGGTATAGGATTCACATAGACTACGCAGGACCTTTTAAGAACTCTATGTTTCTTATCATTGTAGATACTTACTCTAAATGGTTAGAAATCATACCTACCAAAAATACCAGCTGCGGAACTACTATAAACATTCTAAAAGATTTATATATCAACTATGGATTAGTACATGAAATTGTGTTAGAGAATGGTACAGCTTTCACTTCTTGCGTTTTTCAAGAATTTTGTAACCATTACGGCATAAATCACATTACTACACCTATCTATCATCCATCTTCTAATGGCCAAGCTGAGCGCTATGTACAGTCGTTCAAGTCAGCTATAAAGAAAATATGTTTGACAGTATCAGAAAACCTTGTACCACAACACCTAAACACGTATCTGTTCAAGTACAGAAGCACCACCCATCCTACCATTAATGCTTCACCGAGTGAACTATTTTTGGGAAGACAGATTCGTACAACTTTAGACTTAGTACGACCGACTTTAAATTCTAAACCAAAAAGTTTTTCTGCAAGCAGGTTCCAAATTGGCGGAAAAGTATGGATAAAAATTAACAAAAACATAAATAATCATTCTTGGGAAAAAGGAACAATAATTGAACAAATAGGCACTCAAGTGTGGATGGTTCAAATTAATAATAAAAAACTAAAAAGACATTCTAATCAAATAAAACACTATAAAGGGCAAGAAGATACACAGAATGAAATTGAACTTGAATTACTATTGGATACACAAACTCCTTCTACGAGTACGCAAAATGGTAGTTCTCCAACTATTAAGCAAGAAAAAAGACTTTCCTTGCCAACTGCTTTGCGGAAGCCGCAGAGGCAGTGTGGACCACCTTCAAGGTTAGAATATAAGCCTAAAGAGGGGGACAATTAAATAGTTAATTTGTACTTTAAAATTTCGATTTACTTTTAAACAATTGTTTTCAAAATTGGTTTTTTGGGGTGAGGGAATATTGTGTATTTAGTTACTTCTTAAACTTTAAACGTATAAACCTCTAATAAAGAGTTCTATGCGTGTGCGTGAAGTGAACACAAGACAGTAAGAACTATACTACAATACGCGCTACTTCGCTCCGGAATAAACGGAACACTACCACGGTTATAGTGATCTTAGTTACATAATACTTCGTATACTTAGTGCTACAGTTCGGGACTACAGACTCATATCGATAGATATAAGTTTAGTACCGCATTACGCGTGTTAAGTGCTTAAACAATATATCAAAGGACACCGCTCCTAACCATATTGAATTCTATTCGGATTAATACAACTCCAGTAAGTCGATACATAAAAGTTTTCAAAACTGTTTTACCCGTTTTTGCCCGTTTAATTAGTAATTTAGTATCGACAAGCGGCCGGCGCCAATAATTTAAAATGAAGTGATCTAATTAACATACGCCAAACTGATTTATAATTAGTGGATATTGCAATTATCTATGATACCTAATAAAAAGTGCTGCAATTATTCACTTAACCTTTTCTTTCGGACGTGCGTCGCCTTTATATTTTTGATTTCACGATGTTTAGAACGGTGACAATATCAAACCCTTTTCAAGTATCGACTAAATGCTAATTTTAACGCTAATTTAACGGCTGTGGTCAATTAAGTAGTCATGGTTCTTGGCATTAGAACACTGATTAAGTGTTCCGATCTCGTGAAGTAAAAATCCCTGAAGATTTTTTGTGCAATCGAAGGCTAAACGTCGGAAAATTATTCCATGTTGACACGGTCTCTCAAGAACTCAATATTTTTTATGTTCATACTGTGCTGTTTCTGGTTACCTGAACCCTGTAGGTTAAGGAGGTTGTTTTCGACAAAATTCTGCTTCTATAAATTTGGAATATCTTTGCTAGGCTTGCTGAAAATTCCTGGATTCCTCTCTATGAATGCTACTTCTATGAACTTTCGTTTCGTCACAAAATTTTAGTCTCCGATTACTTCATGCGGTGTTGCCTTGGCCAGACATATTCTCTAATTTTCATCCAGATTGGAAAGTAGCATGTCGTGGGATGATTATTTTGTAATTTTGATGTTGGATTACCTGGATTATTACAAAACTTGAGAAAAATCGAAGAAGCCATAAGAGAAGATCTTAATGCCATACGAAGAAACCAAATAGTTATAAAGCAAGAAACTCAACACTTTAGTAACAACAACGAAAATTTAAAATAGGAA
This sequence comes from Kuschelorhynchus macadamiae, assembly GCA_030620095.1. Lineage (NCBI taxonomy): Eukaryota > Metazoa > Arthropoda > Insecta > Coleoptera > Curculionidae > Kuschelorhynchus > Kuschelorhynchus macadamiae. The sequence goes on from JAUTXW010003048.1 coordinate 495,882, forward strand.
ATACGAAGAACAATAAATAATCGGGAAGATCTAACCAAAATGTAGATTAATAATGGCCAAAAAAGTCGTAAAAGAGGAAATGATTCAAATAAAGAATACAGGTGCAGTTTACATATCAAATGGGACTCTTGATAAGTATAAATGTACCAAATTTGCTAGCTTTAAATTGAAAGCCACTCGAGGGCCATTTACAAAATTGGCGTTCCAGCTGGGCTGATAGAGAGAATTCACCTGACTCAAACGCCGCCGCGGCGCTGGAGTGAAGTTGGTACATCTCCATCAGCTAGCTCGATATCAAAATACATACAACCAGCCCGATGTTAAATCAAATGCTAAGTATGTTTAATCTGGACAATCAACACTTGGAAGGAGCGAATTTACCCATAGGTATAGATTTGTAAAGTATTAGGCTAATATATTTACTATTTGTTATTTTAATTAATTAAACTTACTTTAGCTTTTGATCTATGTGACGACTATATTAATATTAAAAATCCTTCTTGAATGTTTGGTTTAATTATTTTCACCCTGTAGTATTTAGATTATACTAGAATTTTCTAGAAAACAAGTTGACAGTGACAAGCTTTAGGTTACCATAGTTACGATTGATACCTATTACTACCTTAAACTGGGTTCAGAATAAAAGGTATATTCAAAAACTATGTGTTTGGTACTGGCTCTCGTAACGGTCTAGTTTTAGTGCCTCTCGCAGAGAGAGAGAGAGAGAGAGAGAGTCCTTAACGTATATATATATATATATATATATATATATATATATATATGTTGTTGATTTTTAGTCCTTCACGGATGGAAAAATACAATGTGTTTTCATTCCGGGTGTACAGGGTTTTTTTTTATATATTGCCACCCCCCTTATCTTTTTTATTTGACATTTTAGAAAAATGTGTCCCAAACAAAAGTTTAATGGTTTCAAATGAATTTTTATGAAAACATTTTTTTTCATATACAGGGTGTTACAGAAAGTCTGGGCGTGGTCCAAGTTTCTTATTTCAAATAGGTACCCCATTTTTTTATTGAATTTTCGGATTCTCCTGAGAATTTTACACATTTTTTATAAGGGATATTCTATACTTAAATCTAAAGCCTAAAGAGATATTGTTATTTTTTGAAAACTATTATGTAAAACAGGTAAACATTTTTCTGGTCGTAAACTGGTCATTGACGGTGACTGTTTTACTGTTTGGTAGACTTTCTGTCAATTTCTGGATAAAATGTCACATTTCCGATGAGGAAAAATCCGACAACCTTCGCATAGCTTATGAGAATAACGAAAATACACAGGTAACCAGAACAGAAATCACCATCTTCCAACGAATCGCCATCTAAACAAACATTTTTTGAAATATCAGACGTGGATTTTTTTCCTTCTACGGGGTATTCCAAAAACATCGAATTTTGGAAATATGCTTATGAATCTAATTAAGGCAACACATGTTTTTAAAAAATATATGTATAATATTAACGAAAACAGAAAAGAATATTTTAAAAACTACACACAGCGTCAAAAAACTTGGACCCCTTCATAAGTCGCAATGCAAATAAGCTTTCCTCAAGACCGCGTATCTTCAGTAATAAATGAACCAACGCAGTGATTGAAAAATGATTATGTCAACTAATAGCGGGACTACCACTTTTAGTTAACTGAGCCATGATATTGTAATCAGCAAGCTAATAAGGAGAGTTTAATTTTTTTTAGCCAGACCTCCCATTTAATTTGCATTAGGTCCTGTGTTGAGAAACTTTTAAACACTCTGTAGAGCGTTCTAATTACAATAGAATATTTCATGTGGCTAAAAGTGGCAGCCCTGCTATTCGTTAACATACACTTTTTTTAATCACATGGTTGGATCATTTATTACTCAAGATACAAGGTCTTGAAACAGAGCATTTTTGCATTGCGTCTTATGAAGGGGTCCAAGTTTTTTGACGCTGTGTTTATTACAAAAAACTACATATTATCAAATAATTCAATAATGAAATGAAATATAAATATTATAATTGCTGAATATGTCCACCATTCATTTCAATACAATTTGTATAATCTGCTTCGATTTTATTAATCGCATTAATAATGAATTGTGCATGATTATACACCTCTATATCTTCCGTGGGAGTTTCATATATTTTATTCTGCAAAAATCCCCACAGAAAAGAGTCAAGAGGTGTTAAGTCGGGACTATTGGGCGGCCACCGAATCGGTCCAGTCCGACCAATCCACGTTTCAAAATTTTGATTTAAAACATTTAGGACCGCAAAAACATTGTGTGGTGGGGCTCCATCTTGTTGCCAAATAATTTGGTTGTATTGACGGAGGGGTAAGTCATCCAAAATAGGTTCCAGATCATTATTTAATAAATTTGGATATTTTTCTCCATTTAAAGATCCATCAATGAAAATCGGTCCAATAATTTTGTTGTGAAGGAGCCCGCACCACACATTTAAAGTTTTCCGACCTTGGGTTTTAATTTCACGCATGGCCCGAGGGTTTTCCGTTGCCCAAAATCTAACATTTTTCCGGTTGTGAATCCCGGCAGTACTAAAGGCGCATTCATCTGACCATAAAACTTTTTGAAAAATATTGTTATCTTCATCTTTCATCAGCAACATTTCCTGGCAAAACATGATTCGTTGGTTTTTCTGATCTTCAGTTAATTTCTGGACGGGTAAAATTTTGTATGGGAAATATCCATGCTTTTTTAATGTCGAATAAATTTTGAAAATAGATTTATTAAAAAAAATTGATGCGTCTTTTAAGGCTGCATTTGGATTTTCTGAAAATAAATAATATTTGCGTAAGTTACTTTATATCCTGTGGGTAATTTCTATTAACCTACCTTGAAAAAATAATAAAATATTTAATTCCTTCTCCTCATTAATAACCGCAGTACGTTTTTTTCTTTTAACAGTCATTCGATTTCGAAAGCCAAGTTCAATATTTTTGAAAGTTTTTCGAGATGGAATAGCTCGCATGGGGAAAAGCCGCTGATATTCTCTTCTTGCCGCGCAAGCATTATTATTATTCTTGTAGAAAATGCGAAGAATATCACATCTTTCTTCGTCAGTGTAATGCATCTTTTCAATGAATTGACAGAACGACAGATACCGTCAATGACCAGTTTACGACCAGAAAAATGTTTACCTGTTTTATAATAGTTTTCAAAAAATATATCTCTTTAGGCTTTATAAGTATAGAATATCCCTTATAAAAAATGTGTAAAATTCTCAGGAGAATCCGAAAATTCAATAAAAAAATGGGGTACCTATTTGAAATAAGAAACTTGGACCACGCCCAGACTTTCTGTAACACCCTGTATATGAAAAAAAATGTTTTCATAAAAATTCATTTGAAACCATTAAACTTTTATTTGGGACACATTTTTCTAAAATGTCAAATAAAAAAGATAAGGGGGGTGGCAATATATAAAAAAAACCCTGTACATCCGTTCACTAGTGTCGTTTTGAAAAGACGTTTCGCCAAAATCACATTTGGCATTTTCGAAGCTTTCTATCTCGCGTCCGAATAGAGACTGAGTTGTTGGTGACTGCGACGCTTCCTTTTATACCCCCACTCGGGGCCAAAGGTTATATCTGCGCAGGCGTTGGTCGTTATTTATGTTTTCCGGATGGTGCTGTTGTTGTTGCGCTAATTGCGCTTGAGTTTTTGCGATTTTAGATTTGCCGATTATTGTCTTCCATACTGTTGGTAGTTTTAATGATTCGTCCCTTTTATTCAAATCACCTTGTTTTTCAATTTTTATGGCTTCTCGGATTATTCTGGTGCACCCATCGAAATTTATTTTATGGCCGGTTTCCTTATGATGACTACTGACTTCACAATTTTACAGTATCAGAACATTTACCAGAACTATTTCTACTTTGTAAAACCTTAGAGGTTTTCACGATTACAAATATTTTATTTGGCCGCCATTTTAAATTAATACTATAGTGTCACCAGTTTTCATATCTATATACACATTTTGCACATTTTGTCCCTTAGAGTAAATTCCCATATATACTATCATACACCTTATAATTACAGATGTATTTTTAAATAAACGAGAAAATATAACAATATTTATAATAATACACCCTACTGGATGGATTTTAGATTTTCTACAGTGAAGGGGCTTCCAAGTCCAAATCAATAAATGTCTGTTGGAGAGCTAAGATGTATTGAGTAGAGTACCCCAAGGCTCTGTTTTGGGACTACTGCTCTTTATAATATATATCTCGGAAAAATCTGAAAACATACAATACATAAACATATAATAAGATATATACGCTAACACATTATTTTTAATATTTTCAGGAAATACAAAAACCAACTGTTTCACATAAATGTATCTGACATACCCAAAAGAGCATTGTTTAAAAGAAATTCTGTTGCATTAAATATAGTATTTTGATCTAGAAAAGACCAGGACAGACTTATTGTTAGCCGAACCAACTCAACACACAGTCAAAAAATTCTTAAGTTACATTTTACAGCATCCGCAAGATATATGTAATTTTCCTATTAAACAAAGAGTTAATGGAAGAAGAAAGTGAATTTACCATTCTCATGAGTTTTAGGCTTACCCTTTGCATTCCATTTTAAAAAACCTTTGTAGTATATAACAATAAATTTACTTTCTTTTGTGATGTCCAATAATCCGAAAAATTTTTTTTTATTATAGCTCTAGCAGACTTAACGATCCCATGTATTAACTGCGATGTACCCTAAATGTAATGCATGAATTGGAATGAACTGTGTCAAATAAACACTATATTTAAAAATAATGACTATTAGAAAAAAAGCTTCTTACATTCTTTGAGGGTAAAGGGGTCTCTAGAAGTTCTCAGTTTTGGGCTAGCTGGTGTATCTAAATGAATATTAAAGGCCAGTGTTAGTAAAATTATTTAACACTACATTCTAGTTGTGGTTCTTCCCATTTTTACTGGGTTTGTTGCTTGTTGGATTAGGTACATCAGTGCCTAAAAATTATTTATATGTATTGTTATTGTTTGATTTGATATGTTCCCTACGGCAAGCCTATAAACATGAGTTCATATTGAAAACCTCAAACCCTCTAAATCAGTATAATTCAATAAAAGCATTAAGTTTTGATATCCTATATAAGTGGCAAAACTAATTCTTGAAAACTTTCTATCTTCGGTATGAAAAACAAGACTAGAACCGTGAAAATTCTGTTCTTGGCTTCTTTGATTTCAAAATACCTTTTTGTTTTAATACCGCGTTTAATCGAATTGTATTAGTATTTAGGCATTTCTGCTTTATATAAATATATATCATTATTATTTTATATAAACGAATGAACTTACCAGTACGAAATAAATGAGGTATACTTTCTGTTGGGAAGGAGGTTGTTCTTAAACCTCTTTTCATTCCTGGTATGCGATTATATTCAGAAAAATGTAGATCACATACCCTGTGAGATTTATAGATTTCCTTCACATTACCAAAATTTGTGTCAACAAAATAACAATCACATACACCCAATTTAAATTAAAAAAAAACTGTTGGCACTGTTTACGTTTACGATCAAAACTGGCCGTTTAGCCTCAAACGACAACTCGCACAACAGCGCAACTACCAGCGACTGTGGATCGTTGCAGAACTAACAAAAATACGATAAACTGGTTGCATACACAAAACCTTTTCAAGGGTTCCATTTGAAGTTTCTTATATATTTTTATTTATATATGGCGTTAGTTGGTTATCGGCTGTATAGGTCCCATAGACGTGCGGGTAGGTGTGACGGCGTTGCCACGTATCTTCGTAACTCTCTAAAATCTAGCGTAATTCGTCTCAGTGATGTGCATCTTACCGAGCAACTATACACATCTATAATAGATAGCGCACATCAGCGGTGTGTCGTCGGATCTCTGTACCGTCCTCCAGGTTTTCCTGTTGGGGAATTTCTGACGGAGCTTGAGCTTTGAGAATTCAAGCTTTTGATTCTGGCCGGAGATCTAAATATTGACATGCTTGATCTAAATAGCAAGGCCACAGACGATTTAATGAATGTATTGGATTTATTCGATCTTAGTCAACTGATTGATGAACCCACTAGATATACTGAGCGCACTGCCAAACTCTTAGACGTGCTAATTTGTCCCAATAGTAATCTGAAAATTACGTCCAGTGTTTCTAATTGTTATGAGATTTCCGACCATCATCTTGTAGCGTGTATTATTCCTAGAATGAAAATAAAAATAACTCCGTTAAGAGTTTTAATTTGAATAGATTTAATGCTGATCTCAATCTAATGGACTTTTTACCGGTCTATAGATCTGAAAACATCGACGACAAGGTGTCGCACTTTAATTAGACAATTTTAAGTATTTTTTATGTTTACGCTCCTATAAGAACGGTCCGAATATCTAAAAAAGATTCTCCTTGGCTCACCAGAGCAATAAAAATGCTTATGCATGAGCGCGACAAGGCCTTACTGAAGTTTAAAAAGTACAGGTCAACCCAGGACTGGAATCGATATAAGGTACTAAGGAATGAGACTAATTATGCAATTAGAAGGGAAAAGAAGGCCTACCTCGAGCAAAAGATGTCAGCTGGTAATGGCAAAACCTTCTGGAAGGAGTTAAGAAAATTGGACGTTTTTTCAAAGAACAGCAACAATTCCACTGAGCCTCTCTGATCTTGAGTAGTTGAACTCTTATTTCTTGAGCGCTTTGTCCAAGGAGAAGCCTGATAATGAAACTTTACTTCATCTTCGAAATAAGAAAATTGCGGAAGAAAATTTTTCTTTTGAGCTTACAGATACTAATGAAATTTATCGAGTGCTTCTCTCCGTTAAGTCTGGATCTGTAGGGCCAGATGGAATGGAAATAAATATGCTTCTCTATTGCTGTCCACTGATTCTACCTGTCATTGAACATATTTTTAATTTCTGCATATCTCATGGTACATTCCCAGTCCTTTGGAAGAAGTCACATGTGGTGCCATTGCCCAAGATTGCCAGAGAGAAGATTTTGGATAAGCAGATTCGTGACCACTGTGAGAGAATTACTGTATTGCCTGCATACCAGTCAGGGTTTCGACGTGATCATAGTTGCATCACTGCTTTAGCCAAAGTGACTGATGATATCCAGACAGAGATATACTAGAGAGAGATATTTTAGTCCTACTTGACTATTCTAAGGCATTTGACCGCATCAACCATGAAATGATGTTGGCTTTGCCAGGTTCTGTGGGATTTTCAGGCGTACCCTTGGCCCTATTGAGTTCATATGTGAGTGACCGTTTTCAATCGGTTAGATACCGTGGCGTAACATCTAATTTTTCCAACGTAATTTCTAGTGTGCCGCAGAGCTGGGCAAAATACTTTTAAAATGTATTTAAATACTAAATACTAAATACACAGCTTTGCTATAAAGTATTTCAATACTAATTACTTTTTAACAAAAAAAGTATTTATAGGTTAAATACAAAGAGTATTTAATTACTTTTGTATATGTAAATCCTTTCACAATAGGATTTCAATACAATGGATGTAATGAAATACTTTGAAAGTATTTAAATACTTCCTTGGTATTTAAATCCTTCAGAGGTGAGTATTTATAATTACTTTTTAAAAAGTATTTACCTATTTGTTAAATACAAAGAAGATTTAAAATGCTTTGAAAGAATTTAAGTACATTCACAGTATTTAAATACTTTAGGGGTGAGTAATTATACACCATCATCAAATATAAAAAATATTTATTTTACGAAAAACTAAACTAAAAACAATTATAATGGGTAATAGGAAAAAAAACATTTAAAACTTATTGGATTTCATTAACACCAGGTTTTCAAAATTTTGATCTGATAATGCATGCCTCCTGGGTGTATTAATGAATGTGGCGTAGCTAAACATTCTTTCGACTGGCGCTGATGAAGGTAACGTTGTGTTATACTTTAAAAATATATTTTTAATTACTGGATACTTTTCCATCATTTTTAAATTAGAGTCGGGATCATGAAGGTATTGTAAAGCTAACAAATCTCCTTCTCCTGCTTGATTAGCAAAGGAATCCGACGGGGATATTTCCTCTTCAAATTCAAAAAAATCTGAATCTAGGACATTTACCTTAGTCTGATCGTCCTGGTCTTGCATACTAGAAGAAACCTTGAGTTGGTTTACTGAATCAATAAATATTTTTTTAACATTTTCGGCATACTTGCCAATATCCCCCAAATCTTTTAGCAAAGGGATCCATCTTAATTTAAAAGATGGATGGCTTATAGATGCAAGTACAGCGTTCTCGGACTTAATTTCCAAAGATAAGTAACTTTGGAAACGTTGCATAACAGCCATTATAATACCATCTAATACTGGACCCAAATATTTAAAATTTTCATTTTTAAGTTTCTGGAGCTTTATTTTCATAGATGCTAACGTAGGTATCACAAATCCAAAGTAGGTATTTTGTTCTCCCTGAAGCATATCAATAGCAAGAGCTAAGGGCTTTAAAATTTTGTGATATTCCTGCAAGTATTCAAGTTCGTTTTCTTTTAATCGGTGCAGATTTATTAGATCTAACTTTTCATATAAAGCTGGCAATATCTGCTTCTTATTTAAAAGTTGGGTAATGGAATCATAATAGGAATTCCAACGGGTAAGTCCGGGGTAGCTTAAGTAGTGACCCAATACGTCTTTAATTATTTCTGCAGATTTAGGTCTACCTGCCCTGTTCCACAATTGCGAACATTTGTTCATTATATTTGTGTATTTTGACCTTATAATTGAATTTTTATTAATTATTTTCATAAAATCAGTAGTGGCTATAAAATTAATTGTGTGTGTGACACAACGGTGGTGATTAGGTAAAGAATGAAGTGATACGTTAGACTCACTATTTGTTTCTGGAAAATATATTATGTCATCAATTTCATCTACATCAATATCGGTGTATTCTGCATTATCTTCGATTTGGCTTTAAAAAGTTTCACTAGCTATTGAATTCATTGCTAATGCTGAAGTGTTTTCAATGCCAAATTCCTTAAAGGCTTTAATAAAGTTTGAAGCATTGTCAGTAACTGTGGCCGATATTCAGTCTGGATTTAAATTAAATCTTGCGTGAACCTCATCCAAGAGCTCGGCAATTCTATCATAACTATGGGTTCCACTAAATCTTTTACAAGCCAGTGCAACGGATTTTCTTGTTAAAATATTTGCATCAAGCCAGTGGCAAGTTATCCCTAGAAAACTTCTCTTCTTTGACGACCATATGTCAGCAGTGGTGCAAACAAATTTGACTGTTTGAAGCTCACTTTTAATATTTTGTAATGATATTTTATTCATCTCTGTAATTTTTCTTACTGCCGTACTTCTGGACATCACCTTTACGTCAAATCCTTCAAATATTTGGACGAAACTGGGGTTATCGAAAACTGAGAGAGCGGACATTGTATTAACGACAAACCTAATTAGTCTATTATCAAATTGTTCTTGCCTAATTTTTTTGCGAGATGTAAAACTAGAAACAATATCTTGCTGTTTTTTAAAGTCGTAACAGTACAAGATTTATTTTTGTTTGTTGAACTATGTTTGCCTTTGCCAGCACGTGCATATTTTTCTTTTTTGTATTTCATATAGTCATCAAATTTTGCTGAGTGTTTACGTCTAAGATGTTTCAAGAAGTTAGTGGATACATTTTTTCTTCCACTAATATCTTTTTTCTGAGGCAGGCAAAGTTGACATTCAGCTTTAAACGTCAAATTCTCTTGTTCGTCAAAAATTTTAAAAAATGTCCCATCAAATAGTGCGGACTCACGTGAACTGCCACTGTCTCCGGCATCATCGGCAGACTTTTCTGAAAGTACACAGGAAGTCGTGTCATGAACTTCATTCTGAACAACGGTGTGGGTCATTAACGGTGTAACATTGACGGATCTGGACGTTGACGGTGTAGCGATGAAGGATGTGGACGTTGACGGTGTAACGGTGATGGATCTGGACGTTCATGGTAGGGGCTTTTCCATTCTTTTTGTTTTAGAATGCAACTTAAAGAAATCGAAGGGTTGTCGCTTTTTCTTGGGGGATGGATTGTAATCAGGATCCAGATCGAGATCACTCGAAGCAAAGGGGTCTTCATCACTCTCACAAAGTTTGTTTGCGTCTTCGATATTAACTATGGACATGGTCAAATCATGTAACAAAGTGGTGAATGGTAGGGTTTAAGACCAAACCCTAAAACTATTATTTTTTTTATTTTTTGACCGATTTTATAGAAATGTTTTAGTTCAATTATTTCTGAGTTACTTGTAAAATTTCGACTAATTTTTTTGTACAGGGTGGACAAAAAATCGAATCTTTGTAAAACTTTGATTCTAAGGTCGTTGCAAAAATCAGGTGATTAAAATATTTCTAGGATTTCATGTTTTTGCAACTACTTTAAAATCAACATTTTAGAAAAATTAAATTTTTTTTACGTACCCTGTGGAGGGTGTCCAATTTTGGGCACTTTTGCAGGGTATCTGGCTTATTTTGAGAGATAGAGGGATGCGGTTTTCGCGACACTATGCTACTTTTTTGTGAAACTTACAATGCTAATAACACAATTTTCATAGCCCGCCTCATCGTTTCTGAGATACGGGGCAATTTAAAAAAATTTGCATTTTTGATCCCCCCTCGTATCTCGGTTATTTTTTAACATAAATCGTAAAGGTAAAAATTGGTTGTTATGCAGTTTTTTACGTAGAATCCAGTGACGTAATTAGATTTTCTCTAGGACCTGCCATTTTTAAAATTTGACGCAAACCTATACGCCTATACCTATATGTTTTTTTAAATACGGACCTGTATTTTTATATTATTTTTTTGAAGCCTATTACCTTCCAAATACAACAATTTATAACAGTTTACCAAAAATGAGTAATAAAGAAAACTCACATAAGGCATAATGTATTAGCAGAGAGACATGGGTAAACGGATCCAGCTGTTTAAAAAACAAATTTTTTTTTAGGCAAGTGTGATACACCGTTGTATTTGGGAGGAAATGGACTTCAAAAAAATGAAATAAAAAACCCAGGTCCGTATTTAAAAAAACATAGGTTTGGGTCAAATTTAAAAAATGGCAGGTCCTAGAGAAAATCTGGTTACGTCACTGGATTCTACGTAAAAAACTGCATTAGAACCAATTTTTACCTTTACGATATATTAAAAGATAACCGAGATACGAGGGGGGGGGTCAAAAATGCAAAATTTTAAGATCGCCCTGTATCCAGAAACGAAGAGGGCTGTGAACATTATTTTGTTTTTGGCATTGTGAGTTTCACAAAAAAGTTGCATAGTGTCGCGAAAACCGCATCACTCTGTCTCTCAAAATAAGCCAGATACCCTGCAAAAGTGCCCAAAAATCCCTGTACAAAAAAATAAGATGAGATTTTAAAAGTAACTCGGAAAATATTTAAAATCAGTCAAAAAATAAGAAAAATAATAAAGTTAAAAAAGGTTTCAATTTAATTTGAAACACAGTGTAAATTTTGTTTCAAAGCCTTTTTTGAATTAATCTCAAAATCGCGAAAAAAAAAACGGTTTATCGGTTTTTTGGGTGTACCCTTTTGGAAAATAATTAACTTTGGAATCTTGGAAACGGTGAAAAATATTGGACCGGTTAAATTAGAAAACATTTTTTACATATTTGTGCCTAATAATAATAAAACTAAAAAAATCATATTCCGAGTCGTATGCGGTTGGCCAAATTTAATTAAGAATACACTACAGCCTTTCAACTTTTAATTTATACATCGGCTTACAGGAAGAAAAACAAAAAAAATATTTGTTAATTATTAAGGTTACAATTGGATTTGTTTGAAAAAAAAAATTTTTCTCCAAGGTTTAGCATACATAGTTTTTGAGTAATAGTAACTGCCCGGACTGCCCCCTGTATAATTTTTTTAAAATTTCATTTCCTCATATTTATATCCTTACTTATTATTTTTGTTAAATACATGAATAATGAAAAATTAAAACCTTTAAATCAACAATCGACAAATTACTCGATAAGTAAGAAAAAATTGCTGGTTTCTACCAATTTACCCCATATTCAGATTCACCATCAGACCCTAAATTATATTTGTTAAAAAAATATCCAAACGTCCCGTCCTCTAATCGATTGGCCCTTATTTACCACATTTCAAATGGTTTCAATTCCCTTAAAAACTAACGACACGATATTTCGTTGTGCAACCTGCTACCAGGCGAAATTATTATTTTCATCAAACCGCCTAACAATCTAACAAAAATATTGTTTTACCATTTGTAACTTGAAGCCACAGCCATTGTTTACATTATTCTGCCACTAATAATATTTAATTAAGTAGGTAGGTGGGTATACTTATATAATTATATAAACAAAAAGTAACTTACCTTTATATCTTAAACACCTATGAACGAAAAATAATATGTCTCTACCCCAAATAGTCACTCTAAACTCACTAAATAACTGGTAAACAGGGCATCACATGTCACATGTTTATCGTGAGGCGGCACACATAAATTGAGTCATTGCGTCGCGACCTCGCGAATCTCGACATAGCCAGTAGCGAGGCGCGGAAGACGATATACCGCCAAAACGTGATGACGCATGCATGAGCATGACTTCTTAGAACTGCGTTTTGATTGACGGCGCTGCAGCTTAGCAACAAAGTATTTAACGGTCATATAGAAAGGATTTAAATACATATGGTAAATTTAAATACAAATATTTCAATCCTTTATTTTTGTATTTAAATACATAAAATGTATTTAAATACAGAAAATGTATTTAAATACTTTTTGCATGTAATGAAATACAATTTTAAATACTAAATACTAATTACTTTTTGAAAGTATTTGACATACTAAATACTCAATCCTTTTTGCTCTGGGTATTTAATTACACGGTATTTAAATACTAAAAAGTATTTAAATACAAAAAAGGATTTAAAAAAACAAATACTGCCCGGCTCTGGTGTGCCGCAAGGCTCTATTCTGGAGCCCCTACTTTTTTCAATTTATACGTCTCTATTTCCAAAAATCTTACGCTATTGCAGTTACCACATGTATGCGGATGATAATCAACTCTATTTCTCATTTTCAGAACCTTTCCTTCAAGAAGCTTGCAATAAAATCGGAGATGACTTGTTAGTTCTGACGGATATTTCCAGAAGGTATGGTCTGACCTTAAACTCTTCCAAATCACATGTAATGTTATTTGGTAGTTCCTCTTCTCGTGCAAGGTGTCGACCTTATTTTAATATTGAAGTTAATGGAGAACCTCTAGCTCTTACTGATGTGTTAAAAAATCTCGGACTAATTCTGGATGTTAAACTAAATTTTTCGGATCATGTTTCGACAATAATCAAGCGAGCATTTTGCAATCTCAAGTTGATATACCAATGTAGATATTTCCTTAATAGCAAGCTTCGTCAGACTCTCTGTGAAGCAATGGTTCTTTCACATCTAAACTACGGCGATGTGATCTGTGGTCCGAATATTCTAATGGCTGACAACCGACGCCTACAGCTCATCCAGAATGCATGTGTACATCTTGTCTTGGGTCTGAGAAGGAGAGATCATATATCAGCTCATCTTAGTAATCTTGGGTGGCTTAGCATGAGGGATCGACGGAACTTGCATTGCACAATTTTCTATTACAAAATTATATGCAGGCGATCTCCGCTCTATGTTTCCAATAAATTAAAATTTCGCAGTTCAGTACATAATTTAAACACACGAAGAAAAAACCAATTAACTATACCCGCTCATAGAACCGCACAATTCCGTGGATCATTCAGTTACAATGCTGCCAAATTTTACAACGATATTCCAGATAATCTTAAAAACGTATCTATCATTGTATTCAAAAAACGCCTTAAAAGGTCAATGTTAAACTGTCAGTAGCTTACCCTGGAAATCGACTTGGATCTGCGTTATAGGTGCTTGTATTTATACTTCTTTTTTTTTCTCTGAACTCTCGTTTACCTTCATCTGTGTTGTATCATACTTATATTCATGTGTCTCTGTTTATAACTTTTATTATCGTATTTTTTTTATTCCATTTTATTTTACTTCATATTTATATCCTTTTTGTGAATTGTAAAGGAGTCTGCCTCTGTCCTACATATGTATCTTGTTGTTCTAGAAACTAGAACTTATATCACTAGTATTCATCAACATTCTGGGCGAGTTTGGCACCTCCTTTGCATTCGTTATATTTTTCTTACTCGGTTGAGTGGAAGAGCGCTGCCTCCGTTTTTACGGTCGGACGCCAACTCTGCCTTTTGTTGTAAGGTTTTACTTTTGGTTTAGCTATAAACCTATACCTATAAAAAATATAACCTATATATATAAAAAATAATTTGTATTTGTACTACTTTGCTCTGTAATTAATTGTAATTTACAACAATAAAAACATTAAATAATTAAATTTTTGTTTCTGGTTTTTTGCCTTACAAACTATGTGTTTTAGCCACGAAATAAGTAAATATTTAGTGAAAGCATGTAGCTTTCAATAATTTGAAAAGAAGGTAAAAGTAAAATTGCACGTTTTAATTTAAACCTAGCCACATATAGACGGGGACACAGATTTCACGTCCAGGGGTCTGTCAGGACGACTTTAAACAAGACAAACAATGGATGACCTCTAAAAAAGGAAATATACATTAGGAAAGGTTCAGGATATAATATCTATTTTAGTAGCATAAAGTTATAAATGTTGGAAAAAAATTCTCTGAAGGTATGCTAAATTTCAAAGCCAATTTTTTTAAGGAAGTTAGCCATATAGGTAAAATAAAATTGATTTCAATTAAATATTTTATCAATTCATTTGAATGTTGTTGGTGTAATTGGCAGTTGAAAAAAATATGGTTTAAATCGCCAAACTCTCCACATAAACAAAGTGGGTCGTCCTTTATTCCAATCTTATGTAAGTGACTGGGGAAACGGCCACGATTCAGTTTTATACGACTTACTGTGGATACCAGTCTTCGGGACATCGATTTCTTATAATACCAATGTTTATTAGGTATAATTCTATGTATCTTAAAATAGAAGGTATTACTGTTACTTCCATAAGTTTGCCACTCACTATTCCACTTTTTTTTAATGTTTTGTTTTAAGAAGGGATAGTAATCCTGGATAATTATAGTAGGATCTTGGTTATTATTTAATTGGGCATTCTTGGCTATGAAATCGACTTTTTCATTTCCAGTTATTCCAAAGTGAGCTTTAATCCATATAAAATAAATTTCAATGTTTTTGGCTTTTGCTTGACGTATTAAGTCTAATGTTCGTACTTCAAATATGTGAGGGTAAATATTTGTATTCTCAATAAAATTTGATAACTTTTTACGAATTGATTGTGAATCAGAGCATATAATTATAATTTTGAGTTAAAGCCCATTCGATTGCATAATAGATTGCTGCTGCTTCTGCAGAAAAAATGCTTAAATTTGGATCAAGTGTAAAAGACCACTGATAATTTGATGAGGGGCAATAGAAAGCTCCACCTAAGCTGTTCTCAGTTTTTGAACCATCAGTATAAATAATAAGGTAATTTAAGGTGTATCTGGATATGATTTCTTTAAAAAATATTTGAGTTGAAGTTCGATTTTCTGGATATGTCGGAAAGGTAACTTCAGGAGTAACAAAAAGGGTATGGTAGTTTATTTCAAATATGCTCTTAGTATTGTGTTCACCACTTTCAATAAAATTAAACATTCGCAATTCTTCGTAGCCCTTTACTATCGGGGGTGCGTTTTTTTGGCCCAATATCGTTCAGTAAGATTTGAAATAAACAAAGAATAAATCTTGTCGAGCACGCTTCTCTGTTTTATACATAATTTAAGTATAAATTTGGAAGCGAGGTACTCCCTTCTACACCAAAGAGGGGCTTCCAGTGATTCAAACATATACGAAGTGCTTTATACTGAACTCTGTCTATTTTTTTTAAATGTGTATTACTTGTACAACCATAAAATATGCAACCATAATCTATAATAGACCTTATATAGGTTCTATAAAAAAGTAAAGCGATTTGTTGGCCAGCACCCCAATTAAAGGAACACACCTGTCTCAAGAGATTTATACTTTTTTCCGTCTTGTTGACTATATTTGTAATTTGTTCCACCCATAGTAATTTGGTGTCTAATATGATTCCGAGATATTTAAAAGATTTTGTTACAGGAAAGAAGAGACCGTTTAAGGTTATTCTATTTTGTGCTTCTATCCTGCGTCGGGTAAAAAACACAACCGTTGTCTTATTTGTAGATATGTTAAATCCATTTTCTTCGGTCCAATTTTTAAAACAGTATGTAATATAGTTAAGTTTACTAATAGATTGTGTAAGGTTCTCCTCAGTGGTATACATGGCAAAATCGTCCGCATATTGTATGCAGGTCACATGGATATCCCATATGGTATGTAGGTCTAGGGTATATAAATTAAATAAAAGCGGGGATAGGACGGAACCCCGTGGAATGCCCAGAGAAGTTTTTCTTGGAGATAAAAAGACTTGGTTTTTTAAACGTATAGTAATGCTTTCTAAGAAAAGGCTTAAGATAGATTTAATAACAATTGCAGGAAATCCTATATATCTCATTTTTTCTGAAAGTATATTAAGAGTAACACTTTCATAGACATTTTTTATATCTGCAAATAAAACTCCTACACATTTGTTATTTGTCAGGCCAGCATGTAAGTCAAGGACAAGATGTGAGATAGCTTCTGTGGTACCGAAACCAGGTTTAAACCCATACTGATTTGGAGGCATGTGCCTATAGTACAACAACCAGTATTCCACTCTAAATTTAATTAGCCTTTCATAGGTTTTCGTTATGCATGACATTAGATTTATCGGTCTATAAGACTCTGCACATGAAGGATCTTTATTTGGTTTAAGAAATAATATAACAACACTGTTTTTTAAATCACTTGGGACGTAAGCCTGAAGCCACATATTATTAAATATTTTTAAAAGAAAAAGCTTTGCTAGATAGCCTAGGTTTTGTAGGATTGGATAACATATGTCATCTTGACCCGGAGCTGTGTTTTTTCTTTTTTTTATAGCCTTGTCTAATTCTAAAATTGTAAACTTGTTTAGTAGGAAATGATCGTTTACATAATTAAAAGTACAATGTGAAAATGGATTATGGTTTACTGATGGAGGTGATAAATTAATAAGGATATTCTCTGCAAGAGATTCATTTATTTGAGAAAAACTAGATCTACTTCCCTTAATTTTTTAAATTTTTTTTCAGATATTACTTATTGGTGTATCTTTATTTAAAGTGCTGCAGTAATTTTGCCAGTGTAATTTAGCTTTTTCTTTAAAATTTCATTTTGTTAGAGCCATTAACCTTTTACATTCTAAGAAATTTGACTGAGTAGGTGAATTTTTATAGTTTTCGAAAGCTTTTTTTTCTATTATTAACCAGTGTTAGGTACTCGTTTTCCCACCAGACGGGTTTATCTTTGGTCTTGGGCATAAATGGTTTATTTTGTTTCATAGACATACATAGCGTTTTATTAAGAGAATTTAAAAAATAACTTAACTTTTCATCAATACTACCTAATTCTGGAATATTAGTAAAACATGTTTCTAGAATATTGGAAAATAATGGCCAATTGGCTGTGTCCAATCTCCATTTTCTTATAGGATAGATGTAATCGTTAAAATTGAAAGATATACTAATTTCCATTTTGATGGGATAGTGATCCGAGCCAAATGTATCTAGGTGTGTTGACCAATTAAAAAGGTGGCCTAAATTTGATGAAAAAATGTCTATACAAGATTTTGTGTTATTTGGACTAATTCTAGTAGCGGAACCATCGTTTAAGATTATTAGATTAGAGTTTTCGACAGCTGATAACAGCCTTCACGATTTTTTATGTGGGATCCCCAAGCTCCATAGTGAGCCCCCAATTATTACTTTACTAAAACGGGAAAAAATATTGTTCCAGTCTTGTGGCGTTACTCTAGTTAAGGGAGGCCTATATACAGATATAATATGAAATATATTATTATTAAGGTAAAGTTTGACTCCACAAAGTTCGACTTTAAATTCATGTGGTTTAAAATCCAAAATTTGATAGTTAAGGTGGGCGGCCACGATAAGTGCGACTCCGCCTTTGCCGTTGGGTCTGTCTGAGCGAACCACACTATAACCTGGAAAAGATAAAAATAGTTGTGGTTTTAACCACGTTTCAGAAATCATTGCTATATCAACTTTATTGGATAATAAAAAATTAGTAAAACTGTGTTTATTTGAGATTATTGACCTAGAATTCCACTGTATTAATATTAATTCCACTGTATTAATATTAATTTATCTTGTGTTTGATGATGCATCTTCAAGTACTATTTTCTGAGAATGTATTCAAAAAAGTTGCGAAGGATGTTTTTATGTCGTTATCTAAGTTTATCATATCCATCATATCTGTTTTCAAAATATCCTCAATTAAATTTTTTGTATAAAGTAACATTTTTTCGATCAATTTTTCTTTAAAGTTCATAAATTCTTGCCTGTAAGGGTTGGGGAGTATAGACGAATTACTTGACACTGAGCCTTTTCGAGGTATTCACCTTTACGCTTTTTGGATTCTTGTGGGACTTTTATAGGCTGAGAATGAGGTATTTTGGGTTTATAAATTATTCTTTGATTTGTATTTTGAGGTAAGGGCGAAAATTCCTTAATATTATGTAACGGTTGGTATCTATTTCGTGTGGTTATATTTAAATACGACGGGTTATTTTTTAATTGTTTAGCTTCTATAAAAGAAATATTATGTTTTGGTTATTAAACTCAGGACAATTTTTTGAAGTAGTGTTGTGGTCATTCGTTTTACAAAATACGCATTTCATTTCGCAGTCATTATTGTTTTCTGTATGTTACATACCACAATTTTTACATCTCTCTTTTCCTTTGCAATGGTTAGACACGTGACCGTATCTTAAGCATTTTTCGCATTGAATTACTTTATATACAAAAGGTTCGATTTTAAAAACAACAATTTTGATGTACAATTTGAGGTAATGTAGTGCATTTGAAAGTTACGCTTATCATTTGTCGGGGAACTACTATGTCATTTATTTTACGCGTAAAACGGTACACTGAGGTAGCATTTGGATATTCTGGTTTTATTTCGTTAAGTAAATAGTCCTCTTTAAAAAAGGTATCGACATGTTTTATGATTCCTTTACGTCATACAAAAAAACTTGGAATGTAAGCCATAAAGTTATTGTCTAAGATAAATTTTTTATTATTTATTAATTTATTCGCAGCATCTGCACTTTTAAATTCAACTTTTATTTTATTTCGCCCTATTGAGGTAATGTTGGTTTTATTAGCAAATATATATGGATCCTGTTTTAGGAAGTGCCCTACCCGAATAGCATGTAGTTTGCCTATATTTTTATCTTTCGACTCAACATAAACAAAAAAGGTACCTTTATCTGACAAACTATAACGAATTTTTAAATCGATATGTGGTGGCATCTCTTGATTATCGTACTGGGAATATGGAACGGACTCACCAGATGTATTAAAGTTAATTTCTCCATTAGAAGATTGTATTCCGGGTGGTTGGCCACCCTCCCCATAAGTGCCACTTTCCATTTCGATTTATTTAAATAAAATTAAAATCGATATTTGCACAAAGAGATAAATTTGGAGTCGAATAAATGTTCGCACAAAAAACACGCCGCAAAAAAAGAGGTTTATGGTATTCGCCCGGTATCGACTGACATGTACGCCAGTCTACACGAAACTGAAATAAATAAATAAATAAAATATATTCAGTATGCAAATATTCCATAATCTTGTCTGTATTAGGAATAAGTAATCCAATATTAACTGTGATGTTTCAAAACTAAATGTCGTATACTGTGCCAGAGAGTTTCTTATGAACGTTTTATTTGTTTGTATATTATTATTATCATGCACCGGAGATAACCTTTTTAAGTGAGTTAAAAAATAAATTTAATTTAATAATTTTCTTTGAATTAGAATTATTATATATTTTTTCCAACATGTGTACGTTCGTTATAAAATTAAAATATTGTTTTAGAACACTGATCACAAACTATATATATATATATATATATATATATATATATATATATATATATATATATATATATAAAATTAGAGCCACAATACCCAAGGTAACTGTTGTACTGTATATATATATACAACCGTAATCAGTTTATCAGTTTATTAGAATTTCTAACGAATATATATTTGACACTTCTAATATGCTATCGACATGCTACATAAAAGAGTACCTAAAGGGTGTATCCTCGGCTCATTGCTTTTTATTATTTAAACATTCGATTAAAAATTAATGTAAATAAATCTAAGCTATTACTAATTGGTTCAAAAAAAATTTACTTACTAAAAAACCTTCTAATTTTAAAATTACTCATGAGACTTACTATTACTTTAGTTACTTCAATGAGAAATCTTGGTGTTATTTTTGATTAACATTTAAATTTTAAAATTTTGTTTTTATACAATTTTAAAGATTTTTTAAATACTAACAATAAACTAAAAATTGTTGATTCTTTAAGTATAAGTGTCCTTGATTATTGGGATTCAATTTATCACAAAAGTATCAGTTCTAACGATAAGCATAAATTACAGATTTTGCATAATAATTTTATCAGGTATGCCACTGCTTTTAGAAAATATGATCAGTTTTAACAGATTTAAATTAACTAAATTAGAATTAATTAAAATAATTTTAAACAAATTGCCTAACTTTTCATATTCATCATTCAATTTAGAAATAATATTCATAATTTAAATACTAGAAATCAAAATAACTAGAAAATTCCTGTTCATGAACATTCATTGTTCCGATCTTGTGAAAGTAAGTATCCCTGAAGATGCCTCGTATAATCGAAGGTGAAACGTCGGAAAGTGATTCCATTTTGACACGATCTAATCCCAAGAACCATGATTTTTTAATTGACCACAGCCGTGAAAACTTTCATTCTATATTTAATTGTAATATTTTTATTGTTATTTATATGTAATTCAGTTACCTTGCGCAAATAAATCAGTAAAAAAAAATGCTACAACTTTTGTATTCAAAGTTTTTTTAATCATTCGTAGTTACACATGTAGATAGGTGTCATATTAATAAAAACCCCGTACAGACTAATAGAAAATACGTCCTTCATTGCCAAGCCCAAAAATAAATGGTTGCTCTAATAATTACGACGCGAGAAAAAACCATAAATTAGCATCAATTAATTTCCAGTTTATATTAATTTTCCACCATTAGAGGAATTTATGTTATTAAAACTTACATGCACTTATGTCACCGAGATCACATTTAACCGATGGCAAGTACGTAATAAACTGTTTTGACAAGTCGTGGCTGTTGCAGTAATAACAAACAGTGTTCCTGCTAACAGCTATAATTTGTTATGATGTGATGGTACACATTTAGAATGTACGCAGTCGATAGTCTGGTCCTGGTGCAAATAAGATAACAAATATTTTTTTTAAATACGTATTGTTCAAACAACGATTAATTTTATAATAATACATAAAAGGCAGCATTAAACCTACATA
This sequence comes from Kuschelorhynchus macadamiae, assembly GCA_030620095.1. NCBI lineage: Eukaryota > Metazoa > Arthropoda > Insecta > Coleoptera > Curculionidae > Kuschelorhynchus > Kuschelorhynchus macadamiae. The sequence continues at coordinate 517,471 of JAUTXW010003048.1, forward strand.
ATAAAATATTATAACAGAACTAATAGAATGGAAGCTTTCATAGTTTGGGTCAGTTAACAAATTGTGGTTCTTGGGCTTAGTCAATGTTTTAATTACTATCCGACGTTTCGCCTTAGATTACACGAGGCATTTTCAGCGATCCCTTTCCACGAGATCTGAACACTGAAAGCTTGGGACGTACCCAACCGAGTGTTAAGATCGGTTTCCACGTGTGTATCTATACCTTAACCCGCATCTCTATTAAAGTATGTTTAAAATTTCAGTAGATTTTCTAATATTTTGTTTATAAAATCCTGGAATCGACGCTAGAACCTTGGTTTCTTCTACATTTATAATATGGCCATCGAACTTTTTATGAACATACCTCAGAGGCAGCTATGGGATCTCTATCACCTGTGGTAGCGAATATCTTAATGGAGGCCTTTGAGGATATTGTTTCAGCAGCATTTAATATCCGCTCCACTAAAACTAAAACACTGGTTCAGGTAGGTAGATGACAGTTTCATTGTTTGGCCTTATACTCAGGAAAATCTCCTCATATTTCTGGACCATGTTAATCAACAACATCACAATATTCATGGACATTGAATCTCATGCAACGATTCATTTTCTAGATGTCAACAAAAGAAATCGGTTATTAACTCGCTAGTATTTAGAGCTATATCGATTTCTCATCAAGACTCTCTAGCATCGGGAACATCGAAACTGATCGAAGCTCTCAGAGGGAATGTCTATTGCACTGAAGATATTACACATTCAACTAAAAGATAGTAATAAAAATCCGCCAAAGGAGAGTGATGAAGAGCCATTGTTAGGTGGTGTTGTTCTTCCCTACATACATGGCACTACAGAAAAAAATATGACTATTACTTCGGCGGTCCAACATGCTTACAATCTTCAATACACATAAAGATATTGTATCTTTTCAAACAGAAAGAATATACAGGGTGATTCATGAGGAAATGTCAATACTTCAGGTACATATTCTGAACCAAAAAATAAACATAAAAGTCTATATAAATAAGTGTCCGCAAGGCCTTAGTTCTCGAGATACAGGGTGTTAAAGTTTTTATTTAATTTTCCTATTTTTTAAATAAAATCTATGATAATGTAAATAATGGAGTGAAAATTGATATAGCAATACGTAGTCTAAAGTCCAAAGGTAGACGTAAAACATAC
>JAUTXW010003049.1:0-7500 GCA_030620095.1 Kuschelorhynchus macadamiae
GGTTATGTTTATTGCATACCTACTTCGACTTTGCGTTTACGTATTGCTCTTAAAGTCAATCTGATAAGTAGTTTTTAAGCTATGCCGCGAATTAACGGACAAACCGACCGAATTGATAAAATATATTTATATATATATATAAAACGCGAAGATATGCAGAACCTGAGAGGGTGATGTTTTCAAATTACGTTACGCAATTTTGAATTGTTACCACAGTTTTATTAGTTCATTGTTTCTATACAATTAGTTAAGACGCAACTTGAAATCATTTCATTAGGTAGTTTTTCAGGCTGAATGTTTAAATATTTAATAAGCCGCCATCTGGATTCGTACCAAAATTTTACCAGTTTATTCCTACATAATACTTGATTTTTGTGCAAAATTTGAGATAAATTGGATAAGCAGTTTTTTAATAATTTTTTATCATTTCACTAGGCTGTCATTTTGTTTAACCATATTTTTACCAAAATGTTATCAGGTTATCACCATTATCACCCTTAAATTTTGACTAAAATTTAAAGTCAACCGGGTAAGTAGTTTTTAGGCATGCCGCGAGGAGACGGTCCGACAGACAGTCAGACCGACGACATCGAGAAAATATGTTTTTGAGTCATCTGAGGACCGGGAGACGTTGAAAGATCTGAATAAGTAAAAATCTTGATTAAGACATTATGGTTCTTGGGATTAGACCGTGTCAAAATGGACGTTATAAACGTAAAATTAGAGAATCTATTGATATTTATAAGCATCCTAACAATTTTAATAGAGATACGGGCTTCAGTCTACATCATACGGCATGGGTCTCTCCAAGCTCATTCAGTGTTCCGATCTCGTGAAGTGAAGATCGCTGAAGATGCCTCGTGCAATCGAAGGCGAAACGTCGGAAAGTGATTCCATTTTGACACGGTCTAATCCCAAGAACCATGATTTCTTAATTAACCACAGCCGTGAAAACTTTCGTTCTATATAAAAATCTTGATGCACTATTTATAGCCAACAGATTATTTTTTTTAAGTGTAATTTTAATGAGATTAAAAAAAAGAAAGTTTTATAATTATTATTTCATTATCTCATTATAATTAAATAAGTGCCCTTATTGGTTTGTGTGTCTGAGAGGGAGCAAGTATCTTTAACCTACAAATATTAAGTAGAAAACAATTATACTAGAAATTATTCTAGAGATGGTGGAAATATATTTAAAACCTAATTCTGTTGAATAAAAAAACTGACATAAAAATATAATCTGTTTTTATTTACTCAATTCTTTGACTTGAACACTCATAATAATAATAATAATAGTTTAAATAATATACGCATATCCTTATAAGCTTTATATTCACGTTTTCAGATCCATGTTCCTATCTAGAGTCAGTCTCATCAATACAATAATTCCGTTGGCATAAAAACCTATTTTTCAATTAAATGTATACATATAACTACACATATCACACGGACTGTTCAATGTTAATTAATCTAGCACTATAAATAATTAATAATAGCACAATAGAAAATCCTAGATTTATTTAGATCTCAATTATCCTGACAGAACATACTATTGACAAACAAAAATCTTTTTTTGGCTTTTTCGCAACTGAATAAAAATATTTAACTTTAAATTAATTGAAGCAAATATTTAATATAATTACATACCTCAACATGTAGACTCATTTGTCTCAGAATGTTTCGATACATAATATAAACAATATTATTTAAGAAAGCGTAAGAAATTATATCATTTACCTAAGTTTTTATAGACACATAGTAGTTGTACAAATACTTTCATCTGTAGGGATAACTAGGTGGCAACATTTAATATCATCATATCATTTATCTATAGAAACATTCCGTAGACAGACTAGTCTACATGTTGAGGTATGTAATTATATTAAATATCTGCTTCAATTAATTTAAAGTTAAATATTTTTATTCAGTTGCGAAAAAGCCAAAAAAGATTTTTGTTTGTCAATGTAAACGCAACAAATAATCTGAACACATTTAAAAATAGAACATACTATAACTTTCTTGACATAGGTTAAAAAACTACATACATTGTTATTTGTTTGGTTTTGAATGCATAAAAATAGCTTGGAGAATACTATATATATATATATATATATATATATATATATATACACATACATACATACATACATACATACATACATACATACATACATGCAATTTAATAATATTTTCCCTAAAACGCCAAGCGTGATAGAATTCTAAAAGCGGCCGATATTATGTTCTTTACATGTTACTAAAGGCCGTTTTACATGCTGCAATTCTTCTTTGCAATTTGCAATAGTCTTGAACAAAGGCATGCGCAGTTTGACAAAAGATACATATGTCTTGCCACTGCGCATGCTTTTGTTCAAGACTATTGCAACTTGCAAGAAAGAATTGCAGCATGTAAAACAGCCTTAATTAACACATCACATAGCACTGTTACCGATTTGACATCTCAAACAGAAGCTCGTTAATCTTATGCACTCTTCAAAACAGTAGGCCTACAAAGACCGATAGGTGAGGTTTTACAAATTTCTCAAGCGTTGTGAGAATTCATTAAAGGAAAAAGCAATTGAAAAACACCCTATTTATCTTTATCCCACACTGTAACTTTCTTATGGTCAGGAAAATTCCCCAAAAAATAACTAAATATTTGAGTAGAAAGGAAATTTGGGTTATGTATTAATATATAATAGTTTCGGGGTGAAATCGTCGTTTATCTGTTATCTCATTGTCAAATCTGAACCCTGCACTTACCATGGAAAGAATTTCTCCGATGTTTGAATACAAAATTGGAGATCGTTTTAATTCTAGATAAGGCGTCAGATCTTGGATCCTCTCATACCGGTTACGAGTACTCCTCGAAGAACTCTATTTTTAAATAGTTGAAGTCTTGAAGTTTTGTCTTCGTGTGGCCTATGACCACATCGGACAACTCTGGCCAGTATCTATCTTATAAATTTTTTCCAAATCTGTAGCACATATTTAGGGCCAATAGGGGGCATAGTTTGTGCTGTGACGCAAAGGTTATCTGGATTAAATGGGTATTATGCGGTTTAAATAGTATTCTCTCAGTCCGCCCTGCCAAATCGTGTCAAAAGCATGGTCCATGTCAGAAGTTCGGCATATAACAATATTAAGCAGGCAATTGGTCCCGTCAAAAATATCTTGAGCAACTTCTGCCGCGACTAGAGTGGTTAATTGGCCAGGCCTAAAACCAAACTCCTCAGATGGGATAATTGTAGACTTTTTACTCTCGATTTTCTGTCAAGCGTTACTTTTTCCACTTGTTTAGTAAGGTGCATTCGGGGGTGAGATTAGATGATATGATGAAGTGAGGAGTATTTACCAGGCTTGTGGATTAGTATAACTACGGCATCTTTCCATTGGTTCGGGAAATGCTGAAGTCTAAAGACAGAGTTCACAATATGTACAATGGTTTATTAGGAAATTTTTTTGAAAAATATTTAGGATGCCATTAAGGGATCTTTATTACTTCAGACCGGCGAAGATACTTACGTATTTCGCCTGGGGTAGTAATTAGGGAATTTAGAACAGGAAGGGTTATTGGATCTCCTAACAGAAAAATCAGAAAATGGGGTTTGTTATGTTGGTTTACTCAGTAGTGTCGGTCGTTTCGCTATGGCGTATTCAATAATTTTATAATATAAGGTATATATATTAAAAAAAATTGAATTAAATATAGTTCAATGCATTTAAAAAGACAACAAATATTGGAACATGTTTCATTATGTTGGTGATTGTCTTTCAATGTTGATGTATCAGTGGCGTTTTTGCTATCGCTATTGTCATCAGCGTCGCCATAAAGTAAAATAATTAGGTGTTCAACTCTTTCCATACGTTGATCTGTTCCCCAGAATTTGTTTTCAATGTCAGTGACATGGTTACAACATCTCTACCAGTCAGCCTTTGTTATAGACTCGATACCATTTTCAATTAACTCTTTAAAATTTACTTGTGATTTGGCCTGTAGTGTTAAGGTTTCTAATAAAATATTTTAATTGTGCCCATATTAATTCAGTCGGATTCAGTTCGCACGTATAGGGAGAAGTTCCTAATGGAATATGATTATGCGATCTAATAATTCTATCCACAATTGTTTGATCACCTCAGACTTGTGCAACTCGACTATTTCGAATAGTTCCCATTTTCTCAACTTAGGATCATGGTCTGTTCCTAATAGTAGAAAATAGCGCTTGAGATTTTTTCTCGGTTTTAGAATACCTGGTGGTGTGTATATTTGATGAGAGTTATGATACTTAAGCAAAATAAATCACAAATTTAAATTTACTACTAAGGCGACTTTAAATTATTCAAATGAATAAATTGCAGAATTTTAAACGATTTTCATACCTAATTTAATTACTTATCAACATTTTAACTTTAAAATGACCAACTAATAAAGAAAAGCAGTGAATTACAAAAAAATCCTAGAAGACCAGTACAAGGGAGAAAAAGGCCAAATTATGTATATACATATTTTGGTAAACTTATATATTTTTTTTATCATGTCTAAATCGATTATTAATGTCTTTACAAAAAAAAATGTTTTTCTATTTTTTTCGACATGTTGCTGCATGCATTTCCTCCAGTTTTGTCTTCCAATATTAGCAATTTTGTAATTAGATCAATGATAAAACTTCCTAGTTTAGATTTATTTTTTTTCAATGCCTCTCTTCAGTTGGGCTCAAAGCAATTCGAAAGGATTTAAAATAAAATAATAAGGAGGAATCTTAAAACATGATCATTTTGTTGGGCTAAGTAATCTACAGCGTACACTTTTTTAAAGCATTTAATCTGTAATACTTCCAATAGTTTCTTGGTATAATTTTCTTCTAAGTTGTTTTCATACAAAAATGTTTTTAGTTCTTTTGTCTAGTTAGATGTGGGTATTTTTGTTAAAATTATTAGTATGGTTTAGTTTGGGTAATAATGTTTCCGAAAAACTACTTTTCAAAAAGAGTGGTGAATATAGACATTGTTTCAAACTATTAAAAATTCAGTTCGTCCTTACTTTATACTATTTATATCATTTTACCTTAAATAAAAGTGGATCCCCCATTAAATACGCCACTGACCTGTCCATATTTTGATGGTAATCCAACGAATATTTTTTATGCTTTTAACAGTCAAAAGTAAGGCTCCTTCTACCAAACCGTTATATCCTCCACAATGTAATATACTGATTCTCTTACCTCTGTTAAAAGGCACATCAAAACTACATTTTTGTTTCAGCCTTTTTCAATGTCATGGGTGTTATGCGAAGTTTCGTCCAGATAATAAATTGGTCTACCATCTTCTCAGGGTTTTGAAATAGTTCTCTATAAAATTGTTTTGGACCAGTCGACAATTTCTTTCCTTCTTAATTCTCTCTTTATAGTATCCAAAGATGGATATTTTTTGTCGGCCCACATACATATACATACACTATTTCTGTAACTTCTCTAATATTTTCCGCGTTATATAACACGACCTAATGGATATTTTGGATAGAAATTATAGTCTCTTTAACATCTCTTTTACACATTTTTTTTTCGAAAGTCCTTCATAAAGTTTAACATTATTTTTTGTGCATCTTCGCTTAATGTCTGCTCCTGAATTGTTCGGAGTGATATTAATAGTTTTTACATACACGTTTTGTAGATTGGCCTCTATTTCAATATTTTCACCATTCAGACTTTCAATTAAAACACTGTTTTGTAAAATCCACAGTCGCCACATTCTAAAATCTTACAGTAAACCACTCCAATATTATATTTAAACTAATTAAAATATGATGGCAGAAAACCAACATTTAAAATACATGCCTGGTTGAGGTAATATTAGGGCCGTCAGATCGGGGTGCAGATAAATTATGCTAATGAGGCACTTAAGGTAACAATGGACCAGAAGGGACAAGCAGCATTTTTTGGTTTCAACTCAATCCGCTTTAATTTGAAACGGATTATGCAAGTTTCGAATTTGAGGTTTTAGGCTCGCAATTTTAAGTGCCTGAGTGCGAAAGAGTTTTGTACAAGATTTTTCAACAATCGGTAAAATAATAAAATTTACATAAAAAAAAATTAATAAAAAATGGCTTTTTACATATAGGCACTACTGCGTAAAAGTATGTTAACGAATTGGTGCTTAAAAAACAATACTTTAAATTTGTGCTTAAAAGTAATATTTTTTGTGATAAAGAACGTTATGTTGAAAAAATGTCAACAGAAAAGTCTTTTCAAATGTGTGAGCTGTTTTATAAGTACCATTATTTTATAGCGAAATTGTATGATTTTGTAGGTGTTTTATCTTCTGGGTCCGAAGCTAGAATGAAAAGAAAATAAGAAGCATTATCTAATACGTTTACGGAATTTTTCGGAATATTTGGTTTTTATGAAATAGTTTCTGGCCCGCCTTAATTACTGAGGATCTATTTTGAATAAATGTGTCAAATTATTGTCGACCCATGTTTCCTCAGTATAGTCTTCTTCTTCTTGTCAATATTTCTCTCCCAAATATTTGTAGCGCCAGTGGAAGTATATTAAAATCTTTCTTTCATTAGTCTTCAGCAGTCGCTTTGTCTTCTTGCAATTTTTGAAGCAGCTTTCTTGTTGTAAGCACAATTTTCATTTCTAAATAAAACTTTTGGATGGTGCGTATAATAATTCCAAAATCGGCATCATCAACTTTGTGCTCAATAAAAGGACGAGGTATTTTTTTCAGGAGATGAAAGCAATTGGTGTAGCTGGTCTCTTCTTTCTTTCTCATCTCCCTTACGAATTGTTTTTACCTAGTCTGCACTAACTCTAGTATATCGAGCAGCCCGAGGTAGAGGTAACTGCCAAACATTATTAGTGTCTTCTTATTCATAAACTCGATGTACATTCGCTATTGCCTCCCTAACGTGACCATGAAGAGTTTTTCCCCATGTATACGAATTTATTTTAAAAATTAAAACAAATAGTAAGTACTCACTTTGAAACAACGTTCACACCGACCAAGTGCCACTAGCCCTTGAAAAACGTGACCCTCCCTAATCCCTTAGGTTAACCAATCAAATGTCAGTTATGCACCTGTTAGGTAATATTTGACTGCCTTTTTTTGCATGTTGCCAATTTTAGCAAAAATAATTCGTTTCAGACATATCATTTATACTGAAATGTCTAAAAATAATGTATACTTTTTAAAAAAGGACAAGTGGAATTTTATTTTATAATTTTCCGAAAAATGTTTGATTGGAGTTTGGCTTTAGTTTTAGTTTTTAGTACTATTACTTTTAACGTGCAAATAATAGATTATAGTTACTGACATTGGCAACATCGTATTTAAATGTTCATTAGCTGTTCACATTTTTTTCACAGCGACCTATAGATTCGTATGGCACAGTTTATGTTAGTCTTGTTGTTTTACACTTTTAGTTATTGATATTGATAACTTCTGGCGTGCAGATATTGTTGGCCATTCTATGCTGTTTTGAGCAAATCAAATTAAACA